>JAYJLV010000001.1:7392768-7430444 GCA_036873485.1 Torymus texanus | reverse complement strand
TTGATTGGTTAAATAAATAAATAAATTTAGAAATCACGTAATACCACTTAAAAAAAATCTGAATATTAATATACAAGGAACTAAGATTACAAAAGTGTTCAGAGTACTACAAAACTTATTATACTTTACTTTCCTATATATATATAAAAAATTGAATTTGTAATAAAAGAAAATAAATAAATGAGCCTATAATTTTATAGTAATTTTACATAAATTTAAAACTCAAAACAAGTAACTAAAAAAAAGGTCAATTTTAAAAAGTTTAATTAATTTTAAGGCAAGACTTTCTAAATTAAATTTAATGCATTTAATTGAGGTTAAAAATATAAATATGTATATGTATATAATATATATATATATATAAATTATAATATTATAAATATATAAATATAAATATAGTTAGCTGTTTCTATAGGCGATGACTCGATGTGTGAAGCAAGATGTTGTTTTCTTCAACACGAGACACGCAGCTTCCACGATCCTAGAAAATCTCAACTACAATCATGTACTCACTCTGTTGCAGATAATCACGCAAAAATATACAAGTAGAATAAAGAATATATATATATATATATATAATATAATATATTAATAAATTAATAATATGAATTAATTGAATAAACAAGTATTCTAGCTGCATATAAAAGCACTGCGCTCGTTGCTACTACGAAAATGTAGATATAAGCTGTTAAAATTATAGCGGAAGTGATCGCAAAATCGCGCGGGATAAATATTTATTTTTATAGAGAGAGCGCACGTCGTGCCGTCCGAGTGCTTTTCCAGTGCCGCCACGCAGTTTCAAGCTTGCGTGTCGGTAATGTGCCGTCATACTGCTGGACGATGGAGCTCGACACGCGAGAAGGCATATTGACGGCACAGAACGGTCCCAGCGTGCTCTCGAATTTCGTGGCATTACGTGACAGCACGTTGACGGAACAGAGCAGTCACAGCGTGCTGGCACGCCGTGCTCGGCACGTGCTGCTATCTGGGAGGCTATTACAGGCCACATCTAAGTTGATGTACATCTCTCCAGTTTTCAATTCCAGTCCAGTACTAGATACGCACTCGCCAGAGTTATCTTAGTTTCTAGGACATAGCCTGGTGCTGATACCTTTGGAAAAAAAAAAAAAAAAAAGTTATCTTAGTCGTTACGTTCACTTTAGTACACTATTATATCTGGGCCTGACTCACGGCGCGGTGTTGAATTATACCTACACATTCTAGCGAAAATGGAACAAAGCCGTTGAGCCAGTAAGCTCTGTATATGTATACATAACACATAAAAAAAAGTGATAATTGTCTAAGACGAAGGATGGATTTGCCAGGCGGTCGCAGTCTACTCTTAATATTTTGAGAGCGAGAGAGAGAGAGAGACAGAAGGTAATAAGATTATAAGTAATAACGCACCATGAACTTCTACGAGTGTTTTTGTGTATATTCATGATGTACTTATGTGCAATTGCAACACGATGATTCACGACGTTAGCTTATTGAATAAACAAATGCTCGAGAGCTCACATGACCTTAAATATTTTAGTGCATACTACGAATTTGCAGCTATTGCTCCTGTTGCTGCGCCGCTGCTGCCTTGATTTTTGTTCTTCTCGCTCCCTTATTCCTTCTGTCCAGGGTGAGAAAATGAAGGAGGAAAACATGTATCGAATAAGATACCCAAACATTATAAAACTCGCTCTCGCGGTTTTTGTAATGAGCATTGCACTGTGCTCCTCAAAAGCCGATGATGTACCCTTAACTCCAGTAATTATCAAGGCCAATTATAGTTTCAATTATGCTTTTGCACTAAATTCTTCAGCTGAATATGTTTTTCTCTACAGTGAGAGTGGAGTAAGTTTTTTTTTTTCATTTTATATTTATAGAAATGAGCAATACTTGATAATTTTGATAATTTTTTTATATCTGTTCTTGTCAGATGAACTCATTGGAAGGTGCCAGAATTATCGTAGAAAGTGAAAATGCAACATCTAATTATCCGTTAATCGTTGTGGTTAGACAAAAGAAAGGAATCCTGTCGTGGCAGATTCCATTACTAGTAGAAAATAAACATTTGATTGATCCTATCCCTTATCGTGTAACAAGTCGGACTTTATGTCCTTCTAGATATTATAAAACAATATATTTTAATGGATCTGATCAGTATGTTACTGTTAGTATATCAACTGCTAGTCCATTCAATATTTCTTTCTCTCTACAATTAAATCCAGTCACTAATTTTTATATAAAGTAAGCATCTAATCTGTTAATATAGTAATATTCATAGTATTGACAACAAAATTTCATTAATCAATGTACCTATTTAAGAGCTGGAGATTCAAGATCATTTGATATCACACCATCAGAACCAGTTTATTATGGATATAATTTTGCTGGTTTGACCGATAGCTCTTCTGTTCTTATTAGTGTTAAATCTGACTCAGATGTTTGTATGACATTTTCAATTCAAAATACAACGGTAACTAGATGTTTCCTCATGTTTTTATAATACATATTTTACATATAAGTCAAACACTGAATGAATTATAACTTATCTAATTAATTCTTTATTTCAGTGTCCAGTTTTTGATCTAGAAAGAAATATACAGTATGCAGGGTACTGGCAAACTGTCAGTAGACAAGGAGGGATTACTGTACCGGTAATAAGTTTATGATTACATAAATTTATGTAATTTAATTGTTATAATGATTTCTTTTAATAATTAAAATAATTTGATTTTCAGAAAGAAGCTTATCGCAATGGATTTTTTATAGTTTTGGTTGTGAATGCTGATGATAGTGATTGCTCAGGAAATAATTCATATAATATACCTGATCGTGTGAAACATGTTGAGTTAATACTTGCTAATAGTATAACCAAGCATGATTATGTTATTGCATCATTTTCAGCAATGTCAGTATTTTTAAGTTTTTGTGTAATTTACATTATTGGATCAATTTGCTGTAAAGTTCATCATTCTCGAATTCTGAGAGAACAATCTATCCAAGATGAACTTGATCGTACTCAACAAGATATCAATTCACCAGAAGCTCAAACTTCAGGTTTCCGAGAGGTAAATTATACATACTATAATTTCATGGAAAATTTTATAATATTTAATAAAAATTTGTATTACTATAGAAATAATATTGAAATTTATAAATTATAATTTGTTGATATAACAAAAAGAAACTTTAAAGATGATATTAATTAATTACATGTTATAGATAATGTAGTTTTTAATAATTATTCGTTTATAATTTATTTCCAGATAGGAGAAGGTGCAGATTTTGCGATTGATGATGACTCTTCAATTGATGAAGATGACATTGACCTGATGGAGGATGCACTGTGTGATAAAGAAGTTGTACGCACAAAACTTGTACTTTCAGTTTGCGATCTCGCTAGAAAAGAACCGAGAATTTTACGTAAAAAGTCTCGCCTTTATGTTTATTATCTCATTACTGTGGCAATTTTTTATACGGCTCCAGTAATTCAGTTGGTTGTGACATATCAAAATGTTCTTCATGTGACTGGAAATCAAGACCTTTGCTACTACAATTTTTTGTGTTCTCATCCGCTTTTCTTCCTGTCTGATTTCAACCATGTCTTTTCTAATTTGGGTTATATTCTACTGGGTTTACTATTTATATTTATAGTATATATGAGAGAAAAGTATGATGACAGTTTGTATCACATTGATAGAGGATTTGGGATTCCTCAACATTATGGACTTTTTTACGCTATGGGCTTTGCACTCATGATGGAAGGCGTATTATCTGGAAGTTACCACCTGTGTCCAAATCACAGTAATTTCCAGTTTGGTAAGGAGCTTGGATTACTAAAAACTTATCATTAACGAAATTTACATTTCTATGAATAAAAACGTTTTATGTACATTATAATTTTAGACACAAGTTTCATGTATGTTATTGCTGTGCTATGCATGGTCAAGATTTATCAAAATCGTCATCCAGATATAAACGCACAGGCGCCTGTTACTTTTGGAGTTCTAGCAATTACTATACTGTTAGGACTGGTTGGCGTCCTCGATGGTGAACCGTACTTCTGGATATTCTTTACCATCATTCACTTGACGGTTTGTTTGTCCTTAAGTGCACAAATTTATTACATGGGTCGGTGGAAATTCAATGGCGGTGTTTTTCGGCGAATGCTGATGGTATTTTATATTTAACATAAAGAAATTAAAATTAAAAATGTAACTTGCTTTCTAAGCTTATAATTTGTTTTTTTTATACATTAGACAATGAAACACGACGCACGTTCGGGAATAAGATACCTGTTCCGACCCATGTATTGGAGGCGATTGCTGTTGTTAACCATGGGTAATCTTTGCAACCTTGGATTAGCGGTTTATGGCAATATGCATCATAAACAAGATTTCGCGACGTACCTACTTATGGTTCTCATGTCGAATCTCCTGCTTTATACATTTTTCTACATCGTCATGAAAGTAAGTGTCCATGAATATTTCATTAATTAAGGTTGCTTCACTGCAGCGCGATTCACCCAGGCGTGTCCATATGAGGGGGTTTTTATTTTTTATAGTTATAATAATTTAAAATGTTCAAAAGAAAAAATACTTTAATTTTTGAGTTTTTAGTAGCAAAAAGAATTCCGCATATTAGTGCATTTTACATTCTACTATTTTTAACACGTCATGCGGGAACACGACAAACTGATTAAACTAAAAATATTTATATAATTAATAATTAATATGGGAAGACTAGTGAATGAATATAAAAAAGGTAGAAAATTAACATGTAATAACATCAAACATTGTATCCAATTTAAATGTAAAGTTTATTTAAAAAAAACTTACTTTAAAACTGTTATTAACCTAGACCGGACTGCCTTTTCTCGCAATTTCCCGCGGCAACGCGCTTAAAGTTTTGTTATATGTGTATGAACTGTAATGTTGTGTTACTTATTTTTAATCAGAAGAATATGTCTGTAAACACGCGGCTTTCTTTTAAGAAAATTTCCCAGTATAATGGGGAGAGGAAAGGTCGCACCGCAGTGGAATGATCATATGCATATACTGCGTGGATACGAAACATTGTGCTTCGTGCACGCTCCGTCAAGAGTGTAAAAATCTAGCGCTTTGTACATTAAAAACAAACATAAGGAACCATGTTTTACGCACGACGTATTATATTAGAAAAATTATTTGGAACCGTCGGTCAACACATTCCTACACAGATTTAGAGTGATTATATCACTTGTTTTGTCATTAATATAATATTTGTTTTAAAATCTGTGACGGATCGATCATTGTCATTGAAAGTTATTAGTTATTAACCATGCCAATAACAAAAATACTATAAGGCTTCCTATTAAGAAGGTTGGGTAGCTATTGAGGTATAGGGTTCACGCGCGGGGTGTGGAGAGGGGGTTCCCCGCACCGCGATGCTAAAATTTACAAATTCATAAAAATTGATTTTAATTTTTAGTGTAGAAAATATTACAAAAGCTCTTTATCTTTTTACAGTTGTGCCATAGAGAGAGAATAATGCTGCAACCGGCGATCTACATCATCATGTCCTTCGTTACGTGGGGCGGCGCACTTTACTTCTTCATCAGTAAGACGATATCGTGGGCTCTGACGCCAGCGCAATCGCGTATTCACAATCGGCCCTGCGTCCTGCTGAATTTTTACGACTTCCATGACATTTGGCACTTCCTCTCGGCCCTGGCAATGTTCTTCTCCTTCATGGTGCTGCTCACGCTCGACGATGATCTAGCCGATGCTCACCGCAGTCTCATTCCCGTCTTCTAAGAAGTCTGTGGTCGAGAGGCTTATGAAATTGTTACTCAGAAATTCATATATAATTGATAGCGTTCGTTTGTCCTTTTTTTTTTGTCTCTAGAGAGAGAAAAAGTTGAGAGTCTTATATTGTATTCTATAATGAAAAAGAGTCTGTGATCCATTGAAAGATGTTCTGTCGTCATAATGACATTATGAATTTTGGAGTGGAACTGTTTATACGCCAAAAAATTTTCTATGCTGAGTCATTATTAATGCTAAAAAGCTCGAGATTGTTGTAATGTATGAAAGAAAAAAATTTTATGAGAACATTGATAGATGTTTTTTCTAATGACGAAATAACGCATTTATTTCGTGCGCTAGATCTTTGTAGAGATTAATTGTATAATACATGTGATATTTTACGCATGATAATGTAAATATTTTTTTTATACTCGTATTAAATTATGATTAATAAAAAAAGAAACTAAAAGAAATAAATAATGAATTAACTATATAACTATACAACTTCCCAAAAATTATAAATAAAATTATACATATAAATTTTGGTTTTTACTTCCTTGTTTTTTTGACATTAATTCTGCGGTTTCCCGGAATAACCGAATAAGTCTACTTTTCGAGTTTCCGAGAAAAACAGGTTTTAATGTTCAAACTTATATGTAAGATCGGGAGAAATAGATGAGTCGCGATACTTGACTAGTCAATTGACACATTCAAAACACATATTTACACGCTGGTTTCACCAGATTATACATTTTCTGATGCGTTAAAAACGAGTAAGAATTCAACAAAAGTATGGACTTATCTGGTTATTCGGGGAACTGAGGACTTATCTGATAGTGTGTTTCGCGTTTATTTTAGAGTGTATTCTTTAATTTAATTATAAAACGGGTCAATAAATTACAAAATTAGCAATTGCTCAATGAATAAATGAATTCTAACTTATTCAAGAAATTTCTATTTTTCTGACATTTCTATTAAGTTTACGACGATTTGTATGGTATTTGTATATTTTACTAATATTGTAAAATTTTAAAATGTTTATAATTTGAAAGTGTATAGGAATTTTTTAAATAAACAGATACGCGTGTGTGTGTATATATATAATAGTCATCATATTCACATTTAATTTGAATAGATAAAATAAATGATAACTACGATAAACGAAAAAAATGATGGACTTATCTAGTTACGTCTCGGATGAATTGTAGCTTTACGGCAATATTTTTGCTACTACTAAAAGTGGTAAATGAAAAAGGCCTATTTGAAGATACAAAATCCGGAGTTATCTCGATTTTCAAAAAAAGTGGACTTATTCGGTTATTCGGGAAACCACAGAATTAAAATAAAGAAATATCAATAATTTTTTATATTTCTTTGCGTAACCTTTGCCATATTTTATTTATTGAATCTCAACTATTGTTATTCATAATAACCAGTTTTGTTTACTTTTAAATTTCCCACCCACCTAAAGATGCATTAATTATTTTGTCAGACAGACGTTACGTGACATGGAATAGACTTATAATCACCCGGTAACTTGACGTTCTGGTAAAACCGCATGGGCAAGCTAGCTGCGCGCCCTTTTCTTCCCACTCCTGGGCCTCCTACTCGCGAGTGACGAGTATAGGAGCTATATGCCGATGCGTCTACAGATTCGAGTATAGTGAACGGCATAAGTACTGCTTGCGAGACTCCTAGAGTGTCCTAATGTCTGTCGCGGCGCTGTACCCGCAAGATATATAAAAAAAAGAATCAATTCCGTACGCCTGCTGTGTACGTGTGCAAGCTTGCAAGGTGCAACGGTTTTCTCATCTGCCTTTTTTCCACGGGTGCAGTAGTAGTACGCGCTCGTTTATATATCACTTAACCCTCTCGATGACGAGGTGTATCGCAGCAGTGTGAGAGTGCCGTTGACGATGCCGAGGAAGCGCAAGCAATCGGACCTTAGCGAGCGCTGCCGCTTCTGCCTGACACGGCAGGATGCCGCTTTCGCTACACAATTATTCGCCGACGGAATGAAACCAAAGTTCCACGACCTCGAGCGATGTGCCAATGTTCAGGTTCGTTGTATAGGAAGTGTGCAAGCGGTGAAACAGCCGTCTTATAATATTTTTTGGGCCCGCGCAATTTCTAAGAGGAGAAAATTAGAAGAGGTTTTTAGGTTATGTTTAGTACCGCGGGCAATGCAAATGCCGTTGCTGGTGTCTGTGGTCGTTGAAGTTTTTAGGAATCCGATGCGATTTGATGTTCTTTCAGGTTGATGAGTTGGCTCTTAGAATTTTTAGAGTACCACAAAGTTATGGCATCAGCCACTTTCAACTGACTATAGAATGCATTATGTTGATCCTCATTTGATTGAAAATGGTTTTTGGATAACTTATGTAATGATAGTTATTTTTTATGGCATTACATTAGGATTCTCTATTAATCAAGACTCAAAACCAAACTCAAAACTCCTTCAAATTACTTGAATTAGAAAGTTGTCTACATTTATTGTATAAATTTCATGTTATTTTATGAATACAAATAGTGATACTTGGTTATTTGTATCATTTCTGACATGCTAGTCATTTCTTTAGTTTATATTATTAACAATTAATAACCTATTTACTAGAATTGCATCAGTTTTTTTGGAAATTGAACTTTGTATCATATTCTTGTATTTTGCAATGATAAGAAATTTTAATAATACTTGTCCATATTTCAATATGTTATATTAGAATATTAAAATTTTTTTTATAAATAAAGTTTTTCTTCTGTGTAAAGTATTTCATACATGAGTACATTATAATTACAAATTTTGAGGTTATGTTTATATGACTTCTACTTATTTTACCTATAAAGTAATACATAATTGTTTATTAAAATAGAATTATTTTCACATTACAGATTGTGGATAAACCTAATTTTCCAAAAAACATTTGCTATGTGTGCCTTTATAAGTTGGAAATGTGGAGTGATTTCAAATCACAATTCATAAAAACTCACAAAACAATAGTTACACACTTTAAAGTAGTTGATGACCAGGTATATAATTAATATAAAATAATTATACCTGTATATATAGTTATCATTCTTATCTTTGTATGAATTTGTAGGCATCTGACGAAGAAAAGGTAGCAAATGCAGAAAATACAGCAGATTATTTATCACTACATGATGATACGGTATGTCTTGATATATTAATTAATATAATATACATTTAGTATATATATTACTACTATAACTGAAATAAAATAAGAAATGATAAATCTAATATTAATGAGATAAAATCTTTTCCATAGAAACGACAAAAAATTGAGGTTACTGATCCTAAAGTACAACCATCTGTAGACATTCTCATTACACCACCCATTGTTACAGCCACAATAGAAGACATTGTGCTGAGTTCAGATGTGACTCAAAATGAAGACAAAAATAAAGGTACAGCTGCTAAAACACAGCCATCAGATAATTCAGTTACTAGTGGACGGAAGTCATCACGGTCTAAGAAAATTGAGCGAGAAGCTTCTACCAAGCGCTGGGTAGAGCGTAAGAATGCATTGATAGCTGCTACAGGGGAAATTTCATCTGATAGTGAGTCTGATAATCCAGCACAATTGTCACCTGTACAAAAAGCTCGAGCTAAATCAAACAATGAGCTTGACCAGATCGAAAAGCAGAAGAAAATGCAAAAAGCCCTTAAAAATTTAGAGACAAATATGACTGAGAAATATAAGGTTAGTCAAGATCTGATTACTGATGGAAGGAAAACGAGATCCCGGTTAACAAGTTTCGTTAATGAACAAAAAATTAAGGAAGGTCCTAAGGTTGTCCTGTCCAAATCCGCTGAGATTGAAAGAAAAGTGGTTAGTTATTATTATTGTT
The DNA here is from genome assembly GCA_036873485.1 of Torymus texanus. Taxonomy (NCBI): domain Eukaryota; kingdom Metazoa; phylum Arthropoda; class Insecta; order Hymenoptera; family Torymidae; genus Torymus; species Torymus texanus. The sequence goes on along the minus strand of JAYJLV010000001.1, from coordinate 7,420,794 downwards.
ATAGAATGAAATTGACTATTCATATTATACTAATAAAAATAATATTCATATTGTTGCTCCAACATATTTTAATTTTTATAATGATATAATTTTAGATACAAGAAAGTCCAAGGAAGGACTTGATAAAAGATAAAGAGGCAAAACCAGAGCTAAAGAAAGATATCAGTGATAGGCCAAAGCCTACCCTTCTAAATTTGGATTGCCAACCTATGATAGTTCCAGAAGCAGAGAGACATCCTCCAGATATTAAAGATTCAGATGATGTTGAAATTATTGAGGTGGAGAATTCAGCAATAGCTGTTCAAGAATCCTCGCCAAAGAAAAATAATGCCGTCATCATGCCTCAGTTTGTCACAACGGAAGTATCAGTAGGAAACGCAACTTACATTGTTACAACGACACTCGATGTCCCAGATAATTCAACAACGAAAAGTGATATTGCGTTAAAGACAAATGGTATAAATATTGATTCAGCTAGTCAAGACGGTAAAAAACTAGATTTGCTCAATGCTGTAGAGCTACAGAGAGTGAAACCATCCCCAACAAAAACCAACACTCCTGATGATGGCACTAAATCGTAAGAGCAGTTATTTTCTAATATATCTCTGTTTATAATTTATATATGAAGGCTTAATATTACAATTTTTTTTAACTATCTAAGTAATAATTCTTTAGTTAACTTTTTTTAATACTAATAATTGGTTTAAATTCATTCTTCAAGTAAAATCATATGTAACAATAACAGTGACTTTATTTCATTAAAGAGGTATTAGTACTAGAAATACTCCGTGATGTGTATGTTAACTAACAAATGATAATTATTTTTTACACAGTGATTTACAAAAATGTCTCAAAATTGAAATTGAGGGTATGGAAGCTGAAGCCTTACAGAGGGTACAATTGGAATTGGCACATTTCGTGAAGGAAGATATTCGTAAACGAATACTGGAACAACCTGCCGAAGGTCCAAAAGTTAATAAATCTCCGTCCGAATTCAAGGACTCTTATGAAAGTTTGGACCATCAATTGAAAACCATCATAGAAAAAGTTCTGCGTTCTAACTTCGAGACAGAGAAACTCGGCTCCTCTGTTCTCTCTAATCACCAGAATATTTCCCAAGACTTCATCAAGACGGCGATGACTTCACCCATGTATCAGCCGAAGGTCATGGTCCACCGGCTCAACGTGGCAAAATTGTGTAAGAAATATCACATCAACAATCTGCACATACTTGAGAACGAGAAAAGACGAAAAGGATTGGTGGGACCGCTGAGTAGAACGCTGACGAAGCGAAGACCCAGACTACCGAAGAAGTTTGAAGACTTTTCGTTAGAAGAGAAGGTCGAAAAGAAAAAGGTTACGGTTTGGACCAACATGTCCGAAACGTTACCTGGAGAGAGTATCATTGATGTATCGTCGACTGATCCGATAGTTGTAACGAAAGATGTATCGCCTACTGTAATGACCTCAACCTTAATCTTTCCCACTGAGTCATCAACGAAGACGTTGTCGATAGCGAATGAAAAGCCGGTAGTCCCAGCAACGACACTCGTAAACAAGATCACGACGATGTCGGTAGCGAAAACAATAAACGTTAATAATGTTACGCCTACCAAACAGATACCGAGTCGACTAGCAAACGTAACTTTAAAGGTAAAAAATATATATTATTAGATATCGTTTATCTCTAAACATTCAGTTATTTCAACAAGCTGTTTTTAAACTTTTGCAGAACCCTTCTTCGATGACCATATCAACGACCTCAACGCATGTATCATCAACAACGCCCAACAAGTCCTCGCCACCAAGTCCTGTGTTAATCGTCAACAAATCGCCGAATAAACCCGTCACCGTCAACAATGCTCTGAAAACGCCAGCTGCGAAAACTTACCCTCCAAAAACACCTGCTGCAAAAACACAAGCTCCAAAAGGACCAACTCCGAAAACACCAGCCCCAACAACACCGCCTAAGCGTCATCGGCACATATGCGGCATATGCGGTAAAGAGTTGTTTTCGAAGGAGGAAGCCGAAGCTCACGTTAAGAATCACAAAGTGGAGGCAATGACGTCGTCGACAGCACCAACTGCGCCATCGCCACCGGGGCAACAGAGTCCTAACACAAAGGTACCAAGTCTGGTGTCGAATTCCGCGACGCTCAACACATCACAACCACAAAAACCGAAAGCCAAGTTAATGAGGTGCAAGAGGTGTCAAGCAATCGTGGAGGCGCGCCACGTCAAGACGCACGTTTGCAATTCAGTCAAGTACAACTGTAAGCTGTGCGATTGCAGTTTCGGTGCAGAGTACCTACTCATTGTGCATCTGGAGACACATTCGCAAAATAAGAATAAAGAGAAAACTAAGGATGAACCGGTTAAGAGGATAGAGTTACAAAATAACTCAAAGGTAAGATATCTTTGTTTAACTTTTGTTTAAAGATAGATGCAAAAGTTTTTAGAGTTTTCGGAAGATTTTATAGTTTGGGAAAAGTAGCTAAGTAACGATTTTAAAATTTTCAGGTATCAGAACCAGAGCCAGAGATAGATGATGGAGAAGAAGACAATGGGGACGAGTTAGAGAGATTATTAAAAGAAAAAGAACCACAGGGTTACTCGTGCTTTGTCTGTGATAAGGTTTTCGTAGACGAAGAACAAATGAAGGACCATTTGCAGATGCACTGCGAAGAAGTGAGTGAGGAGGGTAACGAAAAAGGCTTCCAGTGCGCTTTTTGTGGTGAGAAGTTCCAAACGGAAGAGTCCCTCGAGATGCATGTTGGTAATCATTTGCTCGAGGATGGGGATGAGAAGATCAACATGCTGATAAACATGGAAACAAAGCGTGATAGGCAGAAAAAGACCACGCTGTTTAAGTGTGAGCAGTGCAACGAGAGCTTTACTTCATCGCTGATGCTTGCCATGCACTTACCATTGCACGAGGAGGAGGAAGCCGCAGCTATGCTTGCCGAGCAAGAGGAGGGTGTCGCAGAGGAGGAGATTGAGGAAGATGGGGGAGTAGACGAGCAGCATTATGTCTGCACCATCTGCGACGAGATATTTGAGACGTCGGAGGAGCTCGCTGAGCACATCGATGTGCACAACGGCAACGCCCACGTCTGCATACTCTGCGAGAAGCCGTTCTCCAGTATCAGGGACCTACAGGAGCATGTATCGACGCACTTGTAAAATACTAGAGTACACTTTTGCGAACAATCATTATTATGTAATATTTTTTTTATTTCTAATTAACTTTAGGATGCAAAAGTTTTCGCTGTAGTTGCTGCGCGCGAACTGTGGTTTTAATCGATGTATTTAATTTACATTAGTTTTCGTTTTTTGACTGTTCGTGGATTTTGTCAACAATGTAAAAAATGCATTAGGCAAGAAACAACTGGTGATCTTGAAAATATTTTCGAGAGACGTCATCTTACTTTTACTATTCCTTCCTCTTTTATTTTTAAGTAAAATGTCTGATGAAAATAGTTCGTACAATGGAAGTTCATTGATGAGTTTTACACATTTACATAGATTATTTACTAACAATTGTGAAAGTAGAAAGCTTAAGCTTTCGAAAATATTAAGCAAGAATTACCTTAGATTTTTTTATTTAATGTAGTAATCTGTTAAGAGGCCATGCTAATATATACTTATATTTTTGAACATGTTACTCAAAGAGTATGAATAAATCTTAATTTTTCATATTTATCCCAGCTCCTGAATAAATATTAGTGTTGGCCATAGTATGTAAAGAATTTGGTTAAGTTCAATTGCATCTTATAGCATTAGTAAAAAAAAAATATATTTCTTTTTAAAACATAGGTGAAACTTAAGGTCGAATTCAAAACGCAGGTGCGTCGAAATTCGAAAATTATAACTTTTTTTAGTAAAAATAAAAGCTTTAATTATTTGACAATTTTAAAGATCTTCTATATTCGAGTATTGTACAAATGTTTAATACTTACTCAATGGTTAATATTTCACTTATTACTACTGTGACGTTTTCCAAACTTTTTTGTGAATGAAATTGGAAATTGTATATTTCCACATTGACACATTGTACTGTCTATCAATTAGCACCTTAATTTAACGTGTAAATATATTGTGAGAATCTCCATATGTTTCATCGATTTTTTTCAATAATTTGATATACTGTCAAAGTTATTTTGCACATTTTTAATTATAAAAGCATGAACACATGGCCTCTTAAAGAGTCAATAAAATTATTTGATTGTGTAATATAAACTATATTCATATTGTAACTATCAGTGATACATTTCTACTTTTACAAATTTACCGGTTTTTAATTTAGTTTTGATTGCTTGAATGAAAAAGATAATATCAATTGCGATATTATGTTAGACGAACGTCAGAGATTTCATGTAAGAATCAGTAGGTGAGTCAGATTATTTAGTATAATGACACTTTTCAATAAATTAATTATTATATTCTGTTTTGTTAGAGATTTTCAAAATTGGAAAAATATCCATTTCGGAATATCCAAATTATACAATGTAAATAGTATGTCTTTAAGACACGGTTTTTGCTATACTATAATGTAAAAAAAGACAAAAAAAAAATTCGAAATGTACCTCCTGTCAAATTAAACATCTTGGAATCTACTAGCGTATTACTTTTCTGATAAAAATATAAATAATTCATGTAATGCATCTTTTAAGATACGACATCAAAGATGTATAAATATATACATTTTTGAAATTAAATAGTTTATATCGTTCATTTCTCATTGGAAAATAAATGAAAAAAGTCAATATTTTGTCAAGGGTGATTTATTATATATGCATAATATCAACTAATAATAAATTTACACAGAAACTAGATATACTACGTAACAATTATTCAAATCTCTTATCAACGAAATCGTTGAAGAAAAATGGTCTGCTCGGAGAATGAGAATTAGAAAAAATCAGTCCAAAGCTGGCGCATTCATACGAGAATCGAAGTTTCTATTCGCTCTACGTGTTTTATTTACATAAAATCTTGTATACAGTAGTTGTCGCGCAACAATTTTTTCTCGTAATTCTCCTCCTATCGCAAACCTTTAATTTATCTCGCGTCCATCATTTTTTTTTCTTCATCGAATTGGAAACAGGAGAAACAATAACGTTCATTGCTTATCAAATTCGACGTATTTTATTTTTTGTAAACATTATATCGAACATTTTCGCTCCGAATCGAGGTTCTTTCGAATTAACCATCATACTTTAGTTTCGCATCGTTAATCATAACAATCACGGCCAATTGGCTGTTTGACGCGTGACTTTAATCATTGAAGAGGGAGTACCTTTTTAGCCTTCGACGATAACCCAAAGACTCGTCAAATAAATGCAGACTCGCCGGGAGGGGCTCGATAAAAGAGCCGTCCACCCTCCAGTTATTCGACACTACAAACGACTGGAAGAAACGAAAAAAAAACTAGAGATAACTCGGTTTGGAAAATGCGAAAGTAACAATGTTAAGGAAAGAAAATAAACACTAATACATACAAAATATAAATTTAGGTAGTTAAACAATATCAAACTTGTATGCGCAGCTTCGATCGGTCAACGGTAGCGTTACATTTTTTAAATCATTACTATTCGATTTATTTTAAAATTTTTTTTTTATTATTATTCGACTCAGAAGCGCCTTTTCTCTTTAGTCTTACTTTGGCAATTCGACCGCGCTGTCGCGTAAGATAGAAGCGACGTAGAAAAGAAACTATTTACACTGGGAAAAGCATACTTTCACCTAGCGCGTGTTACTTTTTTCGTGTAATGTATGGTGTGTACCTCAACGTCGTATAAAATTTGAAGGAAAACCTCGAATACATAATGCGATATGCTATTCAATAATTGGTTCTGTTATAAAAGTACTCCCTGACATTTATCGATGAGATTAATTGATTTGAACTTGCCGTCTTCTTTACCTTCGATTTTTACCATCAGTTTTTCTCGATTAATAACTTGTTAGTTCCACTTTTTTTTTATATTATTCTTAGGTCCCAGTTAATGCAATGAGTCTTACGGTTTGCTGAAGATTTGGTAAAACATGCCGACGTATGTCTCGCCTTTACCTCTTCCTTCGTTTTTTATAACTTCGTGTAGTACATTCTCGTTATTGGTATTTTCGTTTATTTATTTACTCATTTTTTCAATATACTTCGTCAAACGACAGTAATAGTTTTTTTTAGCCTTTATGTGTTTTTTCAAGTATATATATAATATTTATATATATATATATATATATTTATATATATTGCTATGCATTTATTACTATTATGTACAATGACACCATTCAGGATATTTTATATAATTTTTTTTGTATAATTTCGACGTTGCTTTGTCCGTGGAATATCGCACTTTATTGAGTCGCAACAATAAATTAAATACACAAAAAAACTCGCTCTCGCTCTCTCAGAAAAGAAGGTAATATACTCGCAAATTTCTCTCTCATTCAAGGGGGAATAAGGAAGCTTCTCGTGAAAGAGTCTCACCGCTAAACCGATGATAAATTAATAATGAAAGGGAATGGGGAATTACGAAAGAAGAAAGAAGGAAAATAAAATAAGGAAATCAATTATCAATAATTAATAATTATATAATAAAAATAATAATACAAACGCTCTCTCGCCCTCTTTCGTTCTCTCTTAAATCTTTCGGTCTGTACATATTTCTCTTTATTCTCTCTCCCGCACATAAAATCGCTCGTTTCTTTATCTCCGTTTTAATATCCAACTATTTTTTTATTGTAAACACTAGCGACAGATCTCTCACTATGATCTAGCCTACCTAAGGAAAAAACGTCGCCCTTCTCGTCTCTTATACACCTTCATCTCTTATTCCATTTTTTTTTTTAATAATTATTATATCTTCTCTTCTGCTGCTTTAACGAGCTTGCGGCGCGATAACTTTTTTTTTTGTTAAGTAGTCTCGATGTGATAAACACGCTACACGTGAATAAGGGGGGAACTTTGGGAGGATGTTTTTTCTTGGCCCGTTACTTTTTTTTTAAGCCGTTCTTTTCTCTTTTTCATAAATGTATGTGTGTTTATTATATACGTGAGAGTGTGTTCGTTTTGTTTATTATTTTTTTTTTTTTCATGTCTTATTCACTTCGCTCATGTCACCGCGCGCGCACACGCGTGTCGCGGCTCGAGGAAATAATTTGCAAGCACGCGCACTAAGCGCGAAATGTGTATGTGTCTATCTCTTTCTCTCTCGCTGTCGCAGTCGCCGTCCGAGTGCGCGCGTCTCGCTACCTCTTCTTCGATTGCTGATTTGGCTTGAATGCAGAGTTGTTGTTTGTAAGGTAAGTGTTTTTCTGGATGCTCATATCGTCGTCGACGTCGTCTCGGACGATGAGCGTCGGGGTGGCGCCGGGCTTTTACGGGGACACGAGGTCCACGTAGTTGGCCGGGTAAAGACCGACTCGGCCATCTTTCCTGCCCTTGCACCAGCCTTGCTCGTCTTCGTCTTCGAGCTTCTCGAAAATGTCACCTGAAAATATTAAATTTTTCGTGTCAAATAATTCGTTCTTTTTCTTATTTTCTATTTAGCAATTAGTCATTGAATCATATTATTAATTTTTACAGTTTTACTAAAATTTTATTTGTATAGAACGGTTTTTTAATCCATATCCTTTAGATGTATTCAAAATCATTCTGAAGATAAAAAGAAACTAAAATGCTTTTACAAACTATAGTTTTTCTTTGATTTAACAATGAGATAGCTTTTTTGAAATTGAAATTAATTACTTTTTAAAATGTAGAAAAAAACTTGTAAATACTAACGTTTTTTTTAAATAAGCTTTAAACAAGAATAGTTTATTGCATAGATAGGGAGGAAATGAAAAGACGAGCCCAGAGCACGAGAAAAAGTTCTTCTTCGACTAGAGAGGGAAACATATGTTCAGGGTGGTTTACTTTTCCACCGCGGTGCATAAGCTATTTTCGTCGTATCCTGCCCGAAAGTACCATATTTCAGTTTTTCAGCTGGCAATAAATTTGATACTTTCGGTCAGAATGTAGAAAATTATGTTTTTCTACTATATAAAAAAAGTTTTCCCTTAACATTTATTGTAAAACATCATAGCCGCTTTCTTTTTACAAATAAAATTTACTTCCAAACAAATTTTCCTATACAAATTCCTAGATTGTTTTTATTTATCTAAGACGATACGAACCTTGTTTGAAAGTCAGCTCATCAGCCTCAGCTCCTTCGTAATCGTACAATGCTCTGACAGGAACACCGGGCTCGCCATTGTCAACCAAAGGCTCTGGCGCGTCTTCTTCCCAATCTTCTTCTTCGAAGGGGTTCGATTCTTGTTTATTAGTATTATTAGTGCCATTCCTGAAAAAAGTATAATTTAATGTAAAAAATGAAAATACACCAAAATATTTAATATTTGTTGGTCATCGCAAAAATATAGCATTTAATATTTTATTAATTGGATCGTTAAAAAATTAGACTTGAATTATTTAGTTTTCTATATATCAAGTATTACAATGCTTAAATTGAAAAAAGAACTAGCACACAAAACTAATTAATCATACAAGAAAAGTAATAAATCAAAGAGCGAAACTCACGTGATTGTGGAATTCCTATTAACGGAGTTGCTGTCGTTCTTCTCGGCGGCGGGCTTCGTCGAGCTGATCGTGTCCGACTTGCCGTCGCTGTGATTCGTGTCCGTCGATATCACCCTGCTGGCGGGCTTCGCTTTCGCCTTGTTGTTCACCGGCGGATAATCCTGCATCATTATTTATTACAAAACGTTAGGCTTTTTCGAGAAAGAAATAACAAAAAGAATTCAAAAACGCAGGTGCGTCGAAATTCGAAAATTATAAGAGTACAGTAATAACCAGCACCGAGGAGAGCGTTTCAGAGTTTACGTATAAGTATATATTTACAGAGAAAATAGTTTTGCGCTTTTTCAAAAGGAAATGTTCTTGTGAAGCTCTTAAAAAAAAGTTATTTGAAGAGCATGCTTCTTAACTCGAGTTCGAGGTGCTCTTTTTTTGAAGTATATAGTAACGTGAAATTAAATACTGCGTGAAATTAAAAGAATTTGTAAAAAATAAAATTGAATTTCAAAGCCTGTGAATTTCATCAATCAGTTAATGCAAAATTTTGAAATAAAAATAAAAAAGAAATATAATAGAAAATTGACTTAGGTTCCGTTGAATTGAATTACGTTATACGTTGTTGTTTCTGTATCATACATATATTTATTTTCCATATTCATTTGTAACATATGTTATATAAAATTAGACCTTATAGTATACAAATAGACAATACACTGAACAGAAATTGCAGTAATAAATTTTGTTTTGTATTACATTAAACATTTTACTAACATCAATGAGAATTATATTTATATTGAAAAATATAGTTATTGCTATCTTAAAGGATTCACAAGATTGTGTTATCTTTGTACTTTTCAGTGAAAAAGTTAAGCTTGCGGAATAGACAAAGAATAGTGCTACTACATATACAGCAAGAAAAAAAGGTTTTATTGTTAGTGCTTATTACTTTTGGGATCGCGGCATTGAAGTATAAATATATAACGGACTTTAAACACATTTCAGCTATTAATTTATTTAATTGTAAAAAAATTAAAATTACATAATAAAAATTTTATTCATGTAATATAGATAACACTTTCTACCCTTTGTACATTTAACGATATAAGGCACATCTCACGCATTGCAATTTTGCAATAATACTACGACAAGGCACTAAATTATCAATTTACTAAGCAAAAAACGTGAAAAAAAAAATTTGACAAATCAAAGACCACCGATGACATCGTCATCGTCGTTGCAGTCGTCGCAGGCGCACACACGCAAGATATATTTATAAGCGTGCCATCATATTATATGCAAAAAGACAAAAGAGGAGAGTAAGGCACACAATAATAATTCTGCGTCTCTAATTACTGCGTCTCGAGATAATCGAGATATGTATATATATATCTGTATTGCGTGTACATTACGTTATCTCTTCTCTCTTCCGTCGATCTCAACGATCGACGAACGCATCACTTACCGTCGAGCTCGACTGTCCCTGCGGATTCTAAGAGCAGAACAGAACAAAAGGGATATATTCGTCTCCTTTTAGTGTTTCAGCTCGTGTGTATATATTTGTGACGTATGTATATATAGTGTGTATGTGCATATTCCGTAATGATCACTGATTACCTGGTGCTCTGCGTGTTTATGTATATATGCGTATGTTTTTGCATTCTATAGCCGATCGTTTTCTTTTTCTCTCCCGGCTAATCAGGTGCGTGTTTGTTTGTGTGTGATGCATGTTACGCAAGCGGGGAAGGAACAAAAAAAGTAGTCGCGCGATGGTCGCGCGGGCGGCGAATAAGTGTCCGAGCGGAGTAGTAGTAGGAAGTGAGGCGACAAAAAAGTGTCGGCGTGGATGATTGGTGGGAGAGTGAACAACAAAAAAGAAGTTTAAGAAAAATAAATGCTAATTGCGAGCGGTTCGTAATGCTCGGGATGTTGCTCAATGGAATGGAAGTTTTGAAAGCTACTGCGCAGTGATTAAGCGTTCTGTGACTTTTTATTCGACTTGTTAACAGTATAATTCATTCATTGGATTTCTATATAAAGTTAATTAAATTGACGTTAATCTCATTGAATTTAAAAACTGGTATAGTAAAGTCTGTTGTACGTTCTCAGCTTAATTATCTCGTTTGCGTTAAAATATTTAACGATGTCCAACGTCACGAAAGCATTGTACATTATCAAATACTATAAAGACTAATTAAAATTTTAAATGCGAAAACAGCACTTTGTCTTTTAATTTTTCACTTTTAATACTTATATAATTAATGCCTTTGATTATTACGTTATGAAAAGACGCTTTATAGGGGTCATAAAATACTCAAAAACGTTCGTTTCAAATATATGTGAACATTTAATATTTATTATTAAAGGTATAGTAACAACAATCCATTTGTCATATCATAAATAAATCGAAAAGTGGAGAAACATAATACTTCAAATACAAAAATTAAAAAAAAATTTGTCTCATGTACAATGAGAATTTTATCTTTTATTTTTTTTTTTCCTTTCAAATGCTGCTCGTTTTCACCAACGTGTGCAAACGCATACGACCAGAGATATAAGATGTAAATACAAAAACAAACGACTTTACACTATGTACACTATTTTCGAGTACTTCGAGATCCCTCGTCGCACCGAACTTCGCCTTCGCAGTAAGTTCGCCTTATACGACACTTAAAACTACAAAAAAAAAACAGAAGAAGAGTAAGCGGGTGAAAGTAGGTGAGCATGAAAGAAAGCATGAGAGAGTATGAAAAGAAAGAACAAATGAATGAAAGAGAGAGAGAGAGAGAAAAAGCGCTGCAGCAAAGTGAGAGAAGAGCTAAAAAAAAAGAGTGAGAGAGAAGGAAAAAAACTTTACATGCAGGTCCTCGCCGACGGGGCGTTGATTGATTAGCGTGATGGAGCCAGCGGGCAGCGCCTCCTTTGACTTGGAGCCCTTGGTGATGTCGCGGAACTCCTCCGTGTAGTCCTAGAGGTATATAACAATGGGCACACACAATTCACATGCACGCATTCCGAATGCTTCTAACTCTCTCCCCCTTCCCTTCTCTCTCTCCCTCGCTCAATTTCTATTTCTCTCGCTCGCTCTCTCTCTATATATCTCTGTCTATCTCGACTGTGCGTTTCGTTTCTAATAGGCCGTAATGGCGAGGGCAATGTGCGCGCTAATATTCTAACCGGAGTAATATAATTGAATAGGTATTTGATTTTTGCAGATCAATTGCGCGAGCATGTGACCGCCGTTGTTATTGTTTCTCGGCTGATTATCTGTTACGACTTTGATTTTTTTTTAAATAGTTTGTATACGCGTTGTTGTGGGATTGCGTATTGCGAGAGAAAATTTATAGCGGTATGATTAGGAAATGATTAAAAATCGAAAATTTTTTTGGTGTTATTTATTTAATATTGTTTCAAAATAATTAGTAGGTTAATTTTCCAATATTTATTTTGAAATACTCGGTATAACTAAATGTTAGCATTGACAATATCAACTAATTAGCGTATAAATATAAACACAATAACTATTAACCGTACGCCCCAATAAACTTTCAATTATTATTTATTCACATTTGATAACAAAAATAATATTAAAAAATTGTATTTCCCTGTACACGTAATGCATAGTATACAGTTTACAATATCGTACATATCTCTCTTCCTACAAAAATCCGACCCACACCATATCACCCAACAACGCACTAACAATTAAAAACAGCGGAGCGCGCATAACTCGATCACGTTGTCGCTTTACGTAATCATTCTTAAATTACCACGTCTCAAGACCGTATGCGAATGTATATATATAAGCATGTCCGCATGCAGCATCTCGGATTAAACAAAACTATCAATGTCAGCCGGTGCGTTCACCTTACATACACTTCCGCGGCGGAAGGAAAGACGAGCGCGCGACGGCGGGCACAGATATACGCAGAGATAGATATAGAGATAGAGAGCGAGAACGAGAGAAAGAAAAAGAGAAGAAGGAGGGAGAGTAAGAGAATGAGAGACAGACTGAGGGGCTGTTATTAAAAGGCGTCTTAAAGCTTGGAAAAAAAAGAGGCGATTTTCAGAGCTATATATATGTATGAGCTTTTTTTTGGCACGTGCGAGAGAAGTAATACACTACGGAGTCGCTAATGGCTCGGCAAACAATCCGCGACGTGCTGCAGCTCTCTCTACGTGTGCGTCTGTACGTGTGCACGCGTGAGGGCTGCAGCTTTTCTTTTTTGTAATTCTTTGTTTTTTTTTTCGCGAAGTCTTTAGTTTGTTCGCGTCATGGATTATCGAATTGAGTTGCGTGAATCGTGGATGAAATTTCTAAGTAATTGGAAATAAAAGAAGCTGATTATATGAAGGAGTTTAATTTTGATAAGCAACTGTTAAAATAAGTTGATTTTTTTACTTTTGAATGCTGTTATAATCGAAAGTTTATATACTTCTTTGTAATAAGTATAATGCTTTTCAAAACTTTAAGACGACAGATACATCTATATCTATGACAATCAATTCACTAAGTAATATAAAAATATGGATTTCAAAAAGGAGCTTTATATCATCTATGTATAACAATTATATAATTAATAATTCCAAAAATGTTGTAAGAAATGAAATAAAATATTTAAAAAAAAAATCTATGACATTAATAAGTATCAAGAGTTAAAAAAAAATCGATGAATTACGATGAGATTTAAAAATAAATATCAGACAATCATTAACTCATGCGATTTGAAAGAATTTCTGCGGGGCAAATATCACGAGAGCTTCTCAACTATAGTTGAGATATATAGACATGGATTCTAACGTACCTCGAACTGTGGCCAGGCCATGGCCATGTTGACGCCGTGGTTGTTCGACCACCATTTAAGATCCTTTTCGTGATCTGCATTGTTGACTGTGTGATAGAATTCTTCGTAGATTTGTGGAAGCCTGTAAATTGTTATAAATAATTCAGTTATAAATCATTTTTTTTATAATTATTCGAATGAAAATTGGACTATGATTAAAAATTTTCTTCCACTAGAATAAAAAGAATTACTAGTTAGAAATGAGTTTATTTTCAATACCTTAATCTAATTCTTTGTTCCTTTTTTTATTTAAGAAAACTTTAATATCAGATGGACAAGGACTTAAACTTAAAAGTTAAGGGTTTAAAAAGTTAGAAAAGCTTTCTTAAAGCTCACATAGTAAGCCACCAAGATGTTACAAAAGCTTTTCAAAATTAAATTTCGAAAACAAAGAAAATACTCTGAAGAATAAACTAAAAACTTTAAAAAATAACAATAAATACTCTACTACTCTTACACTGGATCCTGTGAGATATTCAGGCATTTGTGAACGCCAAACAGCACGTCCTTGAAGAACTGCAGCCGTTGGGCTTCCATCTCCTGGCACTTCTCGAACACCTGGGTCATGTCCTCCATGTATTTGGGGTTATACTGGTTGATCTCCTGCAGGGCTGCCTCGTACTTTTCCTTCGCCTTTTGTACCTCCTCCTTCGTCTTCTGCACGCGGTCCTGCATCTTCTTTACCTGCGAGCAACCGGAAAGAAATTCTGTGATTCGTGAATTATAGAGCAGCGGTGGTCGCTACCGTGGATTAAATAAGGATACGTCGTTGAGGTCACGCAAAGTCGAGATTTGGCATTAAAAGAGATTTTATTTGTTTTGAAAATATTTAAAAATATACCAGGTTATTCTGTTTCTTATTTTTAAAATAAATATTCAGAAGTGAATGTTAACGATGAGAATAATTTAGTGGTAATCAAGTCTCGACCTTCGTTATCCAACAAAACATCTATAGAAAAAAAAAAACAGAAGTTTTCAAAAACTTCGCAAACACTGAGAGAACATTGTAAAAACAATCTACTCTACTGCTGCAGGGAAGAGACCAAAACTTGGCTGCGAATCGAATGTATAAACAAGCCAATGATTCCAACAAAGCGCAGTTCTCTCAACCAAACTCTCAAGCTCTACTTTTGTCACTCTACTTTGCAAGCTCGGTGTGAAGTAGGTATGCAAAAAGGTAAAAAAAGAGCATTCGGAGCGGAGAAAAACTTTCCGCTGTTTTTACCCGAACGTTCCGATGCCTCGGACGCAGGGTGAACTTAAACACAAAAAATAAAAAAAAATCCACATTCAAACTCTTCTAAGAGCTAACGAACTAATTTTAAGCAGAGGCACAATAGTCAATTTTGTGAGTCTAATGTCAGTTCCCTTACCAGAAGAGCTTTCTGTGAGAGGCGAACGACACATTTGTGTGAGACGCAGTGCGCACGTGCGAAAAACGAGAGAGAGAGAGAGAAAAATATTAGAAAAAGAGAAGGAGAAAAAGAAAGAAAAAAATTAATATTAGAACATGCATGTCATGCAATTTTTTTTCGGTTTTGGTTTGTTACATACAAGCTGAACGTCGCCTATCTTATGTTTCCTAAAGGTCTTTCGAAATCTCATGGCCCATGCATCACAGCCACAATTTGTCATCTAAAAACGTCGTTAACAAGGTGTCTTTTACACTTTGGTTTTTTTATTACCTTGGCCGAATTCGCGAGATTTTATTTGACTCTTCCTTTTTGTAGAGTGAAGAGATGTCAATGAATTAATGTGCGAAAATTTTGAAAAGTATAGTCATTTCTTTCTATTTTTGCAATGTTATCATCATTACTTCTAACATTTATTTTTATATAGCTCTAGTGTCTTTTGTTCGTCATAATAAAACTGTGTAAAATTTATTTGATACATTTTAAATTAAAAGTGAAGGTGTACTGTAAAATTAATTACTTTGAAATAGTGTTAAAATGCTTGTGAAAATATCGATAATTAATACAGGGAATTTAATTTACGACAATAAAATTATTAACAAAATTACATTTATAAACATAGCAAGGGTTAATTTATCATTCAATGAAACGTTTCTCAATTACTAACAAATATTAAATTAATTCTGATGTAAACTTTTTTATTAATTAAACATGGAAATTGTATTTGCTACATAGAGGGAATCAGAATTATTTAGATATTAATATTTGTTTCACTAAAAAAGTACGTTACGTAGAATTTAAATCCAATCTGTTTTGCATGACATATTTTACAATAAACAAACTACAGAAAATATTTCTCATTCACCTCTACTAGAAAAAAGAATAAAGTAGACCGAAATAATACGACTAACATACACATATCATCGGCAATTGTTCGAGTATAAGACATATTTTAAATAAGACATGCATATCTTAGTTATTATTTAATGTATGAATTAAAAAAGTAGTACGACATGCACGACAAAATTATTGACATACGCTGTCAGAGCCTCGAGCAGCCTGAAAATAACGTACGCCGGGTATTATTCAAATTGATCATTGATTGTCGTAAATATAATTAGCGCTGATATATGCAAAATTCATGTACACCCTTTTTCGTATGTTTAAAAAAATAAAAAATAAAAGCATATTGATCTGACACGACGCGTAAAAATAATTATGAAAAAAAAAATATATATATATATAGAGAGAGAATGGAACTAACTCAAGTATACACAGATAATATATAGATATAGAGAGAGACAAATCAGCAAATCTATATGTATTACACGTAAGACATGCATATCTCTGTTATTTATCTCTTCCGAAGACTGAGTATATTCTCTATGTAGCGTACGACATGCACGAAAGTATTATTATTGACACAGGCCGTCCGGAAATAACAGTGTACGCTCGAAAAACGTCGATATTTATGATAATCGGGCTTTCGTCGTTTTTTCGCAGAAATTTACACGATTAATTGTCATTCGCGTCGCGTTATTTGCTCTCTCGGGAGTATTTTGCATTCGTATAAATACGCGAGTTGAGTCGTGTCTGTTAATGCAATTAGTCGTTATATTTTTTATTTTTGCATACAATTATATACTTTACGTTAGCAAGTTAAATATATATGAAAGTTTATTAGATGAGTCAGTAATGCAAACATTTTTGTTATTATTGCAGCTTTTATTACGATGCACTTTGCAATTAGGCATGGTTTACGAAGTACTTGAGATGTTATTTTTTAGCGATGATCATAAACGATATCAAACTCTTAAAAATTAACATGAAGCTAAAACTTTTAATGTACGTGGCTTTAGTGTAAATGCAATTCTGCATTATTCTGCGCGCAATATAGTGTGTATATATAAGTGTGACTGTGCCATGAATATAAATATCGATCAGTATATAAGTTGTTTTAAACTTTTTGCCATGTTAGCGTTTGTAACGCAACTCTACTGAATCGTTGTTGTTCAATATGAAATGTTTTTCGCTATTAATATCTTTTGCATTATTAAGTTTTCTTCAAAACATTTTGCGTAAGGTAAACAAGTTAAAGTCATGTTAGAATTACCCTAATTACCATCAGGAAGTTTGATGGAATGTGAGAGTACGGAGGACTCGTATTTTAATCACATAATTATTGATCAATTAAAATTGATTTCTTATTTTTAAACAGGTTCATTAATATATTGATCTAGAAAGTTTCTAATAAGTAAGCCGATGTTCAAATACAACGTATCACTTTCTCTCTTTATTTCATTTCATTATATATTTCTTTTTTTTAAATCTCATATACAAAACTCTTTTATTAATATAAAATATGTATAAGTAGCTGATTTTTTTGTGAAAAAAAAAAAAAAAAAAAAATTAATACAAATATCCTTGTATCAACAACCGTATTCCTCCACCAAATCCCTATACACTTTACATATCAGTCCTCTACGCGTACCTTCCAAAACTCTCTATCAAATACGGTGTCGTGAAAAATGGTGACGGGTGTAGTATATAATATTTATAGATCTCGCATTAACCGATTTACGAATCGATTTGTATGGTCGTACCTGATCGGGCGATAGCGAACTGTCGGCCGAGGCGTTCCTTTCCATGTTAGCCGCGGTGCGTTCCGTTTTGCAGCTGTTGTGGTACTCCTGTTTGGCTTTCTCTACCTTCTGCAGGATTTTCGACCAGGGTTTCTGCGCCTTTTTGAACGCGTCCTCCATCTCCTTACGCTCCTTCAACGTGATCATCGACTGTAACGTGGCAAAAACGAGTTATGTGTTAGTTTTTGGAGCGGAAAAAGGGTAAAATTGAGTTAGTGGTTGTTCAGAAACTTTTGAGGTAATGTTATTTTTTCTAATGAAGCAACAGTTTAATGGTATAAAAATTATGTTAACTCTTTCTTCTTCTTCTTTTTTTTCTCTGTACTTTTCATTGTATAAGTAAATGTCCCGTTTTTTTTTATTTTCGTATTATCAGATAGTTAAACTTTAGAATCTTCTGAACTATTTGACTGATATTTTTTGTTTACTTTTTGTTACAAACCAATTTATAGTAAAAAGTGCTTTCTGGGTTAATTACGTGACTGAAAGATTTAAAACAAACGTTTGATCGATTCTTATCATTAATATCTTATAAAACTCCATTAACTTTTTCATTCATAGGATTATTAATTTTTATACTATTTCAATGCTACATCTTGAGTTTATTAAGAGGATATTTAACTATTTAAACGTTTCAATCTTCTGTATTGCATATGTATGTATGTATGTATGTATGTATGTATATGAATTATACATTACTTAATATACTATAACAGTTATTTTTTCACCTATGATATTCCCATATAAAATCACGAAAGCTTCACTTTAATTTTCAATCAGCATATTTTGAACTGTTAATTTTATCAAACAGTTTTTTAAAAATTATTCGCTTTAATTGAGAAATTTGTGTATCACGCTATCAACAGTACACCAGCGTATAAAAATAAACCAGCCACATTTTGTGTCCACACGAAAAAACACCAACCACAATAGATATACTGTAGACTATTGTATCAATGCCAAATTTCCCTTCCATCAAAGAAAGAATAACTCTCATTCAATCGCGCCGCAAGTCGTCCAAGTTCATCGGCTAGTACACTCACCCCGCTCGCTTAGCCCTCACCCAATTTGCGTTCCCAAAACAAAAAAAAAAGTCAGATATCTGACCTATTGATCCCAATCTTCACGTATATACTATACAACGTCTCTAACATACAAGTATCATCATCGCGATAAAGTAGCAGCGATCTTCACCTTGTGATAAGTGTCCTTCTGCCACGTCTTGATCTGCTGTATGATGTTGTTACAGAGGTTCTCCTTGACCCTGAGATGTAGATCGCAGAGCCGATCGGCCTCGATGAGCGTGCCCTTCCACGCAGCCTCGGTCGTCCCATATTCCGGCCCTTTTTCAATCTTGTCGTTCCAATTCTTCGACCAGGCTTTTAACGACTTGGCGTAATTCTTTTCGATCTCTGCTCGTTCCTGGACTAACTGGACCATACTGTCGCAAAGCTTCCAGCCATCTTCGATGCGCTTTGTTGTTCGCTTGTAATTGCCAGGTTCCCAGAACGAGTCTGACGTTGCTATCAGCATGTTATCGTCGCTGTGGTGAGACATGGTGATATGGCGACGAAGTGTTGCCGGTGGTTCAAAGTTGGGGAATGTGGCGGGACTCCACGGACTTCAGCTGTATAACAGAGAGAAGAGGTATAAGATTAGTTGGTGTTAGTTTTTTATTGTTTAGTGCGGAGATAATTGGGGCTAATAAGTTAATGTAAACGTTGGTATGTAGTGGTGTTTGTGTTTTTGGATTCGAACCAAGGCTACCTAATCTATAATCCATCTCTATACCTGTTATATTTAAGTTATATTTAGTTGCGAAGAGAAGGAATTTGTATAGAATTCTCGGGTTCATATTGTTGTCGGTTAATTAACTAATTAATTGCAATAATAATTATCGGATTGGTTTAATTAGTTAATAATAAAAGATAGCTTTGCACACAAAGTTTCATTGTGATGTAGGAGTCTTGATTGCTTAATAACTACTGATTATGTTAGTGATTACAGAATCGATTGAGCTTTACAAC
Source organism: Torymus texanus (assembly GCA_036873485.1). NCBI lineage: Eukaryota > Metazoa > Arthropoda > Insecta > Hymenoptera > Torymidae > Torymus > Torymus texanus. The sequence goes on along the minus strand of JAYJLV010000001.1, from coordinate 7,401,294 downwards.
TAATTCAAACTATGCCGTTCAGCATGAAAGGATTTGTAATATTTAAAATTTATTGATTATTAATATTCAATGCATGTGAATATAATTATAGAGAAGTAAACATAAATTTCATTTTTGTTGCATAAAAAATTGATCATTCATACATACGCAAATATTGATACCAAGTATAAATAACAAAATTTAATTTTAACGTTTATTTATTTTACGCGTGGACGTCAGTGCTACTTCGGTATTATTGTGTGTGGGTGCGCTCGTATGTGTATATATATGAACTAGTTTCTCGAAATTGGTAAACACTTGGCGTTCGCCGTTAATATTCAATTTCCGTTTATACAGGCAACCAATCAATTTTACTAATTTCGACTAAACTTCAATAGTTTAGCAGTAAACCAGCTCCTGAAGTGGGCGATGTTAAAGATCAAGTTTGAAATAGAATCTTCGAATACTCTCAAATTTTCTTTTAGAATTTGTAATTTATATATACAACTTTTACATAGCAAATATAATTTTTAGTTTATCTTTACTTCGTGGTTAAATTCTTTACTACTATATAACTTCAAAATAGATAAATCTCGTCGACCTACATTCAGATAATCTGTTTAATTAAACCCACGTTAAAAGTTAATTTATAATATAATATATAAAATATATCCCATGAAATAATATCTATAACAATAAACCATCTCTTCAGTTAAAGCAAACATCCCCTTAAAAGTATCACGACTAAAGAAAATTGACTTAACCAAGCCCATCACCGACGACCAATGTCTGAGCGGTAAGATCCATAAGTACACAACACATCTCCTCTCATACCCTCCCTCTTACACATACACAGCGCCGAAGGGTTGCGAAGCGGCTCTTCTCTCTCGCCAGCTCGGCTTTATTGGATTACGCGTCCGGCGATCATCGATTGGCCCAATTTGCGAAGCCATTACAAATCTCACCGGCGTTACAACGCGGGCACGACGCGTCTTAACGGTATACATATACACGTATACTGACAACACTATACCTATACATTCGCTCGACTTTTGACTTAGGCGCGACTACTCCTTCTCCCTCCCACTCTCTCTCTCTCTCTCTCTCTCTCTCTCTCTCTCTCTCTCTCTCTCTCATCCAGTTATAATTCTACCGGTTTTAGAGCTAGCCACGCGTTACCTTTTCATGAATTTTAACGAGGTATTTCTTCTTTTTTTTTGTTGCGATGTCCGGGATGAGAGATAACTGTGCTATAGAGAAAGACAAGGTAGGGAGGATATTTATATTGTTAAGAGTTTGCGTGCGGAATTCGTGTGTATATAATATGCAAAGTTATGCAAAGCTGCGTTTAATTTTGCAAAGGCGAATGAGGTGCGAGATCTTTGGGTTTAGCGCGTGTTTGTAATTGCCTGGCCATGGTATATTGTTTAGGAGGTGGGATTTGTAGAAGACAAAAAAAAAAAAAAAAAAATTACTGCGTCGCTGAATAATAATTTGTGTATTATAAATAGTCGGTATAGTTGTGTGTGGGATTATATTTTCGCGGCTGTTGTAATACAAGGATGTTGTGTATATGTGTGTGTTTAGTCATGCTGAATATTTTAATAGTTTCCTTGGTTTTATAGCTTTAGATTAGATCATAAGTGATAATTAGAACGATGAGAGTATATTTCATACGCATTATAAATACACTAATAATAAATTTTCATTCTCATATACTCGATCATTCTTAAAATTAAAGTCAGAGGTAAATATGAAGAATTCAATTCAAATGAAAGATTTAACAAATTTTTTAACTAACCGTAAGCCAAGTGCGTACATTCGCACCTCAACAATCACATCAACAGCGGTATAGCAGTAGCAAGAGGCATTCTTTAATTGCCATAAATCGAATTAACCTCACTTATACGCTACATATCGATTCGTTATCGCTCGCCACGTTCGCACTCCCATTCAAATCAGCTGACCCACATACTATACGTTGCTTGACCAATCCACGCGTCTACGTCTTATGCAAAACAACCTGCGCACGCAACGCAATAACTATATAACTGTATATACACCTCCTCCTCCTTATAAATAAACTCATACGTACAAAATCAGATCAACTATCCACACCTGGACACGTAGAACAAAAAAAGAACAAAACTTCCACGTCTACGTACGCACATTAGCATTATCTAACGTAATTGGAATGCACGCAGCAAATTAAATAATACGTGTACACGAGCTTGCGCTGAAAACTTTGGCACTTAGAGCTAGCAACTGGAGCGCGCGCGGGTGTATAAAGTTTCGCCAATTGTCACACTGTGGTAATGTGCATTAATTCCAGTGTATAATGCTCGCGTCTTTGCAAGTAATTTATTCGGAAAGCCGAGAAGCGGTTTTCTGGCGCGTAAGCGGTAGGTGTTCCACTAAATTTGGATGCTATTTGGTTGTATGTGTGGACAGGCTCTGAATGGTATACATGGGTGTAAATGAATTTTAGCAAGGTTATGAGGCTATAAAAAGACCGTAGAGTTTATGAGTTACGCGGTCGTTATGGTTTTCGATGTTGGGTATATGATGGATAATGTGTGTATGTTTACTATAATGGTTTTAGTTTTTACGTTAAAACGAGTGTGATGGTTCTGTTGACGAATTTTAAAGTTCCATGCGGAGTAACTGTCACTTCCTCATTTGGAAGTTAAGTTCAATGTAGAATATATAAATATAGCGTATATTCATTTATTTATAAATAAAAATTCAATATTTCCATATTCAAATTTCATAATTTGAAATTAATTATACATTTAAACTTATTTCAAAATATCGCTCTTCGTTTAATTATAACTTCCTTCAAATAGAAAAATTCTTTACCTAAATATTAAAAAAAAAATACATTATTTCTACTCAAAACCTACTTCTATTCCAACGTTAAAAAAAAAAATGACAAAGCTCTATTTTTATCACATCAGCTACAAATTAAAAATAGATACCAACAAATCCACACGTGCATATATATACACACTGTCGTTTTCCGCGTACGTTTACAAACTCGCAACTCGTTCGAAAACACACGCATATAACATACCTACACACAACAACAGACACTTTGAAAAAAAATCCACCGCGAACGCGCAAGCGCGACGATAATTTCGTTCGAAGCGATCCATTACTCATTGCTTCTTTCGCACTCAAACATGACTCATTCTCTAACGCCATACACCACCACACCACACTGTGCGCATCTTTTCATGCAAACTCGCCTCATCTGTAATTCCTACGTCTTCATGTATCTCTTCTCTCTTTCTCTGTTTCTCTCTGTCTCTCTTTCTCTTCGCGCTTGCGAGAAGACTTTCCGAAGAGAGTAGGGGCTCCCCTTTTCACTGCCACGGCTAATTACGCGTTCCCGAGGTAATTGCGCACGCGCAGGCTCGCACGTTCGCATGCAAATTTTCTACCACGGCGGTTGCAGTGTATTGTGCCGCATTCCAAGGCTGTGAAGAGAAGAAGGAGGAGGAGGAGGAAGAAGGAGGAAGAAGAAGAAGAAGAAGATGCAGAGTTGCGATGGGCCGTTTCGAGTATTTCGAAAAATATTCACGAGCCTGAAGTTTTCTGCTGCAAGGTGCTGAAGATTATACGAGAGGTATGGTGTAAACAATCGCTCAATTTGCCTAATTGAGACGCAGAGTGGGTGTGTATAAGGTTTGGCGCGTAATAAGAGCGATTTTAAACATCTGCTTTTTCTTCTGAACTAATAATAGGGAAAGAGAGAAAAAAAAGGGACCGAGAGACAAGAGATAGAGGAAAATAGAGGATAAGATAGAATTTTTCGCGAGCGATTAATTTTCGGAAAGTGGGATGGAGAGTGCGCAGCAGTAGTAGCAGCATAGCGTGCGGTGGGATGATATCTGGGTTACAAATATTTCGGAGCTAGAACACAATGGGAGCTGCGGAGAATTTAAATTGTAAAAAAGACTCGTTCGCGAATGGGAGAGCGAGCCGTTTCTCATTTTAATAAGCGTTACGGAATCGCGCGCGTATACCCGCGGGTTATGTTTTTCGCGTTGCTGTTGTGGTTGTATTGTTTTTTTTTCGAAAGATACATACATGTAAGTTGTTTATTTAATAAATAGAGCCGCTATTGTAGTTTTGTTTTTATATGTATGTTTTGTTCGTTAATTAAGCGACTTGTAAAACGACAAATTCGCGGTGCTAATGTTTCTCATTGAATTTTTAATTAACTTCTTTATTGTTCCATTTCAAAACAAACTATATATAGACATGATACTTTTTATATAAAAAAATAATGTATCTTTTTGTATACAAGCGCCACGTCAATTAATGAAACATTTCTCTCGACTCATCAAAAAAAACTGTAAAAAACACACAACACACTACCGCATACCTTTCACGCCATTCACACGCGCGAAAAAATATTCGCAGCGCAAGCGCAAAAAAATCGTGCCGACCCTCTAAAAGACGCAACATACACGTGCAGTCGCCATTAAGACATCTACATACACAGACATATATGTATACTGGGGAAACCTTCTCCTCGTCCTTTTCCAGGAATTAAAAGAAAAGGGTCACGCGCAGGAGAGGAAAAAAAAGATTGCGCGCGGGCGTGACTCTCTTGCCCGCCCGTGAAAAAGGAGGTCAGTCGAGTGCAATATTATAGTAGTATAGGTTCGACTCGACCCTCTCACTCATCGCGTCTACAAAAGGGACAATGACGCGAGTTCGTTCTCGTTTTTCCACACGTACGGGTATAATCGCCGCTATATATATATATATATATATATATATGTGTGTGTGTGTATGTAGAAAGTAGAGAGAGAGAGAGAGCAAACGAAGGGTGTGATTTTCAACGACAATAATTATTATTTCATTTGTACGAAGAAAGCGCAGAGAGTATATTGACATTGAAGAAACCGGCGCACAATGTGCAAATATACAAGCATATAAGATGCGTGCGGGAAAGGAAGAGAAATTTGATGGAGAGAGAAGAAGAGAGATAGCTCGTAACCTTCGTTCCGAGTCATCAATTATTAGAGGCCACGAAGAGACGCGCAGCGGCGGCGTAGGTAATGGAATACGTTAAGCCCATTGAAGGAATTTGCTGAATAAACATGGGATGCGCGCGGCGATTATTTTTCGCGTATAGTACGTCTCTGAGTTGCTGCGGCTTGACGGACTTTGATATCTGCACGGTTAAGGTTACGAGGAGAGTGAGAGAGAGAGAGAGAGAGAATGTGGTAGGGATTTTTCTGTTATTTCCGTGAGCGAGAGAAGAGCTGTTGGAACAGGAAAGTGCAAATGTTTGGTGAAGAGTATGCTTGACCTTTTCTATAAATGGATTAGGGTGAGATGGAGGTAAACTTTTCCGTAAACGTGAAAATTCTCCAAGTAATTGTATTATATAAAACGTTAAATAGATGAAAGATTATTTAACAAAATTAAAAAAATATGTGATCGGTGTGAATTCGATTGAAAAAATTCTACAGAGGTACGTATATATCTGTATGTAAAGCTTTGCCACATCCACACACCTCACACCTCTTTTACAGAATCATCCGGTATAAACGAGCGCGGATCGATTAACGCGGCGGATTAACGGCTCGTTGGATCCTCGACGGTACCGATATAAGCCTGCGGTTACAGACGCAAACGCGCGCGAGGCGCGCAGCTGTGCAGAGTTGCGTCATACGATTGATTTTCTCCCTATACGCGTGTTACGGCTATTTTTTCCCTCGTCATATATATAGTTAAAGGTTATAGGTGTGAATGAAGGGGTGTGACGTAGAATTAAAAAGCCATATGTACGTTCCGACGTAAATATACGAGCTTAATCGGGACCTGCCTCCGATCGATATATTGGTTAGAAAATGAATGAAGCAGCGTATGTGCTTCTTATAATTGTTTTATGAGGAGCGATTTTCCGGCACCATCACAGAGAAATCGATATATAGCGATCAAAAAACAACACGATATACGAAACTACGTATATGAAAGTTCGCAATCTTATATATCAGTATATACATATATACACTATAGCAAAAGCACAGTATCGTCTCAACAACTCCCCCTATTAATCAGAAAATAGAGCCGTTGAACTTCCGTATAATACTCCCGACTGCACGAGACGCACACCGGCTAATAAATGACACACGCGTCGCTTAATTGATAAACGAACTGGAGCGCACACGCGCGTGTGTGTACGTGCGTGAAATTTCAATCGGGAAGTTATTAGCGCCGCGTTCCAGAGCGTATAGATGCGCGAGTGTAATTTCAGCAAGTTGCCGTCGCGTGATGGTGGAGGGTATATATACACGACGTTCATTTTAAATGAGTGCGCAAAAGCGCGCGTGTGTGAGATTTATATAGAAGGTCGCGTGAAAGTAGTGTGAGAGGGTTAAGTATGCGTATTTTGCTTTCTGTGTAGCTATCATGAAGATAAATGAAGGGCGAGTTGCTGTGGTTAAGGGTTGTAATGTAGAGTGTTGGTGAGATTTAGAGAATATATATTTAAAATTTCATATAGGAATCGTAGCTTACGACTCTTGTTTGTAAGATCCATTAAGTATATCTAATCACATATTTCACCAGTCTATATCATCGTAAAATCATCCGATAACCTAAGGAATCTCAACAATTTCTAAGATAAAGTTTATATTAAAACAGGAATAAAGTATATTATCTCGGATGTCAGCGTTAAATTACAACGCGTGATAAACAACAAGCACGCGCTACACTTCACTCGACCCAATTATTTTAATTTCACGCAGTCAAACAGAAATGAAACGCTCAATAATAAACCCATATATACACTCTCTTTAATCACCAAAACAAAACCTGGCAAACCCAAACCACACACCGGTTTACCTTTCTTTTCGCTCCAAACATACACGTATACACATCAATCGTATATACTATATACAGACGCACCTGTTCCTACCTGTCATCTTGCTGAAAGACAAGAGCCACCGCCCGTCAATTTTTGCCCCGTTAACACGCACACACACACGTGTGTGTGTATATGTAATATGCAATCTCTTGCGGACCCCCCTGGCTTGTCCGGGAACTGCATTCCATAGCGAAGGCAGGCGGTAGTGTAGCGTGTTCCCATTCCGTATGCACGCAGGTAGGTTATATAGGTGTATGGAGAGAGAGAGAGAGAGAGAGAGATGTGTGTGTGCCGAATTTGAGAGGAGGCGTGCGGAGGTGAGTGTTTATTACGGTGGGAGGAATCTTCGGTGTGGGCGGGTGGGTTACGCGTGTATATGTGGAAGTTTGACGATATGATGACGATGAGGTGGTCAGTTGTGTGGGTTGGATTATGGGGCTGGAAAAGTGGTGACGTGTGGATGGTAGCAGGGTGTATTATATATTTTTGTTTCTCTTTTTAGTTAGTTTTTATGAAATGCGATATATTTTAAGGTATATTAGCTATTGTAGCTTCCTATCTTGCGTTTCTCTTTATTTTAATACGATTTCGGGTGTTTATGAGCGGTAGGTGTATTATGTGAGACGATTTATAAATATTTAAGACTGAAAAAGATAATTAAATATCACCTATAATGCATTTTACTATTAAAATTGTTCAATACATATATTAGAGCAGTATTCAAATGGATTCAAATAATATTCTTGAATCTATTTAATGATTCACTTAATTAACGTTATCGATCAATCAAAGTGAAGTAGTTCGTATTTCGCTTTGCAACAGTTTCAAATCCGATTTCGAACTATATTCTCGAATAGCATTTAGCTACAGCAGAGCCTGGCGCACCGTATAGTGAAACTGCGGCGGGCACACACATACGCACACGCGGCATGCGCCAACTGGTTTATCGTGGAAAGCTGCGTTAGCGCGGAGGAGAGCTGCTAATATCTTATAAACGGCATTCCTAAGTGTAAGAATTTATTCGTGCGATGATGGTGAAAATACTGTTATTCCATCTGGTTGACGTGCGTTTTCACAAGCTGAAAATTTCACTGTATATGATCCTACGGAATTCGCAAAAACAAAACTTTCGATTGCTTTTCACGTTTTATATATTATACCGTACGTTATATATACGGTAAATTAATAATAATAGTTTGGAAAAGTCAAGTGAAAAATATAAAGGTTATTTCGGGATTTAAAAAGAATGTTTATGTAATAATGTTTCATCGATTCGAGCTTTCTCAACTTTCGAGTTCATTAAAACTGTCAAAACAAAATGTGTGATCGATGGGCCTCTGTTCACGGAACTCTGTAGTTTAATGTAAAACGCGCGGGATTCTTCCAGGAAATTTGCTCCTAATGATGGACCATTATAGAATTAAAAAAAAAAAATTATAAAGAATTTAAAATTTCTATATAAACTTTTGATTTGAGTTATTACAAAACATTATTTCAGTATTAAGGAGAAATGTGATTATGTTTGACAGTAAAAGCAGGTTTTTAATAAGTATTCATTTGCTACTTATTAACATCATGCATTCCCTGGTAGAAATCGATTCCATTAATTGACTAATAAATAGCTAGTTTCTCCAGTAATAGCCAAAAACTAGATACTT
>JAYJLV010000001.1:7345218-7392668 GCA_036873485.1 Torymus texanus | reverse complement strand
CCAGTCAATTAGCCCATCGTCTATATACATATATATATATATATATATATATATATATATGTACCACGCGTGTGTACCATATACAGTGCCTGGACAGTATATACGGAACGATTTCCCGCGACCAACGAGCCTATACACGAAAAAATCCCTGCACAGAGAGCGCGCTCACTCACGCGTGTGTATATATACACACGTACGCACACACGTACGTATGTATTTATGTATGTGTACGCAGACTCACCGTGAACGGAAGAAAACGGGCGCTGTGAATCCTCCCGCGACGTTGAATGTTTTACCAGCAGTAGTAGTAGTAGTAGTAGTATTAGAGACACGTCTTGCTCTATCTCGGCTCACCTCCTCTCCTTCTAGCACTATATATATATATATATATATATAATCGTCGAAGCACAAACTCCCGACGGTGAACACTACTCACACTCGACGATGAGCGAGTTCTCCCTCTCTCTCTCTCTCTCTCTCGCACTCTTTCAATATATATCTGCGCCTGCTACACTGATCCGTCCGCGCACACTGCACACACGCACACGCGTTTCTTTATTATTATTATTATTATTATTATTATTATTATGATTCTCCCAGCTGGTACTGATATTGCTGTTATATATACTGCTGCTCCTTCGCAGTCTAGGAGTAAGGAGCTGTGGCGTTGACGACGACGAGCATCACGACGGCACGGCCGCTCATTTTAATCGCTCACACACTCTCTCTCTCTCTCTCTCTCTTTGTCTCTCGTTCGTTCTTCTTGCGGGTTAGCTGCTAGTAGCTAGCTGCTGCTGACACGACTGCCGCGGTCGCGCTCGCTGTGCTGAGCTGAGAGCACAGAGCACAGGCACCTACCTACGTATCTACCACCGCACACCACCACCACCACCACACGCAGCGCAGAGTTACTCTCCCGCGAGAGAGTCAAGGAGTAGTGTATAGGAGTAAAGTGTGCGAGAGCAGTAGCATGCCAAGTTCCCCTTCCAAGCCGCGAGATTGCGCGCGCGCTCGTGTGTAGAATCAGAATGTCCAGTGTGTGTAAGAGAGAGAGGGAGAGAGAGAGAGAGAGAAGTATGATAGGTGCTGCTGTTGCTGCTGTAGCCTGTAGCAGGTCTAGCCCCGGGGAGGCGAGGTGCGCGGGTTCGATTGGTGGAGGAGGAGAAGGAGGGAAGAAGGTGGATTATCTGGGTGAGATCGCGAGCAAGGGATTATCTGGATGGTTATCTGTTGGTCTAGTTTCGAGAGTGATATGTGATATGGTTGCGGTTTGGGTAGAGACGAAGAATTAAATAATGTTTTGAGGTTTTGTGGGTTTGGATTAGTTTGTTAATTGTAACAAGCCATTACGAAAGTAGGTTAAAATCCAGTAAAAAATCCAGTTTAAAATCAACTGTAATTGTCCGCTTTAAATTTATACTGACCGTCAGTGGTACGGTCGGTCAGGCTGTTTAAGTGATTGTTGTAGTTGGCGCCACTGGTCGGGAAGCCGATGATAAAGCTTTTTAAATGGAAAACAAGAACTTATACTTTTCTCATCATAACGTTCAATGTTAGGGGCAATGTAACAGCTGGTATAAAAAAATTATTTCTTTTTCTCTGCTTGGCTATCTTTCATGTTACACATTACAGTATAAACGTAATGGAGAGAAAAACTCCGAAAATTTAAGGACAATGACAAGAATATTATGGGCGTTGACTGCCAACGTTAAAGATGTTTATCTAAACCACTATGTGGAAAGAACTTATTTGGCAAATAATTCGTCATCAGAAACATCACAGTCACAAAGTCCACAAATTCGGAAAAATTTTACAAATTTAAAGGAGCTAATAACAGATTTTTATATTAAATTTTTTTGTTATTTATATTTAGTATTAAGTTTTTTTTATATTATCGCAATGGAATATACTAAAATGTGTCTGAGATTCAGACATCCCTTAAAAATAATTCATAGTTTTAAATATAGTATTTTTCAAGATCAGCAATGAATTTATTTTTAGTTGGTTCAGTTTATCTGATTAAAAAATCCGTGCATAATTAAATTAAGTAAATGTCTCTTATCTCTTTGATATTGTAACACATTTTCGCGCGGTAACAAAGATGGTATTAATGACCATAATCCCTAGTAAATTTTCCGTTAATTTTCAACCAATGAAAGTGGCTCCAAAACTCATTTCGGAGCGACGTGTGCATACCAACATTACCAACGTGATAATAGAAACCCTAATAGATTATTGGCTAAAAGTCATCTGTAAACATTGAAAATCCTGTTACCGCAGGAACTCTAGGAACTTTTAGCGTTACCGGATCGATACGAATTGAGAACTCGGCCATTCAGTTTGCGAATGCAAAGTCGTCGCGTTGACTGCAGACTACTGCAGTCATAGCGAGATGTCATCGTGTTGAGCTGGACTTCTTTTTTCTACCAAACTGATTGACAGGCATAAACTACAACCATGGACGAGTTCCACATAATGCCGAACAAGGTGTGTACTCTATTTTGAAAAATTTGCAAATAATTTGCAAAATGCTGAAATACTTTCTAACATTATTCGAACGTTTTACTAACCTTAAAGTACCAAGGCCATTTTTTAAATAAAATATTGCCTTGTCAAGCTATTACCGTTATCTTCCCCGGCAAATTAAATGCTTACCTTGTGATTAATCATCGTTCAATTTTTAAACCTTGTCATTGTTATAAATTTTATCTGTTTTACAGAGTGAGGATGAGCTTACACCAGCAGAACGATATAGGTAAAAACTATTAATTTTGTGTTGACAATTATTTTATTATTGTTTAATACTATAATATTAATGTTACAGTTATATTATAATACTATTATTATATTTTTTTAGGGTTGAGCACATAAAATTGCATGAGCAACATCGGGGGCATGAATCCATGCATGCGGAGATGGTATTCATACTCATAATCACAGTTATCTTAAGTGAAATCATTCTTATCACGTGGAAGCAAAAGCATTACAAATCTTATCAGGTATGTCCTAATAGTAAATCCACCTGAAATATTTAATTTATCTTAACTTAATAGTTAAGATGTAATCATCAAATATTTTATAGTATATATGATTAAACATAAAAATAATTAAATTTTGCTTTATTTTATTACTCTTGAAATAATTTCAATCTGCAATTAAATTTTATTATAAAAGTTACAATATTCTTTCTCAAATCTTAAATGAATTTTTACAATTATGTTTGATCAAATTGTAATTATTTCATTAATATTTCTTTTTAATTTAAAAAATACTTTATGTAAATTTTAAGATATTCAAATTCATTATTCAATAGTTTTTTATGGATTAAAGGCTTATGAATATTCTATTTTATGCAAATTTAAAATGTACTATATTTTTTACAGCTTGTAACATTAATAGGAATGTGGATAATTCCATTAGGTATGTGTGTTAGAAATTTGTGGTGGAGATTTGTATTTTTCTGGTTAGTATTTTCATGCATAACAGGACTGATTGTAAGAAAGACTGTTCAAAGACCAATGTTGGGTACAACACCAAGGTTTGTTATACTTCAAAATATAACCTCAAGTAGAATCTTATAATAACAATTGCTGTAAATAATTTATTTGTTTTTCTACCATTACTGTTACAGATTAGTTTACAAATGGTTCTATTTTATTTACAAGCTTAGTTATGGTTTGGGAATTGTAGGTTATCTTATTATGCTAGCAACATTTTTTGGCTTGAATCTTGTCTTCGATGCAAAGCCTCAAACATGGATGGATTGTGGATTATTGTTTATATTTTATGGTTTATATTTTGGAGTTCTAGGAAGAGATCTTGCAGAAATATGTTCTGACAAAATGGCTGCCCATATAGGGGTAAGACAAGTTTTACTCTGTAGTATAATTTCCTTTTCCCTTTAAATAATTTGTCTTGAATAATGTTTTATACAATGCAACAAGTTTTAGATATTTTTATATTAATGAAATAACAAAATAGGCAATTTATTCATTTATACTACTTGTAAAGTAAAATTATATCCTTTAATTTTCAGTATTATACTCCTGGAAGTATGCCAACTAGAACGTTAGATCCTAATGTATGTGCAGTATGTGGAAATAAATTACTAGTTTCCGAACATGAAGAGGGTGTTCTTGAAAATACATACAAACTCAGTTGCAATCATGTTTTTCATGAATTTTGTATAAGGGGATGGTGCATTGTTGGCAAAAAACAAATTTGTCCATATTGTAAGGAAAAGGTTGACTTGAAGAAGATGTTTCATAATCCGTATCCTTTGCTTGTGCATAAACATACAATTTTCAATCATATTTTAATATTATTTGTACAAATTTCATGAAATATTAATTATAACGATATTAAATATCCTTAACCATTACTAAAAGATGGGAGAAGCCTCATGTTCTATATGGGCAACTTCTCGACTGGTTACGATGGCTGGTTGCTTGGCAACCAGTTATATTGTTCCTAGTCCAGGGCATCAATTGGAGCCTAGGACTTGAGTAAGTAAAAGCTGTAGTGACTTTAATTAAGTCGTTAAGGGAGCTTTTATAGTCAAAAAATCATGGTTCAGAAATTTTTCAATCAGCGAGCTTTTTTACACATTAAAATAAACATTTTAATGTTAAGGTTAAAATGTGAAATTGTAAAATTCATCAACAAAGGAAATCTTTATGATTTCTTTAATTATATTGGTAATGAGACAATTTCATTAATTTTGTCCAAATTCAGGTTATAGATTATAAAATAATCTGCATTCTTTATTAAACATTTTTATAATAATATGCAAAAACTGAATTTTGTGATATTTTAATTATTTCTATGTATGTTTTTTACACCATCATTAAACAATTTCAAGTTTCACAATAATAGAAAAAATAGATTTTTTATGACATTCCTATACAAAGGAGTTTTCCATATATAGATTACTTAATATGTAGAAATCATAGATTTTATTAACCCTTAAATGCCATTACAATACAATTTTATATATTTATATTCATGTATGCTGTTAATTCATACAATAAAGTAATGATATAGTTTCAATATAAACTTTTATTTAAGGGGATGTTAGATCAAATTATACATACATTCATCTTATTTGTTGTTATTCTCAGTCGGTAATGTCTATTAATAATTTGCTACAAACCTATATTTGACTGAATAAGAACTATTTTACCTATACATGTAGTACTCACTTGTTTGCTGACTTGTTATCAAAATAGTACATTACTTAATTTGAAATATCTGTCAATAGCATAAAAATACTTTACAATCTCACTATTTTAAAATAAATATTAATATTTTAGATGTCAATAAAAAACATTATATGAATAAATTAAAACACTTTTCACATATTCAAAACAAGTAATCAATTATTGGTTATAATAATTTATCAAAGAATGTTTACTAATTTCAATTCATTACATTTATAAAAGTTCAATCTTACATTTGAATTTCAAAAAAGAAACATTTCTAGTCTTTTTTAATATTGATTCTAAGTCAAAACTAATTGAATTTTGAAATATGTTAAATATTTATAAATTATTCTCTTCCATTAGATTATTTTTCATTCACTATTTATCTATTCAGAATACATACAATTGTTTAACATAAATAAGCACTTAAAGGTTAAACATCTATAATAAAAGCAGAATCAATTTTAATTAGAGATCAAGTTTTGACTGCTTTTGTATTAATCTTTAGTGTTGTAATCATGCAAAGTAAAAATTTATAATACGATCTATTATGATTGAAAATGTTAGAGAGTTTAGAATTTATCATTAAAAATTCTTGCTATCAATTTTAAGTGCTAGTCTAAAAATCTTTATACCGATTGGGAGACATCAATTATAAACTGTTAATACAGACAATCTGCCACGATAACAAACATCCAAGTGAAAATCAATCATAACTTTGTAACTCAAGTTTCAAGTAATTTAATTTCAAAATCTCTATCATATTTAAAAATTTGAAACGATAACAAAAAGCTCGATCATGTAAAAATGTGAAGGACTTTACAAGCATTTCAATGAAACGAAAGTTACTGCAAATAATAAATCAATATACTTAGTTTGTAATAAGAAAAAAAACTTTGTCTCGTTGAAAAGCTTATTTTTGCACTACACTTAATGATCTGTAAAAAAACTGCGTGAATTTTTACTAATCGCCGAGTACATTATTTTTCACGTTCCATTGTATGTTATGAATTTTTATTAATGTGTGTGTGCGTGCTGTTGTGCCTGTATATATAACGGGAATAAAAAAAGAGTAATGTGCAAGAATGTAATGAACAATTTCTACGAAATGACTAATAACGATAAACCAATAGTAGATTATACAATTCGAGTGATTTTTTTTGTAAATAAATAAATAAATTAATAGACCATTGAATGATAAGTGGATTGTTGAAACGTTGCGATTGTCGAGTGGCTGGAAAACTTGTTTGTTAACATGGCATCGATCGACAACAAACGTCAGAAGTCTCTTACAAAACTTTCTTGTAAATTACGAATAAAAATTAATGTTATTTACGAATATAAATTGCGTTCTGAATACTTTAAAATCCCTAACTATTCATTTAAAAAAATATCAAACTTACCTTGATAATGAAGAAACTGATTGGTATTTGATATTTTTACAACAAAATCTTTTAAAAATTAATAAATATAAGAGAAACTAATACAAACAAAATAAATACGTGAATGGAAATTTTTTTTCGAATTATTGAGTACATCGTATTTTTTTTATAGTATAATTTTTATTTGAAAAAATAGCATCATTTTTTGATAATGAAATATTTCTTAAGTTACAATAAGTTAATTTTCAATATAAATTACTTCATACAAATTTTCACAAGAAAAGAAAAATATAAAATTTTATTAAAAATTTGTTTACTTGTATTTTGTCAGTTCTTATAGCAACTGAAAAAATTAAATTTAAATCTATAAAAGGATGTCTCCCCAATTTTTAAAAATATTTTTTAATGTCATACAAAAATAAAAATAAAAATTGGGATTATGAATAGGTTTAGTACCACAGATAAAAAAAAAATCAAAAACAGAAACAAAACAACCTTTGAAATATTAATATGAACTGCATGAATTAAGGAAAAAAATATCTACTAAATTCAAAATGTTTGTCAGAAATATTTTTTGAAATTAGCCTAAGATTTTTTGAAAATAAAAATTTTTTCATCGTTGTTACAGAATACAGGACTCGAGAATGCACAGAGACTTGCATACAAGCAGTGAAAAGGCTGTAATAGCGTAGAATCTATCGAGTCATTTTCAAAAAATAATCCCTAAAACCAAAAAGTTATTTTTTGACAAGGAAGTTCGACGAAGATCTATCTGCAAGACTTTAAATGATAAAGTTATAAGGTTATATAAACGTTTTTAAAAATATTGATCTGTATACAATGTTGTGATACAAACGAATAGAATAATGTTCAAGACGTAAAACGAAACAAACAGAAAAAGACAAAGCATAAAGTATTGATAATCGTTAGTGTGATCATAGAATAACTATAAACGCACTTGATATTTTCTTTTATTTTTTATAATCAATTTATTGATTGATTCTTCATGAATTATAATGCGTCTTTCGTGTTTTTTGTCAATTTATTTATTCTTTATTATAGAAAAAACAACTTTCATCACAGGTGCACAATCACCTCCGCATCTGTAGGCGTAATTGCATTCCAGAACGTCGAAGCTTTCGCGAATAATGATCACTTTATTATGCATTTCATAACTTTTGAAGAATCTCGCAGATTCGCGGTTGCTTAGACGATCAGGAACTATTCAAAATAAGTACATTTTCTTTGTATGGGGGGGAGGTTGTTTATAACACATGCAGCAGGATTGCATGAGGACTTTTCAGACGGTTCACGATGACAGGATTAAACTCACTTTTCGCCAATTCCTATTTATACATATGCGTATTATTATATAATTTACTACATAGTATTAACATGTATTAATTACAATGCCCAAAAATAATGTTGAATTTATCTTTCAGTCATGATTTAACAGTTTTAAGAGAATAAAGTGTCTTGTTGTGCATATAAAATATAAAAGATAAAAATAAAATTGATTAAAATAAATAATATAAAATAACAATTTGTAAGGTGCAGAATGTTTCTGTTGATTGAAAATGAAAGTAAATATTGTAATGAAAAGAGGTATTGACATCTTAAAACTGTTAAATTTTTACCATATAGTTGATGTATAAGTTTGTTAATCACATGACTGATCAGCGAAAAGTGGGTCGAGTGAGGATAGGTATAGGGCAGACATTCACAAACACAGGGAACTTTTATAGATATATTTATTGATTACTTAGCGTGTAAGAGTATAGAATATATGTATACCTTACTTGTTAAATATTACATGGTAATATATATGTATATATTCATATATTCATATTTATACCGACGCATAGTCATTAAAATAAACCTGCCGTGTGTTTTACACGTGTTTTTTTTTCTTGTATGTGTCTTTTTTACTGTGTAATCTCTGCGTGGGAAACGCTGTGGAATCATTTACTTCTCTTTTTTTTTCTCTTTATTATTTACAAATTCATGACGATATCGTTTATAATTATATTTACAAATCTCACGAGTGATTCTCTGTTTTATTTTGTTTTTGTTCATTTTTTTTTTCTCATTGATGATTCCTGCGTATGTGATTCTTTGTGTTCTATTTTTTATTAAATTAAACGAAAATACACTACGGAACGAGCATCGAGTATCTCTTAATTTATTTACTCCCTTTATAAATTAAACCTTTTTTCTTCTTCCTCTACAGTGTCTCGAGTATAAAAAACTTCGCAGCGCGCGAGTACACCCATATGACTCTTACAAAATGCAGAAGAAAGTTAAAAAGTTTTATTATCACCCTCGCGCGACACTCGTGTCCGTGTACGTATGTGAGTGTGTGCGTGTCTGTGTGAGAGTGTGTGTGTATGTGTGGCCGGCAACGTCGCGCTCGCGTCAACGGAATTAAAATATAAATTCAATTATACATTTAATTATGTACAAAATTGTTCGGCCCTTCTCGGTCGTAATTTTAAAGTATATAATTCGCTGCGAATGTTACCGCTAACACAACTGCATGTATATATATTAATTTCTATATATTCCTTCGTTCTCGCACCCACGCATTATCTCGCTCGCTCGTTCATTCTCACACTTTTTTTTTCTACTCTCAATTTTTCACACGTTCATGCAAACGACTTTCGGTTTCGCGCACTTAATAATCGCTTACTTACTTTATTTCGCACGTAGTTTTTTTTCGAGATACTAATTAATTATACGATAGTTACAAAGTATTGCTTTTTCGTAGTCGCGTTGCGTAGCAGCGGAGCTTTCGAGTTCTACCCGTGCGTATCTTTTACGATCGAAAGATAGAAGGAGGAACTCGAAATTGCCGCCCCCGACGAACGGCGCGAAATCAAGGAAAATTCGAACGAGTTTCAAACGACACGAAACCTTCGCTACTATATCATACCCAAGGTGACGTGAGAACTTGACTTGTGATAATATAACGAATAAAATAAAAAGAAAACATTTTATAAATAATATTGTATAACAAAATAGATACAAACAAATAATAAGCAGATTTGATTTATTTTTCGTATAAATAAGAAAACAAATTAAAGGAAGTAGGTTCGCATCACAAACAATACATTCAAGTTCTCGATTTTCGTATAATCACATCAACAAGTACTAAACAATGTATTCAGCGATAAGCATTTTCCTTTCTTTAAATATACGTTTATTTTTTTCTTCGAGTATAAGACTAATTTCATCTGTGTGTTTCACTTTTTTATTTTATTATTTTACTGTTTCTTTTTCTCTCTCCCTTATTTTTGACGCGAAGCCGCAGTTTGAGCTTGCTTGCGCGCCTCCGGCCAGTAAACTGCACGGATTATTTTATATTTTTTCTCAATATATAAGTTTTTAGAGCAGCGGATGACTACTTCCGAACGAAAAAGGAGTTTTTTTATCGTATAGCGGAAAAACTTCCATCTACTGGCGGAGAAAAGAAATAGTGTACAGATAGTCGACTTTTCGCCGCTGAATAAAAAAAAAAAAATTTGAAACTTAATCGTATGTACAGAATTTGATAAAAGGAAAAACGAAAATTCATTGTCATTTAATAATGTAAAAAATTAGTTTTATTAAGTTTTTTTTATTTAAATTATACGTAATTTAACGATTACGTATGAAAAATTCAAAAGCAATGTACAATATTCTTAAAGAATAAAATAAATACAAAAATTAATAATAATAATATTATAATAATATAATTCATTGAACCAATTCAAAGAAAAACAAAAACTGGAATGCTCGAACAAAACGGAGAGCAGCGAAAAGTACGAGGATTCGAAATTTTCGCGCACAAGAACGACACAACAGCTATACACGTGGTAATTTTTTTATCTTCATCGAGGGGGGATATGTACAGCGATTACAATGTTACCGCTTGCAACGAACTGAGCTCTTTCACTATATCGCGCCTCTCTATATCCTTATCCCATCGTCGTTCCGTCTATGTAAATAGTTTTGTTTAAACGTACGCTGCAGTTATGATTATGTATCATTAGCTCATTGTACACCTACGTGGAACACAACGTGGTGGAGCGACGTGGCTCGCACGTTGGCTCGCGTTATCTTTTTTTTCATTATTATTTATTATTATTAATTATTCTTTCACTTTCTATGGGTTTTTTCCTTCGGTTTCGCGACGATCGCGCGAATCACTAAAGTTTATACTCGCTATAAACATCGACGTTTTTTTTTCAGTTTATTTTAATTTTACGTGCTTCCATCTAACTTCCTTTCTCGCGCGCGCTAGTTTTGCTTAAGAAGTTACGGTTTTTTTTTCATTTACTTTTTGTTTCGGGGTACCGGGACACGAGGAAAACGGACTCGTTACTGTCGAATTCAATGTCGCTCCCAGTTCAGCGATTACTTATTGCGTGTAAAAAGTATATCTTTCTAAATGTGATATCTTTTTCTTCTCTAAAATTCATATTGAGTATTTAAAAGTTTATTCGACAAGGTATAAAAAAGAAGATAAAATTGCTGTTATTTAGAAAAACGTATTTTTTTATGTTCGAAATGGAGCATCATTGTTTCGCGTGAAACGAGTCCACGCAGACAGACATACAAGGACGTTTATCGACGACTCAAAAAATAATTTTCGTATTTTTGGTATCTTTATTTTTTCTCATCTTTTAGTAGAAAGATAGGCTGGGGAATTTTCCATACGATCATAGGTTTATAATAATAATATTTTTTATATCATTATTATTTAATATAATTATTACTCGTTACGCGTCTTTCTTTTACTTAAATATTAAGTTTATTATTTCCCCTTTGGACATTGTTTTCTCTCGATTAAACATCTGTTTCCTAACAAACATTCATTTCGCTCTCCGTTTTATCGACTCTAATAGCTTTTCGTTTCCCCATTTTTTTTTTTCATCGTCAAATTGTTCAAATGACTTTCTTAAAGTTCCATTATCGCTTATTACATTGAGCATTATTAATACTATTTACAAATTATTCTCTCCCTCATCGCGATTCTCGAATTTTCCTTGCGCTTTCACTTTTATTTATTACCTACATGGTAAATGCATATTTTTCTCTATGAATATATATATATATATATTGGCAGCGTCAACCTTTCGCCCGCGTTCATCTTTTATAACAAAAGACTTGAAGATCAAAGAGGACGAGAAGAAGAAGTAGAAATACAACAAAAAAAGTAAGGACGAAAAGTTGACGCGACCTCTTTTCGAGTTTGTATTCGTTTTATTTTTGTGTTTATCCTGCGCTTTCACGTTACCCACGTGTCTTTGTGTATTTGTGTTTTACATATAAAAAAGCGTTGATCGACAGTTTCACTCGAGTCTTATCGTTATAAATTATTTCATACAGTAAATATCTACATGTACAATATTAATTGATTAGCCGTATTTACAAAGTCGCCTTAAATAACGCCTCCTCACACAATACCTTAAATTATAAATCGCTTTACTACGAGTTTCTCTCCACGCTTTTCCTCATTTTTCTTTTCTTATTCATCTCCCAATCGCGCACCGTCGTTTCTTTTGTTTTAAAAATATCTGCTCTCTGCCTTACTATGACTCTCTGTCCCGTCTCGAGACCCTTTGTTCTTGTCCAGAGAAAAAACGACCAGCCACCCATCCTCGCTTCAAATGGACGTATATTCCCTCTTTCTCGCTCTCGCTTATCTCTCTTTCGCTCGCGTATCTGTGTTTTATTTATTTTGTGTGTCTTAGACCCTGTTATCATTTTGCGAAAAAGAAAAGTGTTAGGCCACTGTACGTCTCGCTGCAACGCGTGTATATGTATTCTCTCTTTCGTTTCAGACTTAATAAGGACAACGAACAAAGTACGATAAAGAAACGGTCCAAATTGGCAATTAGCACGTATTTTTTCATACCCATCTTACAATCGAATATAAAAGAAAAACAAATTATTTTTTTTCGTTAACAATTTTCTTCCGCCTTCGTCATATATTATCATCCACCAATCGACTAGCTTAAATTTCTCGCGTGCGTTACGATCCCTTTCGGTTTATCCGTCTCTCCCTCGCCACCGTATCACTTTCAAATCATAAAAATGGCACCAATTTTTTTAAAAAGAAAAACACGACAGCGATCCGACGAGTGACGTATCACATAAAATGTCCGTGAGCGTATAGCTCATTATCGTCACCCCTCGAACCCCCTTTCTCTTTAAAATCCAAAGAAACGAAAAACAAAAAACCGAAACCTAAAAAGGAACGCACCGTCGCACTACGAAAATACATCATCATCAACATCATCATCATCGCTCGTCACTCGCAGACTCGCCGTCATCAGCATCACTCTCGTTCCCCTCCTCCTAGAACTCGTCATAATCCTCCTCTAGTCACGAGTCGTGCCTGTAGCCACGTCCTTTGCGTCCGGCGTTGCCACTCTTTCGTCGCTTTCGCTTGGTATCGCGATTGAACATGACATTACCGGGGTCGTCAGCCAGCTGAGGATAGCGGTGTACGCTATGTATGTCGACGCCTTCGTAGCCCTCGACGATACCACGGCTAATGAGCTCATCTTTCTCTTCTTTGGTCCAGTCGCCGCGGCCCTGGAAGCCCGTAGCCACGAGCTGTTTCTCGATCTCCCAGGCGCGCTCCACGGCACGTTTATGCGCGTGCTTCAGGATGCGATGGCGCTCCTGTTCCGGATCAGCGCCATATCGGATAACAACAGCTGCATCGGCAGAATGGAGTCGGAGCTCCTTGTATGTACCGCTGTTATGTTCTGTGGTCTCGTGCGTCGAGACGTTGAACATGCTGCCGAGGCGGCGTAGTTCTTCCATGTCGTCGCGGATCTTGAGCGCGTTATCCTTGACGAAGTAGAATACGTCCTGGTCGTGCACGCTGAAGTGCAGCGGCAGGAAGTATGAGTTGTTGACCACGGACGTTATCACATCTTGTACGACGCTGTTCACGCCGTCGACTACGCTGACCAGCGCTCGTCCACCAATTCTGCTTACCAGGATACCTTCGCCGAACACAGCTCGCCTGTGAGCTACTCTGGGTAATAAATTCCTGGTCTTGGGTTCGAGTTTGAGCAGTGGCTTGGGTACAAATCCGAGGTCAGAGAACTTCTCGTGCACTCGATTGACGATGCACTGCAGTCCGCTCATGACTCCGAAATCGGGCGTCAGCTGGGGCGAGGTGATAGTCGCTGTCGGTTGGTATACCATCTGCTTGGTGTACTCTGAACCGAGCATGGCGTTGATGTCATATCCATAAAGTTTCAGCCACGAGGGCAGATCCGTCATGTACTCAACATTTTGTTTGAGATTGATCGGGTCGTTGTTACGGAACCGATAAATGAAGATATCAGTTGGTGTTGTTAACTCATTGGCCATTTGCTCCCAAGCAGGTGTCATCCACTGTCCGACAGTTGGATCGTACAACCTCTTGTTCAGGTAGATGAGCTTGGTGTTCGGATCGAAGAGACCACCATGGAAGTCGATCGGCAAGTAGAAATCAGGATTCGTGTCCTTGATGATCTTACCGAACGGCGTCCTCCTCATTTCCTTGTACAAATTACCATTTGTATCGAACAGCGCTAATGGTGAACCATTCTGATCTGTAGCAACGTAGAACCTCTGTTCAGACGTCTCCACCGCCATAAGGAAATCTCTCGAATCGTACAAGAACCTGAACGTCCTCTGGGTCTTCGGGAAGTGCAGATGCGTAATTAAATCAGGAGTTTTCGGGTTAGCGTAGAAGAACTGAGTAACATTATCCCTATCATCGTTCCACGCGACTAGTCTACCCCTATCATCGTAATAGTACCAGATCTGGAACTGTTTGTGCTCGGCTGCGTGAATCAGCTGACCGCGTGAGTTGTACCGGTACTTGTGCTCGCCGCGTATAACGACGAAACCGCGCTGATCGTAAGAGTTGAACTCGACGTCGCCGTACTGGACGACTCGATCGCCACTGTCGTATCCCAGGCTGATCTTCTCGCTGCGCTCGGTGACGCCGATCACGTTGCCGTTCTCGTCGTATGCGTACTGCCAAGAGATGTCTGTATCAGCAACCTCGAGTACGTGACCGTCGGCGTTGTACGTGATCTTATCCATACGCGTCCATTCCTTCTTCTCAACTGAGTCTTTGCCTGTTGAATAGTAATGAAGATTAATACATTTGATTTTGATTTAGATTTTCATATGAAAGGATTAGATAAGGTTTTATAAATTTTATTTTATTAATATAATTAGTGTTGTTAGTATTTACAATTTATTCTGTGAAATTATTGTTAGTAAGACAGACTGGTATAAATATATTCATAAATAAATATGGAAAAAGGCTAATATGAAAACAGTTCTTACCAATCATGAGCTTGCGCATCTTGATCCTATTCCTGTTATCATACTCCAGCTCCATTCTAAAGACATCCAGCGACCTGATATTCATCAGGATCGTCTTCACTCTACCATGATCATCGTAATCTGTGACGGTGAAGAACTGTTTGCTCGAGTCTTGCATGACAGAGCGGTTGAACAGATTTCGGTAAATCCTCAGGTCGTTGACACCCTCCAGTACACCAAGATTCTGGTCGTACTTGAGACGGATGGGTTGGAGCTGTTTGCCGCTAACGTCGACGTCGATGCCGGATATGCGTGCGTTACCATCGTACTGGTAGCGGAAGCGGGCATTGTCAAGACCACTCTTGCTGCCGTATTTGATCTTCTCATCCTTAACGATGCCCGCGTGGTATTTGTATTCCACGCGCATCTCGAAGTTTGGCTCGTTTATGTCGATGCTGTGCACCAGAGCCGTGGTCTCCTGGTACGTGTAGTGTGTTGACGATTGACCTGTAAAATCATTCATTCATTTAGCATTTTGTTCTTAAGAAAATAAGTAGAAATATTTTTATATTTTTTAAAAATAATGTGACTCACCAGCTAATACGGTCTCGAGCTTGCCATTATGATCGTACACGTAGGCGACCTTTCCACTTTGGTGGGGATAGACCTTGGCAAGGATTTGCCCGTCATCATTGTACAGGATCTCGTAGGGATGTCTGTTCATGGGCGAGTTGTACTGGTACTTGTAGAATCCAAGTGATGTCTGCAGCGAGAAGGCATGGATGTGTCCTCGCGGTGTGGTGAGCGATTGCAGAGCTCCAGCCTCATCGTACTGCAGTAGGTAGTCACTTCCTCTCGGTGTTGTAACCTTCAACGGCAGGCTGCTGAACATGTCCTTGAAGGCGTAGACCATAGAGGTACCGTCGCTGTATTTGATCTCGTATAACCTGCCAGCTTGGTCAAAACCGTAGGTCTCGCTGATGTCGCCCCAGGTCCAGCTGACGAGTCGGCTGAATCTGTCGTACTCGAGCTCGACGCCAGCAAAGATACCGTCGCGCGGTCCCCATTTGATGGGTCGGGCAGTCTTGTCGTAGGTTACGTTGAGAAGCTCGACTCGGTCGTCCTTGAACACGGCTACAGTGTTGGACTCACGGTCGTACTCGAGGGACAGCAATACGTCGCCGTTGACGCGGAGCTTGCGACCAACCTGAGCAATGGCCTTGGAGCGGTTCTTATTGGCTTGCACCTTGCGTAGGAAATAGCGCCACTCGAATCGGTTCGCTAAGTCTCCAGCGATCTCCGTGCGTTGCTTGGCTGGCACCGGGTAACTCTCGCCCAGGAGAGGCTCGATTTCAGCCAGGATGGAGTACGGCATGGTGTCGGTGCTTACAGTATGCGACCACGGTGTCATTCTACCCACACTACCGTCGGGTAGTACAGTCGTTCTCTGTTCAGCTTCTCCGACTTTGGTGACTACCGAAGAACCCTTGATGAGCATCGACACTGGCTTCCTGTTGTTCTGGCCGACCTTGACGGTTGCACCCTTGAGGCTCAGGTCGAAGGTGAGGCTGATGACTTTACCGGTAGGAGTAACAGCGTTTGTGAGTCTACCAAACTCGTCGTAGTTGTACACGTAGCTTCTGCCAGTGGAATCCAGCTTGGTCTTCAGAAGACCGGTTGGTTCGTGGTACTCGAAAGTGACGTTGTAATTGTCGGGCGTGCTAAGCTCGTGCAGCAGCTTCATGCGCGACATCCTGAGCCTGCACTTCTGGCCCTTCGTGTTTTCGATCGAGTTCACCTGCGCGCTGTAGTCACGTAACAGGAATACCTTGTTACCCGCGGCATCAGTGACGGTGCTCAATTTTCCATTGCTGGTGTTCACGTTGTAGGCGAATGAGTAGATAATCTCGCCTGTAAGGATGTTCTTGGTGGCGATGTGCTGGCCGAATCTGTTGAACACGTAGATCTCTTGGGTGTCGGGCGAGTAGATCTCGTACTCGCGAGCACCGCTTGCATCAGGAATGCTAGCCATTACAGAGCGAATCCTGTAATTAGCCTGATCGCCGATGTGCACAACACCGTCGGGGCTTACAGCCACAGCGGAGATAGTGTTAAATTTAGATGTCGAGGCAAGGTAGTGGTCAGCTTCAAAGCAGTCGCAGCCACGTTCAAGGCAGTTGCACTTGGATTCAGCACCGGCGTAAGCAGATATTTTTCCATCAGTGCCGATGACGCGAACGCGATTGATCCTCTGGGAGTCGCTCTCGGCGATGTACAAATCACCGGAGGGTCCGAACGCGATGCTCTGGGGCATGACAAGGGTGGCATGCGTTGCGAGTTCCGTGTCAAAGGTCGATGAAGGTGAAGCGCAGTGCAGTGGCCTTCCAGCAACAACCTTCACGCGACCGTCTGGTGCCAGCTGCAGGACCATGTGATCGTCGATCATGTGCAGCGAGTTATCCAGAGGATTAATAGACAGTTCGGTCGGCCAGCGCAGATGCACTTCCTCAACGTTCAGTGTGCCCTCGCAGGGGATAGGCTTCCAGTGCGACTTGTGCATGTGATTACCAATAATAGTTGTAATGATGCCATCTCGGTCGACCATACGGATGTTCGTGCCGTCAGCGAAGTACAGCACGTTGTCGGCAGAAATGGCCACACCCTTGGGGTAGGCGAGTTTCGCGTCGCGTGCTAAAGCATTATCACCGCAATGGGCCTCGTCACCGGGCAGACAACGTTCACCCGATCCGACAACAGTCTCCCAGTTGTGTTCTGGGTCTGAGTAGTCAGTCGTGTTGCGCACGCGAATGATCTGGTGGGATTCTGGATCGCTGATGTAGAGCGAGCCGTCGAGCGGGCTCAAAGCGATGTGGTAACGATAGGAGACTCGGGTCGCGCTGTAAATAGTAATACGATTCGTTTAATAAAATTTGTCAGTGTAAAGAAATAAAACAGCATAAAAATATATTAAATATACTCACTTCAATCGTACGATAGTTCTGACGGTACCGTCAACCAGAATCTTCCTGACCAGATTGAAATCGCCTACGAAGATGGAACCATCGGGTGCGGTTGCCAAAGCTACGGGTGCCAACAGCCTTTGCTTCGAGGCTTGGCCATCGCAGTCAAAGCAGTCGAGCGGACGTTGGTGTCCGTCGCCCATCGTCGTCAAGATGACGCGTGGCTTGTGCTTCAGATAGATGTTCGAGCCGTCGCCCTTCTGCAAAATGCCCTCGTGGAAATTGTAGCGATGGTGAATGTCCAGATTCCAGCCACCGACTTCAGAGATTGACATGTCGTGGCCACTGAGTTTCGTCGTTTGGACGTCCCAGATGATGTCTTTGCAGTCACTGTACTCGTAGCCTACTTTCACCATAGCCGTCGTGACACCGTAAACGCGTTGGCGGTAAACGTTCAGACGGTTCCAGGCGTACGTAAACTATAACAGAACATTACCATGAATTTCATTTTCTTTATTTTGTTAACAAAGTATATTTATAAAACTAATTATTTACCTTAATGACAGGATCAGCTTCGAAAACCTTTTCAAACAGGATACCTTCGATGGTAATTCTGAGATGAATGAGATTCAGGGTCGGCGGAATAACCTCGGGCGTTAGCTGCAGCTGAATCGTCGACAGGTAACCAGCTGCTCTGGAGCTGTGGTAGACGAGGTTAAGGCCAGTGCCTGGGATTTGGAGACTCTCCTGGACGACCTGTGACTCTGCGAGTATGGCGCTCTTGTCAGGACAGGCGCCCTGGAAGCCGTGCTTCCAGGTGGCCAGCACCACGGGCTTCATCAGGTCATAATCGTGAGCGGCGCACGAGTGGATCACGTGTATCGGTGGCTTATCGTCAGCCGTGCTCATCACGATCTTGTTGATTATTACCACCTAGTGTAAAAAATCGGAATAATGTTAAGTATGATCTTTAACTTTACTGGTGATTTTTAGCGACTTTCTATCATGATTATTTTACCAAAGCCCTTTACATTGTTTATTTTATAATTTCTTTTCAATTTTAATATATCAAAAATATTTTCAAGTATCAAACAAAAATATTATTTTCGCTTTGTTTTACAACCCTTTGTTTGCATTTAAGAAAAACAATATGTTATATCTCAAAAAAAAAACAAAAAAAAACAACTCACCTCATTCCAGGGTACAAAGACGATATGGGTCTGGGGCTTGAACGGCGATCTGCCGAATTGTAGGGTGACGGCACCGCCGCCGTTCACCAGGAGATCGAACCAGCCGTCGTCGCGAGTGATGGTGAAGCCCTCTTGGGGTGTATTCGTGCCCACGCGCACCCCCATTAGCCCCATGCCAAGGGACGTGACAACGCGGCCCCGGACCACCGCCGAACGACTGCGCGACAAAACATAAATTTTTGAGTAAGAGTTTCTCGTAGTCGCGTGCTCCCTTCGTGAATTTCTCGCGGTTATGGGTAGAGATCGATTCTACGTGCAGCGCGAGAAATTCATGAATTCGCAGGAGCTGCTCGTGCGTTCACTGTCGTTTATGATACAAGAAAACTACTCGG
Source organism: Torymus texanus (assembly GCA_036873485.1). NCBI lineage: Eukaryota > Metazoa > Arthropoda > Insecta > Hymenoptera > Torymidae > Torymus > Torymus texanus. The sequence continues at coordinate 7,373,218 of JAYJLV010000001.1, read as the reverse complement.
TGTGTAATAGTAATAATGGTAATAGTAATAATAATAATAAGAATAATAGTACTTTTGGCATGGGCTAAGATAAAAAATGTATGTATATCTACGTAAAAACCAAATGGCGAATTGTCAAAAGTATACTTTTAGTCTGTAGATACCTCATCGAGAGAAGAAATTTTTAATAATTTTATGATTGATAATAAGTACAATGAAGCGTTTATGTTAATTTAATTTAAACGATAGTCTTCTCTCAATGCTATAAAATTGGAATTTGCATAAAAATTTTATTTTATGTGATTGTAAATTCCATAGTATTTATTTTATAACGTTAAAATCATTCATTTTTATTATGTACAATACTACATCACGCTTTTAAGGACAAAATATTTGATGATGTTTATAATTAATATGCAAATGCCAAATATTTGTGTTTTATTTTTAATTATCTTTATAAATTAAAAAGGTAGTATAATTTTAAATTCGTTGCGCATGCTCAAAAATTATTAAAGAGGATTTCGTTATTATAAAAAATCATCATCAATAAATTATATAAACTGCGGTGATCGATGAATAATAAATTGTCGGTAACAAGTCAAGAGTAATAATTAATCTGTCAATTTTTTTCTTGCAGTCAACGAGTCCAGTCCGTCATTGAGTAACACAAGTATATATAGTTTCGAAGCTCAACAAAAAAATTCACGGAACACAACATAGGACTCATAAGGAAAACTTAACCATGCAACGTAAACAATTGTACGGCTTTTGCGGTATGAGGACAAAAAGTATGTGAAGAAAAACACTTAAACTGTATTACTAACTAATACGACAGCACATTTTTCCAAAGACTTCGACATCTTTGGAAACATACACACACACATAAAGACATGATGAGTATTGAAATGCGGGAAATCGACATCACAAATGCAGAACATAAAAAACATGTAGACACATATAAAAGTGTGTACACAGAGTGAAGTAAAAAATAATAAAGCTACTTTCTTATTTCTTGGTAATCTACGTTATTCTCTTTTTTTTCATATAAAAAAGAAACCAAAAATTGGAAACGGAAAATAAAAACCAAGATAAAAGCTGCTCAAACAATATACAAACTGGGAAAAAATAAAAATAGGGTTGGAATTTTTCAAAGTTACACAAAATCAAAATCTCTGATTGCTTCGCTTTTCTAAATGAAACCAAAAAACAAAACGAAAAAAGTTAAAAAGGACAACAGGCTGTGCTCTTTAGTTTATCATTCTCTTCAATTTTTCCTTTGTTCTTTCTTTACGGTTCTTACCTTGTGTTGAAGTGATTCCAGAACACACTGATTGAGCAGCACGGACAAAATAGAGCCCAGTTAGAACGGTGTTTTTTTAGGATAGTTGAGATGAGAGTTAGAGATGAAGAGATGGAAACAAATGACAAAACGTGTTCTTTTAGTAACTGGAGATATATATAATAACAATTTTTTTTGGTAATTTCGGGAAAAGGATGACTTGGGGCTGTTAGGGTTGGATTGGATGAGATAATCAACATGAATAACATGACAGTCCATATGAGAGGTATATAACTGAACAATGATGTATTTGGATAAAACATAAAGATGAGCATATGGATGAAGAATAAATATTTAATGAGACAGGGGGGGAGGTTAAGTGCAGGGCACACATTCGCGCACACGTACGTATACAAAACATATGTTAAAAAACTTTTGGGATGTGATTTCACACGGGTCACAACAACGCAGAAATATATATATCATATTATAGTCGTTACATACAATTCTGTTATTTCTTTTAAACTTCTCTTTCAAGTTTTTCTCACAAATTCTCCGAATCGAAAAGTAGACGACTTTTCGAATAAATTTTTTTTTCTTTTGCCTACGTAGTATCGTCATGGATTAATTTTTAGTACGAAATCATTCGTTAGATTTGCGTGAATGTTATTAGTAGTAAGATTAAAAAAAAAAAAGTAAGAAACAAAAAAAAAGTGAGTGACGCCGACACCTACCTCTCGTTGAACGTCTCCTGACGAGCATAGCTCTGCAGACTACCATCGTCAATCAAAAACTTCATTCGCTCGAAGAACGAGGCCGTGATGGCGGGTGGCTGCTTCCTCAGCAGGATATCAATGGGTTTGGGCGCCGATACGCATAGCTGACTGCCGCGGCACGATGTGCTCGAGCAGCATTCTGGGTCCGCACAGTCCACGAGACCGTCTGTATTTAACCATTATGTAAGTATATTGAACAATATTCCGAATAACAAAAAAAAAAGTTTTTACAGCAATGTTGTAATTAATGACACAAACCTTTATCGTTGTCCCTGCCGTCGCTGCAATCCTGCTCGAGATGCACGCTGCAGTCTTTGCCGTTCCATCCATCGTGGCACCTGCACTCCCACTGTCCGTCACCATTGACTTTACATTGTCCATGTCCGGAGCAGGAGTTCGGGCATCCCTCCATCGTGCAGTGTCGGCCATTCCAGCCAGTGACACACAGGCACGTGCCGTTCTTGCACTGTCCGTGCTCGTTGCAACGGGGATCGCACTGCTTCAGATTGCAGAGCTCGCCGGACCAGCCGGGCATGCAGTCACAGGCATTGTCGACGCAATGGCCATGAGGGCCACAGTCCAGGTCGCAGAGTTCCTTGGAGCAGTCGTCGCCTGACCACATGGGCTCGCACAGGCACGTCTGCGTCTCGAGATCAAAGTTGCCGTGTCCGCTGCATCCTGGCAGGCATTGCAGCGCCTCCTTATCCATTTGACTACAGTCGGCGCCCTTCCATCCCTTCTTGCAGATACAGGTACCTTCGGCGCAGAATCCGTGTCCAGAGCACGTAGGATGAGGACAGTCTACTTCCTCGCAGAACTTGCCCTTGTAGCCTCTGACGCAGTTGCACTTGCCATTGGTGCAGTGGCCGTGGCCGTTGCAGTCAGGTACCTCGCACTCATCGTGGCGCAGTGAACACTCTTTGCCCTTCCATCCAGGATTGCACTGGCACTCGCCATTTATGTACTCGCCACGCTGACTGCAGAGTACTGGGCACACGCTTTCGCTGCAGTCATCGCCGCCGAAGCCTGGGTTACACTGGCAGTGGCCGAGCAGACACTCGCCTTTGCCGCTGCATCCGTTGGGGCAGTTGTGCGTCATGTCCTCAGCGATTACAGCGATGAAGCTGATTTCCTGGGGATCGCCGTCGTCGTTATAGAGCGAAAGGAACCAGTGGCCTGGCTCCATGTATTGCGTCACCTCCTTCTTTATGGAAGGTTGCTGCAAGTATCATCAATCAATAAGCTTACAAATTCAACTTCTATACATCTACATGATTTCAAAAAGGGGTTGAAACTTACGTGCGAAGCTCTGATGCTACGGGCTTTGAATCCACTCAGCACCTCGAGTAGATCGTACTGGGTGTGGGTGGGCAGGGCGTTACGACGGGCGTAGACTCCAATGCTTGCGCCGCGCGGTATATTGTAGTCGAAGCGCACGTACGCCGGCTCCGACTGGAAGAACTGCATGTTCCAGTAGCTGTAGGCGGGTATCTCCTTGTTAAGACGCTGGCCCAGTGTGACCTGGGCGAACGTCGTGCCATCCGGTGGGAAGGAACGACCAGGGGACGTTCTACCACCTAGAGAAAAATTCGAGAATGTTGAGTATAATTGTTGGTAGTAGGATATTAAGAATATAAAAATAAGCTACGCTTTTTTGAAGCTTATGAAATAATGTTTTTTTGATGATCTGACATAAAAATGATTTTAGGAATGTACAAAATGTCGGTAACTTTGTTTTTCTTTTTCTTTTTATAAATGATGAGTAATTTCGTGAAAATCAATCTTTTTTTTCTGTCCGTGTATAAAGATACAAAACTGATGAATACTCGGAATACTTGTTTGAATACAGATAAAATGTTTCTTTGAATCTTCCAATCGCTTTGACGTATGAATCAACACATTAATAGCCGTTCAAATGGCTGTTTGATGAGACCGAAAAAATCTGTATACGTATAGATTAATGTATCACGTTAGTATCATACTTGTATGTCTAATCTACGAATGTGAAATCATGCATCACACAAAAGTTCAGCGTTAAAAAAAATCAAAGCTTAGAAAAGGAAAAATACACACATTGAAATCTTTAAAGTGCGATATGTACAATCAAAAGCAAAAAAAAAACTTGTACAAAAGCGTTAGTCACTAGTATATTAGTTTTTAGTATTAGAATTAGGATGAAACCGTGAAATCGCATCGTTAGTATTGTTAATCATCGCTCGATTAATCAGCGTGAAATTTAAAAAAATAACGTAGTATAAATGTTGTCTTCTTCATTGTACTTGCAGAATATGCGACGGGCGCTTCTCGATAGTTCGAGGTCACATTCTTTCATTTCGCTTACGTCATGTTTCTCGATACTATTGCCAAAATGAAATTATATCATATATCATTTACAAATTAAAAGTATTTCATTTTAACAAAAAAAAAAAGAAACGCAATATAATCGAAACCGAAAAACACTAATCTCGAACAACTTCGAAGCACCTCCTAGAGCATGTTCTCCCCTCACCTTCCAGAATCAAAATAATTGGCTCGGGCTGTTGGACCTTCGGACACTTGATTCCACCGTTTACATAACTATCATTGGTGCCGCTCGTCGGTGTCGTTGTCTCATTTGCCCAATCGACGGTGCTCATATCAGTTGTTTCTTCTGTCTCCTCCATCCTATCCGTACTCGTACTATTATCTGTCGCGAACACGTCATCATTGCTATTAGGACTGCTGTTTGGAACTGAAAAGTCATCCCAATCGGCGTCGAGGCAGGGACAGGAACACGAACACTCGCCGCCACCACCCCACACTGGAGGCGGCGGTGAGGTCGGTGGTTGTGGTGGTGGTGGTAGTAGTGTTAAACTGGTATGGACATCCGCCACCGGGGTGGTTATTACTTCTTCTGTGGGTACCGGGTTAGTAGTCGTAGTAGTGTCAGTAAACCCAAGCGAAGCGTTTTCGACATGCTGAGGCGACAGCGGTGCCTCTATCACACGATGGGACATCACCTCGATGTCTGCAGGTAGACCCGAGGTGGGTTGGGGGGTTTCGAGGGAACGCTCAATAGAACGTAGGGATTCTTGGATGCGACGCAAGGACTTTTCGATAGTCTCGTGTATTGTGTCCGCAGCGACGATGCGCTCGGTGTTAGTCTTCACGTTATCGCCATGCGTAGTGCTTTTGTTAGGCGATGGCGTTGTTAATGGGGGTACGTTAATGTTAATGGTGGACGCGTCGACATTCGTCGGTACTGAGACGGATACAACGTACATTGGTTCCGCGGATTTGGATGTTATAGTCACGTTAACCAAAAGCCTACGGTCACTATCACCCTCGTCCTTCGCTACCGTCTCCTCCTTCTCCTCCTTCGGCTGGTTAGATCGATCGCTAGGGTGAGTTGTGGTCGTGGGCTGCGATACCGACTGATTAACGACGTGATCAGCGGTTTCCGTTGATTTACCGGGTAGCCCCTCGCGACTCAGCGAGTTGGACAGATAAGGGTAGCTATCAACCTCTACCTCCTCCCCGTCGTCGTTCTCGCTTGGTCGGTTAATGATTCGCGTCTTTGAGCCAGTTTGACGCATGTTGCGGAATACCTCGTCGAACTTTCGGAAGAATTCGCGTTTGTCAGGCTGCTTGCGCAGTTCTTCCAATTTTTTCAGGTCATCCTTGTGTTTGTCTTTCATTGAGGAGGAGATCTCATTCCAGACAGTTTTGATCTCATTGTCGAGGTAAGATGGATACTTGCTTTTGGTGTATTTATAAGTTTGGGATGTTGTTATCTCATTATCGAGTTTAACGATTTCTAAGTCGTCGTCGCGATAAATGTTAAAGGGACCCGGATAGTCGCGTTGAAGCTCTTCTGAGGAATTAATGTCAGCTTGGTCGGATAGAATAACCTCGTGAGGATCTTCTGTGGTTGGCTGTCTAGTTGTGCTAACTTTATTTTCAGCACCGATACTTCCAAAATTTTCAGTTTTAGACATTAAGGTAGTTGTTTCACGTTCGATTCCCTCAATGGTATTTTTATTTACATCATCATCTCTATACTGATTTTGTTTAGTAGTGAACGTATCATCAACCGTAGTCTCTACAGGAGTATCAGTAATATTTTCCTCCTCAACTAGTTTAGTGGTATCCATACTCTCAACGGTAGTCTGATCCTCATCGAGTTCCACAAAATCTTCTAAGTCAGTGAATGCAATCGTCGTCGCTTCCATTATCTCTTCAGTGACCTTACCTTCTTCAAAATCCTCCACCCGATCAGTAACCGTACTCACAGTAGTCTCATCCTCGTCAACGTCACTAACCGTCGTCATATAATCCATGCTCAACTCATCCAACCCTAGCGTAGTTTTACCCTCACCATCATCATACTCAACCGTATTACTTTCAAACTCATCACTCTCGTTAGTTTCGTTAATTAGTGGCGGGGAACGTGTCGCGTCCTCGTCGACTTTCGTTTCCCCGCCAGCGTCAACCCCATCATCGTGCATCACCATAGTAGTAGTAGTGCTAGTAGCAGAGTCAACAACAACAAACTCCTCGGTTGCATGCATATCCGTATCAGCTACGTCTCGGCGTCGGCGCCGAGCGTAGATCGGGTAGTTACCTCCGGAGGCCGATTGTTGCCTCTTGCCACCCTGGCCCGTTGCAGCCGACGTTGTTGACGCCGTGCCATTCTTCGCGGGGTCCAGAACTGCCTTGCCGTCGGCTCCGTCTCCCACCAGCACCGTGCACGCTTTCGTGCCCTGGTACCAGTTCACCATGTTCGAGGCTGGAAGAGAAGAAGATACTACTTGATTGTAAACATCTTTTCTATTAAGTGCATTGGAGGGTTTGATACTAACTTTTACGTTGTTTTTGTGAAGTGTAAGTAATAAAATTTAATGTATGAGATGTTTACATAAATAATTATATAATGACATAATGAAAATAATGTAATGGAATTATGAAAATTTAACTTTTTATTGATTTTGTGAATAAGTTAAATAAATGATATTGATAAAAAAATTGAAATGAATTTAAAAATTTTTAGTTTTAAAATAATACTTTAACTAAACATAAAAACATATTAAATTGATGAAATTATAATGTGACATTTACCTGCTACATATGTGAGGGCTGCGAACAGGCAGAGTGCGACCATTATCACGACAATCGCGACGAGTTTCCAGGTGCACCAATCGATGCCCTTGCGGAAATGACAACGGATGCTCTGCCTCCTCATCGGGATCATCGAGGAGGCGTGTCCGTACGGCAGCGGTACCCTTCAAAATCAGACGCGAACATTGGAATTAGAACACCCGTTCGGTATATATATATATATATATATATATATATATATAACGCTCGAAATAACTTTGCTCGCTACCCGTTTGATATTACGAAGGATCGATCAATGCACGCGACGGCAGATTGAATTTACTCTCCAGAAATGTAATACAGTGAATGTACACTTTTTTTCTCATACTTCAGCTGATAAATTAGTTCCACTGTTTTACCTCTACAGAGTAATATTCTCTTTTATCTCTGTCGTTGTTTTTTTTTCTTCTTCAATATATATAGTTAATAACGCGTAACGATATATTCAGTGATGAAACGCAGCGTATCAATATAATATTAGATTAACTCTCGCGAAACCTCAGCGTCATCGCCGACCTCATTAAACCCCGATCCCAATTACGCTTTCCGAAAACTACCTCCTCCCGCGTATCAATTACATCCCCAGGTCCTCGGGAGAGGAAAAAAAAAAACAGCTTCGTAACGCATCTCTCGTGCCAGATTTTCCTACACACGTATATATGTATATATACACACAGCAGGTCCGTTGCTGCTGCTGCTGTTTCTCCTCCCGAGGAAAACGCATTGGAAGGGAATTCCCAGGCCCTCTCTTTGCTTTCCCTCCCCGCGGCGCGTCGGCGCACAAGTGGCATGAGGGGGAACTATATCCTCACTCGTACTCGCTATGCTGCACGCTCGAACTCTCTTCGAGGTGGTCTCTCTCTCTCTCACTCTCTTTCTCTCATTCTTTAAGGCATTAGCCCCTCGGACTCGAAATTCCACGTTTCAAGTCTTGGTATATAGTAACGCGAGCGTGCGCATGGAATATCGAGAGTCGTTGCCCGCTTGACTGATTGCCGTTAATTTTTCGTGGGGGGTTTTTCGGCTCTTTGCCTTCTGTGTATGCGCGCGCGTGTGCGTTGTTTTTTCTTTTTCGTCAGCGTGTGCATGCACGCGCGTACATGTGTGTGCTTTTTGAGAGACGTTGCTGGTGGTAAGAGTAAGAAATCTGGGCTGGTGCGTGTCTGTTTTTTTTTTTGTAGGTGGATCAGGGGTTTCGGCTTGCAAGCGTTTAGTCTCACGGTAATAAAGTTGAGTCTTTTCGGTGTGGCTTATGTGCGAAGGGATTTAATTTTTTTTCAAAGAAGAACCGATAAATATAGTAGCTCCTTTATCGGATAGATGTACTTGTAATTATTTTTATTTAAGAGTACTTTAAAAATTTGTTTTTCATTCGTCGAGTGAAGATTTAAATCAATTATTATAAGATGATTCGAAGGTTACGCATTTTATTACCAGTTATTTTTTCAAATTCAACTTATCAGCCTGTCGATGAAGTGATTCATCCCGCGTGTTAAGAACTAAATTGCGCGCTGTCAAAAAAAAAGAGAATAAGACGACACAACATATACAGTCACATGAGGGTGCCGTGAATAAGCCATCCACTCCGAAAATCATGTCAATGAGTCAGTGGACGCGGTATATATAAATTCGCTTTATTACAGGCCGAGCAACAGAGACAGCAAATGTCGTGAATAATTCCGTCCCCTGCGTGTATGAGCGATTATCTAATAGAGCCCGATAGTCACAACACAGGTCAAAAGCCACTAAATCTACGCTCATGGCTGTCTCTCCTCTCGGAGTAGTAGACTGCTGAGGCAAGGCATATATTTATACGTATATATACGCGTATCTGTAATCTGCAGTTATGCTATACACGATGCGGTTCGCGAAATTTGCGGAACATTACATAACGGTCCAAGCTCGCGAGAGCGTAAAAAGTCTCGAACGGCTACTTTATGGAATTTTAAAAGCAATTTTACGACGCGTTTGATTTTCGCGTTGATCTCAGCTTGTAGAAAAAGACGTACAACTCGGACTTTCTCTCCATTCCCACAGTCCATTAATAAAAAAAAAAAAAATACGAAAAATTACGACGTCAAGTCAGTTTTTCCTCTCTCTCACGGGCTTTTCTTCCTGACGAAATAAAGGAACCTTCGCTTCCTATTCCAATAAAAACTGTTTGACGCGGACGCTGTGAGTTGATCGAGTGGATGGCGAAAATTTTTCGGCGCGAGCACCGAAAATACCGGGAAAAGCGACGCTCGACGCTGCGACCTTTCCTTTGTCAGCAAGCGCACGTGTGTGTGTGTGTGGAGGCCTCCGGTCTAAACGTAGGCGTATAGAGGGTGCATTGAGAGAGTGAGAGAGAGAGAGAGAGAGAGAGAGAGAGAGAGAGAGAGAACACGCATGAATGAGGATTCCATAAATAACGGATAGAGGAAGAGAGTGAGGAGGGGGTATATATATTGTTGACCCAGCGACGAGGTGTTGACGTTGTGATTTTTGGGGACGACGCGGCATGCGAGGTAGACGTGTGTTATTACGGGTAATTGTGTAGTTTCCCGTGATTTATGAATGTTTTTCAAGGTGCTTTCTTCTGAATTCGCTGTGTAAACATTGAGGATCTTTCGAACTAGATCGATGAACATCATAGTTAAGAATGCAAAAGAAAACTGACACCTTGTGTGTATTTATATATATATATACGTACGTTTATAAAAATTATCTAACAACAAAACTCGGAGTTTTCAGTCATTTAAATATATGAACGTATATACACTTATGTGAACGGTTCTTCCCAAAGAGAAAAAAATATTCACTTATTCGTCCTGAGAACGTCAGCGTTATAACGAACTTATACACGATTTGAATATTTAACAACGCCCCTCACGCGCTCCACAAAGCCTCTTATTATTTATCGCGTTATATCCACCTACCTCCTAATAAAAATTTTACGACAAGTGTCGTCCACCATACTCGTTCCTCCTCCGTATACATACATATATACACCCACCCGAAAAATTCCTTCCCTCTTTCCAACCTTCTTACGCACAATGCAAGACAAACTGCTACGCTCGCTGCAGTGTAGCCCTATGCACGCGGAAGAAGAAAAACGTATAAGGCCGAATGAATGGGCGAGAGAAAGAGAGAAAGAGAGAGAGAAAAAAAAATGATTCTAACGCGTACGGACGAAGAGACTCTCCCAGGAATCCGGGTGAGAGCGAGATAGGCGTCCATAATAATTTAAATGCCGTGCATGCGCGTAAGAGAAGAAGGCGCGTATATATATGAGAGACTGCGGCACGACGGGTATTTATCATCGCGCGGAGAGTATATAATATATATGTATATACGTGAGAGCTGCTGCAAGCTTACCTGTCCATGTTGTTTTGTAATTCGACTTTTATTGGACTGTTTCCCGTCGATTGGTTCTTGTTGTTGTAATCATTCTTCGGTTTCTCTGTAAGCAGAATAAGCAAAATATGAGGACGGAATATTAACACATTGCTATACATATATATTTCAGGCATACACACATATACACTTAAAAACTAAAGATTCACTATATAATACCAATCGCATGATTTATATACACCATCGTCTATTCCATCCACCTCGACTTTATCATTCACTGCTGCTCTGTGCGCGCGAAATCCGGTGTGTTTCCCCGGTCGCCTTCTGCCGCGGTCTGCCCCCTTTTTATACGGGAAGGCGGGGCCGGCTTTAAATTAATTACGACGGAGGGTAGAGAGAGTAGAGAAGGAAGAAGAGGAGGAGGTAGTTGAGTCCACCTACTTTTACGTTTAAACGTAAGTCGCTTCTTCTTCTTCTTCTCCCCCCTTCGTTTGGCTTTTCGGATTTTTCGTCATGCATCTGGTGTACGCAACTGTTTCCTTTCGATGCCCTAAAGCGAGCTTTTGGGAGGTTTCGGGTTGTTGTATGTGTGTGTATATATACATGGGTGTCGAATTACTTTTTGATTAAGCGGCGGATTTTAATGGGATTCTCCGGTATGTGTGTGTATGTTAAAGACCGGCGGAAGCGCGTAAACGTTAAATTTTCACGCTTAATTCTTAACGTTGTGCTTGAAATGTATCCAAACTACATATATATGTACACATCTATACAAAACAACGTAACCTATAGAGGAATTCAATCACAAAGTAAACACTAATGTACACCCCACTATCCGGCAATTACTATGCAAAATACACTATACATCTCTCTTCACCGAGTGTATCATTATACGTCCCATCGCCGCAAATGTATATCGCTCAATCCACATGGTATACTACTATACGACTATATCTTCCTCTCAGACCCAAACAAACAACCACGCGATATACTTATAATACCCCTTCGCAATGGAAGGCCCCAAAGTATAGCGTTATATTGGAAAAATCGCGTAATAGTCGATGGATGCCACCACCGTCGATGTATATACACGCGCGACTCTCTTGCGGCGCTTCCCGCCTTACGCGTGGTAGGTGGCATATACGTGCGCGCGTGAACGCTTTCCACGCGTGGAATTGATAAGTATATAACCACCGCGCACTTTCCGCTAAGAGAAAGAGAGAGAGAGTGAGCTGAGACCACCCCGTGTGTTGTAGACACGGTCGTTTTTTTTTCGAAGGAAGAGGATAGGATCTTTTCACGGTTAGTCGTCGGTTATTCTTTTTATCTTTTTCAAGTTAAAGCGTGGGTGTGGCGCGCGAAATTGCACGCCTGTGTGGTGTGTGTGGAAGAGGTCGGAGGTTGAGGTTACGGATCGTTAGAAAGTTGCTTTTTGGAATCGCGGATGAGGTTCTAGCTAATGTGGTGAAAGAGCGATTTAATTTGTGATTTTTAAAGCGCATTCAATTGTTTTCTTTTTCAACAAACTTTTACACTTTTAATAATAATAATAGCGAGCGAGTGTGGTATAATAAAATGGAATGCATGAAAAATCGTGAAAAGCGTATGTACGTAGATATAAACGATCTAAAAACTCTCTCACCGCGATTATAATCTATAACACTGACCGACTGGAAAATTCTGCAACCACAATAAAACAATAATATTCATCCACACACATACACCAAACAATCGCTCGCTCTAATCAATCAGTGCGACTGAGGTCAGTGACTTTCATCGCGGAACCGCCTTTCCAACAATGCAAAACTCCCTCCCTCTCTCTCTCTCTCTCTCTCCTTTAATCGACCGAAATCATTGCAAAACCCATTGTTCTCTCTCCCTCCTTCTCCTCTTCGAAACAAAAAAAAAAATCTTTAGCCGCCGCAAGGCGCGAGAGGAAAAAATGATAAGCCAGAGAGAGAGAGAGAGAGCCGCAGTGCTTACTCTCTCTCTCTCTCTCTTTCTCTCTCGTGATATTCCCATTGCGAATTAGCCTCGGAGCTATATACGCTCTTTGGCGTGGGAAGCCTGAGAGTCTAATACCTGCGCGGGCGCGCGCGCGAGCGCAGAGTTAATTGACGGGTTCGCCTGGACTCCCCCGAATCCCCCGATGATTATGGTGATTGCGCTGGTGGTATACGCAAGGCGCGTGGGTATGTATATATATGCGGCTGTTTAGGACGTTTTAGCGCGACGGCACAAGAGAAGCGGGGGAGGAGGAGGAGGATTCTCTTTTTTTTACTATTGTGAGGTTGATGGGACAGAGAGAGAGAGAGAAAGAGAGAGAGAGAGAAAGAGAGAGAGAGAAAGAGAGAGAGAGAGAAAGAGAGAGAGAGAAAGAGAGAGAGAGGATATTCACGAACGGTATGGTGTAATTATATTTGCGTTTGTATCTATGTGTGTATATATAGAAGCGCAGCGGTCGAATTTAAATTGGATCGGAGGATTATAAATACCGTATCTTATTACGTTCTGTACACATTGTTAGTAGAGAGGATGGCGGACGTTCGGCGAACTCCACTCTCTCTCTATTTTCGGCAAGTTTCGGGGAACAATATACGCGCTCTCCCGCGTGATATAATTATTTACTTGACCTACTTTACGCTTATATCCGCTTTTATATAATATAGATATATTTATATACATATAAATATAAAAGGTTAGGATGGAAATGTAAGTAACAACGCATAGGCATAAAATTAGCCGCACTCGGCAACAATTGGTAAATATTCATTAAGAGCTATACGAGCGGAGGAAATCGATCACCGTAAGCGTCGGTCGTTCTCTACTGTTCGTTAGAATAAATTGAGAGTTCATTGGCCGCACTAGAAAAGTGAGGGATGCGCGATAATGGAAATTCGGAAAAATTCGAATTCACTAGCTGGAGTTGTTATCGATTGCTGTCGGCGCTCGGGGCTTTGGGACGATACGATTATCGCGGTTCAGGACAAAGGGATTGCATGATTGGGCAACTTTTTCAAAAGTATATAGAATATATTCATTAAAAGAGGGGATAAAAGTGTAGTATAGTAGTTGCATTAAAAAGACATTAATGAAATGCATTATTGAATTATTCCGATACACGCCGCTATATATACATATATATACCGCAGCGGTTTTCCTTCCCACTGCGCGCGTATTTTACGCCTGTAAATATCGCGAAAGCTTGTGAGAGAGATAGAAGACAATTTCCCAGCCTAAAGGCCTCTTCAGACTTCAACAAAACAGCGTATATCCTCTCTTGGTTCTCTCGCGTAAAACCGCGTGTGTGCGTCTCGCTTTCAAAGACTCTCGTGCGCATAAAGACTCCTTCTCTCTCTCTCATAGTGCTGGTCACAAGGAAGAAGAAGAAGGAGACTCGCGGCACTCAGGTATATGCGTATTCACACACACACACACACACGTACGCAGTACGAGTCATAACGTTCGTCCGTAGAGAGTCAATAAGTCGAAGGGTGGTCATAAATCAGTACAGCGCCCACGCGGCGCCGTTCCTGTGTCTTTTTTTCTTCTTTCGTTTAAAGCAGCGCCATTAAGAGTAGCAGCAGATGCCCTCTGCACTGTGTTCTTCCTCTCTGTCTCTCGTGCCCGTTTCCTTTTTCCGTGTGCACAGAAGAGCAAAGGTTTTTGTCAACTTGAGTGTGCCTGTGATTTCGGCACAATACTCTAGTGTCTATAGATGAGTGTGAGTTAGTGTGAGAAGAGAGTCTAAGAGCTTTGTGGATTTTATATTGTTATGCAAGGGCTTCTTATTATTAAGTCTAAGAGGAAACCGTTCGGTCACTGATTTCTATCCAAAACAACAACGGATCGCACTCTTCTATATATAACAAGGTCTATTCCTAGTCAGCAAACACTTACTTACACCGCGTACTCGCGCGTGTCCTGTGAAAATTCCTCTCTTCACCAATCATTCAACTAAGAATAATACAAATCCAACGGGTACTGGCCGCAATCAATTCACGCGAATAAAAAAAAAGAAAAAAATTACTACCCCGGACATCAGTATGTATATATATATACCACTGCAGTACTTCCTCTACGAATAAAATTTCAATTTGTAAGACGTACTGGGCCGTATTGCTCGCTCACTCGCTCGCGCGTTTATTGGAATAAATTTGAAAATTTTATACTCGCGCTCGGTAGTATTACCACGGCGTATAGCAGCTCGCGAAATTGCGAGCGCGCGCGCGTTTATTCTTTACGAGCGCCGCGTTGGGGAGATTCTTCCGCGGTGCGTATAGTAGAGAGAGAGAAGAGTAGTTTGGAAAAGCTGCAGTATGGAGAGAGAAAGAAAGAGAGAAAGAGGTGCGGTTATATTGTGTTTTGGATTTTCGAGCCGATGTTTTAAACATGATGGAGGGAAGAAAGAGAGGAGGAGGGCGGCTGTTAAAGAGTGCAGAGAGAGAGAGAGATGATGAGCGGGAAAACGGTTGGATATTTGTAACTGAGATTTTAGCTAGAGAGGTGGGTATTAGCAAGACTGAGGAATGTAGCTTGAAGGAATGATGGGGTGGTCGTGGAAAATTCTTCGGAGAGGAATACGGAAGTACGCGAGGTACAGACGTTTTTTTTTTAGTGGTACAGTGGAATTAGGGAGGGTAAGTCTGATTATCGATGTTGCTTTTAAGCATAAGATATAAGTGTAGGTATAATTTTATAGGCTCTTACTGTGCAGAAATAAAATAACATAGCACGAATTTTTATCAGTATGTATATAGATATATACGAGAAAAATTTAAACAACTACCCTCGCACTTGCTACTCATAAAAGTATAAGCATATATAGAATATTCCACTATCGACTTCATTCCCCCTCTTTTGGCGCCGGAAAAAGTAGGCCACGCGCTCGTCCGTCCGTCCCGCATCTCGCACATCTCGCTGTCATATCCTTCCTACTCTCCTCTGACTCATTCCTTTCTCCCTCATTCCTCGTCATCCCATACGACTTATACTCTCGTGCACGTCTCGCATTCCATCATTTCAGCGTTTTTGAAAAATACACTCTCTTCTCTCGTTCTCCGTCTTAATACCTTCTCTTTCTCTTGGATATGTTTGCCCTTACACGCTCCCCACTGAAGAAATTGTCAGATAAGATAACGCGAAGGAGAAGGAGGAGGACGAAGGCGGTTTCGGACAAATATTTACGAGTTTTCGGGAGTTCATTTGATTTTTCCGAAACTCTCTTTTTCTATCTCTCTATCCTACTTGGCGTCTTATCGGCCGGAAAAAAGAGACTGAGCGCCCGTGCGCGTGGGTGAGATAAGATAACGCGCGTGTATATATATGTGGGAGGGGACAAGAGCTCGCTTGACCGGAGGGAGAGAGAAAGATAGGGGGATAGAGAAAGAGGAAGCGGAGGAGGCAGCAGCAGCAGCTTTTGTTTTTCTTCGATTTTCACGGGATATCCTTCCGGCCGTGTGTATGTGTGTGTGTGTGTGTATGTTTGCGTGGCGTATTACTTTTCTTGTTATTCGAGATGTCGCGTGATGGGTATGAAGAAGGGAGAAAGCGGATTATCGCTTGTTTTTTAGTCTAAGTAGATTTGGCATTTTTATCGAACTGACGGGGGGGAAAAGGGAGATTGGAAGGGTCGTGTTATTTTTGGATTGATAGGTTTCTTCTTCCCGATTCGACAGATAAAACGTATATATATATAAGTTTCTTTTTCCTTATACTACGCCTCCTCACGCTGATCAAGTATTTATGGCTTCGGTGCGTTTTGTCGAATTAGCTTTATATCTATATAGTTTACGTAACGGAGTGTATAAAAATTTTACGACTGATGATATATATATATATATATATATATATATATACACGCGAACGCCTGAGAATATATACCTTTACAACCGTATAATAATCATTGGACGACTACGCCATATAAATATATATATACACACGTTTTATAAGAACCAAACTTTCGAATTACATAATTATCCGTTATCGCTATCGCTTTTCCGGCTCACTTCACACAACGGCGCACCCTAATCCCCATTTGCTCTGCTATTTACATCCTTCGCCCCTTCTTTATATCTATATCCATCCTCCCGAACGTCAACGAAAATCAACAGTCGAACTGTAGAAGTAGCCGATAACCATCGCCTGCACTATACACAATGAAGACGAAAGTCAGCTGTTCTACGAGCATATCCGCTGATTACGTCTCATCCGACCCTCGTCAAAAAGCCGTGCCAGAGATTTTTGCCTGGCTCTCTTTGGTTTTTTTTTCGAAAATTATTCCTACACGCGTGCGTATACAGCTTTCACGGTCAATTTGGCGTCGAAAGAAGAAGAAGAAGAAGGAAGGAGAGCGTTGTGAGAAAATGGCAGCGTATGTTGGGACATGTGTGGCGGATACGGTATAATTGCTAAGAAGAAGGAGTGGCGCAAGGTGCTGATGAGCGATTTGTCGGGGTGTGTGAAAAGTCGAGTATAACGCGTTGAGCTGTACCGTGTTTATATATATATAGCGACTTTACTTTGTGTTTTTTTACGCAACTTTCGCGCTGATTTTATGGATTTTATATGTAAAATTTTACAGCGTTGAAGATGCACAGCGCCAGATACTACATATATGTATACGTGTATATATATACCCAATACCACTCTAATTACGCTAGAGAAAATTAATTACAATCAAATGCGTGCGTGCGTGCGTGCACCACCATACTGCACACGCAAAAAACCCTCCTACTGCTCACCCGCAGGGAGGAAGCGCTACGGTCCTATATACACCCACGCAAGAGAGAGAGAGAGAGAGAGAGAAAACTGTGATTTCAATTAAGATGTGCTCTTGAGATTACCCCATCCCTCTCTCCTCTACACACGAGAGAGAGAGAGAGAGACAGCTGACTAAACAAATTCCGAAGCACACACGCGCTCTCTCATTAGCAAAACAATCGGAATTTCAATTTTCCCGCCCCGACTGCGAAGCAATAGTAGTCCAATTTTACTTGTGTAGTCGTAGTAGTAGGAGGAGGAGGAGGAGGAGGAAAAAAATCGGACGAAGAGGAGGAGGAGAGAGTCACTTGAGCGGCATTTGAATAACAATAAACTGAACGGCCGTTCCCACGCTGCTTTTCGCGATGGACGCGCGAGATTCCCTCTGCGCGTGTCTTTCCTTCGCGCTCTTTCTCTCTCTCTCTCTCTCCCCTTTCCGCGTTTTCCACAATCGGAGGAAGGTTCGCGCAGACAATCGTAGGAAGGAGCTACCGCCGCTGCCACCACCACCGCTGCGCGAGCGTAAAAGTGTCTCGGCTGTCTTTGCGCAGCTCTAAGAAAGTTGCGCGAAAAGAGAAAGAGAGAGAGAAAAGGAAGGCGCGTCGGAGCTCTCGTCTCTCTTTCTTTTTTTTTAAGGTTAAGCGAGTGACAGGCTAACTGACTTCTTCTATCTCTCTCTCCTCGTTTTTTTTTCATCTAGTTCGACGCGCGAAGAGAGGGTTTAACGGGACGGTTTTCTAAGTAGACGATCGAGATTCTGACAGCGCGCCGTCACGAGGAGAGAAAAAATGTTGACTATATAGTGTGTCGTGGACATTTTGTCACGTTGTGTATATATGTATATGAGAAAGGCAACGAAAGAATGTTTTACAACAGTTATGGGTCGCGTGTTGCGCGCTTCTTTTTTCTTGATGTTAATAGGAGGCAACTGGATTGGTTATCGATCATTGATTTAGACGTATAGGGGTAACGGCTGGCAGAGAGTCCAGTATTTTCCGCATTCTAATGGTATTCTATAATTATTCTTTATATAATCGTTCTCGGTAACTTTAAAATACGATAATCATAATCTCAGATATCGCTAAACCTCCCACGCTAAACCCTACTCATAAACCACACACTTTTTATCACACATCTCAATTTCTCATCTTCACCTCAACCTAAAGCCTCACAACATACACACACATACAACAAGACACAGCAACATCAGCATCATCATCACACACAACAACAACAACTCACTGGATATGTTGTAGAAGTTGCCGGACGGCGTGCGGACTAAGCAGGAAGGCTCCAAGTCCGGATCACGCTCCAACTCGCCGACTTGCTGCTGCTGCTGAATCTGCTGCTGTTGTTGCTGTTGCTGTTGCTGATGGCTACCTGGCAGCCTGCCGTTCAGCCGGCTCATTGTCGGATTGCGGGGTGGCACATCGGGCGGTCCCCGTGGTGCCGCGCCGTCCAACAAACACCCTGCAACACAACGAGCAAATGGTGGCGATTGTAGCGTATGTGTGGATTCGTTTATTTCGTCGTTTATATACATATAGATAGAGATATGAACGCGTGAATTGTTATACGATTATGCGTATATGTTAAATATATATGTGTGTGTATATAAGCAGCGATAAGTGCGTGTGTTAATTGCGAGAGAGAGAGAATGAGAGTGAGAAAGATGTTAATGTGCGTCTATATATAATAAAGCTTTGTGTGTCCGTTTCCGTGTGCGTGGAGCAACAGCGCAGCAGCTGGTATTGTATATAGGATATATAGAGATATCTTTCTCTCACTCCTTGTGCTTCTAATATACCTTACGGGAGATAAGAGGCTGCTGTTATAACGGTTCGGATCTTTTTCGGTGCGTATTGCGCGCTCGCATGATCGCGTATATATATTATTATTATTACTGTAATAATAAAAGGGTGCGGCGGCATATAGTAACAGTTGACCCCCCGAGCGATCGTGTAATATCGCGCTGCACACGTGTGAAAAAGTCAAATTCATGAAATTCCTTCGCGCGTCTTTTAACAAACAGCGTTCTCAAGTTTCTATATGTATATATATATTTAATATACAGATAAGCTTTGTTGTTTTGCATTTGCGCGCGTTGCTTTTCCTCGAAAGAAGAGTACCTTCTCTGTCTTCTATAATACTGTTAAACGTGGCACTTAGCCTTATATGTGTATACGTGTATTATAGGAGGACCACCTTCTCCGCCTTCTAGAAAGAAATTTGAGAACGCGGTGATCGATAGCGTACGACGTTCTGTTGTATGAATAAAACGACGCGGCAATGACGGCGGCTGCTGCTCTTTTCTCCGTACATACGTGTGTGTATACGCTAAAAATCGTAATTTCGACTAATGGACCGGCGGGGGACTGCATTATACTATACTATACAAGGCCAGGTATGTGCTACGAGAGGTAAGAAGCGCGTCATACACAAAGCAGAGAGAGAGACTCGATCTTCCACGGTGTTATGTGTGCTGCTGCGTTGCTCTCGAGAAAAGAGAACGCGTGACAATGCAAGAGAGAGAGAGAGAGAGAAGACGAGCCGGTCGAATTATCACCGGCTGGTTGCTTCCATTCAGATATTTTTCTCTGAGAGAGTACTACAAATTCGTCGGCGGCTGCCTTTAAGGTTGAAGGTGGAGATCGAGCATTTATTAGGAAAGGTTCGCGCGACGAGTACGATGCTGCCCCTCCTCCCCATTACTCGTAAGAGAGAAGAGTCGAGAGGGACGCGTGCGCGTAACAAGACTTTTCGGTTTTATATATATATATATACATGTATATACGCATTGTACTTTCCAAGCACGCGTCCGCGCCTGGTATTTAGGATGCTAATGAATAGGTCTACTTCTCCACCCGAAGAATCGGTGAAGCGGAATCTAAAGCACGCGTGTACTTTTGAGAATCGAGGATGATATAAGTAGGTGGGATACGACAGTGAAATATGTATACATCTTTGGCTCGTAAAAATATATAAAAGAAGGAAAAAAGTAGCGTAAAACTTTTCTTAATATGCGCATTTAAGAAAAAAAAAAGTGACTTTTGGATCTTCCCGCGGTAGCAGCAGCACACACTCGTGACATACAAAAGGGGAACGCGACGCATCCATAATGCATCCCGAGAAAGAGAGAGAGAGTGGCACGTCAACTATACGCGGGAGATGATGCATCGCATATGTATAATGCGCGCGAGAGAAGAAGGAAGACGACATATATATACAGGCAGGGATTAGATAAGAGGAGGCGGAGATGTAGATCGTCGAATTAAAGAGGAGAGATTTGTCATGCGGTCGATCTTTCGAAATTTCAGCTGGATTTTTTTAATGAAAATCAAGAGAGATGAAAAGGGTTGGGCAATGAAGTTGAAACGTACGCGTGGGTATGTGTGTGAGAAGGAATAAATGAAGTGTCCTAATCTCGCGCTTTATGTGGGATCGCGCGCACGAGCAGCGTTCTTTTTATTAAGTACATGATTTATAGGAAGAAATTCTTTTTTTACTTTCCGTCCTTCTCTATACTTTATTATATACTTTAGAATATTTAATAGTTGCCGTTGTATTCAGAGACATTCCACGACATCTTAAGCATAATATTCCAGCTTCACTGACGATTTGCTTCGATATAGACAATCCTCCCCATCTCTCCCAAAAAGCTTCATTCTATTATCCATTCATCCATCCATCCATACACGCACCAGCCTCTCAATTACCTCGACAGCCGAAAAAAGCGCAACGACAAAGAGCTCGATCCGATCGCGCGTGCGTTCTATCCACTCAAAAACATCCTCGACTCTCTCTCTTTCTCTCCTGTAAGAGGACAATACCATATATATATACTCCACGACAGCTGCGCTTGAGCAAAATAGAAGATGCGCCGGTGGCGGCAGCGTTGGCGGCTACTTTAATAAATTCCATTAGCTATGGGCTCTTGCGCGCTAAGGATCTTTCATTGTTGGCCTTTTTTTTTTACAGCGTACGCGTGCGTCTTTTTTATTTCGGTTAGGAAAAGCGCACTCTTCACGATTCGTGATGCTCCTGTTACGGTCGGTATATATATATATATGTATGTATTCAAGAGTTTCGCGTGGCTGCGTTCGCTCCGTCATTTTCCGAGGCATGGATAATACGGGGATCGATCATCAACGAATTCGAGACGATCAGCTGTTGAGAGTATAAACGTAGAGAGAAGAGAGGATCTTTTACTCTCTGTCTCGTTGGGTTTTTGAATTGAACGAGTGGACGGATCGGTTTACGATTCAGGGAAAAAGCGAATGCACACGCGTGTGTGCTTTGTATGCTGCTGCTACTCATGATGTCGCAGTTGTTTAAAACTTTATGTATATAGAAGTAAGCGGATTTTGCGCAGTGTAGGGAGAAACTTAGTATACGTATAAGTGTTATATATACATATACACATAAATCGTATATTTATATAATACGAAAAGACTTTTTTTAATTTTTTTGCGTGTACATTAGTATATATACGAGGACTATTGAAACAATGCGTACGATTGTTCATACGTTTCTCGCCGAGGGCGCTCACACGTGTTTATACCTACATAACATGCGCGCACGCACGTTTAAAATCTCAAACAAGCAACTCACGCGGCTCGAATTAGCACTGGTACATGCTGGGGAAAGAGCGAAAGATTAATCGGCTCAAAAAAAAAAAAATCTTAGTCTCTCACGAATCGAATTAGAAGCGTACGTGCGTGTGTGTATATATATGTGACGCAAAGCCCAACGCGTATAGACGAAAGAACAACAGCTAGGGGAATTTACAACGTCCTCGAGAAAAGAGAGCAACGTGGAACAGCTATACGTATAAGCGTTTCAGTTTAGAAAAATATTTTTCCAACCGTTCGGTTGTGCTATTTCAGCTTATATATACGTATGTGTATGACTGAAGCAGAGCGGCGTCTTATTCGATAGCGAAAAACCGGAGCGGCAAAGCTCGACGACAACGAGGATAATAGTAATGAGACGTCTAGAGCGGCTTTTCGGGAAGATAAATAATCGACTGTATAGTGTACAAGGGATGTGTCATTGTGTCTCGTGTGGATGTTTACACAGGTATGTAGAGGACGACGACGACGATTTTCAAGCCGAGGGTTATTAATCGAGACTTCTGAATAGGGAGAAGAGAAAGAGAGGGCAGATGCCGGAGTGAGTAAACGGTTTTCGCGAATGGAAGTAGTATATATAGCATTGTATAGTATATAGTAGTAGGTTCGCTCTCTTCCTTGAGCCTGTTTATCTTTCGCAGTCTAATTATAAAAACACCCTGCGCGTTCATTCTATACACACACCCTAATTCCTCAAAAACCACCTTTGTCCCTTATACATACTCATTCTCCTTTCTTCCTCATTACACGCGAGAGAGTTGCGCTTTCTTCCTTTTTTTTTTCAAGACCAATCTTTCTCTCTCCCGCAGCGGGACACCGGAATAATTTGTATATATACCTCTAATCTCGCGACCGCCATCTCACTCTAAAAAAAAACAACAACGACGTTCTCTCCAGCTACATCACCTCCGAAAATCCTCTAACGAGACGCGTATATATAAGAGCTGCTACCAAAGTGACCTGAGCGGCGTCGATCCTGCGGTCTGGGAAAACTTGCGTCTCGTTACCGCAGCGCATACTGGGATATTACTATTGCGACTTGCAAAACGCGCAATTACGC
Source organism: Torymus texanus (assembly GCA_036873485.1). NCBI lineage: Eukaryota > Metazoa > Arthropoda > Insecta > Hymenoptera > Torymidae > Torymus > Torymus texanus. Next base: position 7,350,259 of record JAYJLV010000001.1, on the reverse strand, counting down.
GAGAGCGAGCGAGGAAGGAGCTAACGAGAGAGAGAGAGAGAGAGAGAGAGAGAGAGAGAGAGAGAGAGAGAGAGGAGGAGTCTTTTATTTCGTGGGGAGTGAACGTAAGCGCGGAGGCGCAGGCTTATTAGCGAGGATATTTAAATAGGAGGTATGTGTATGCGAAAGGAGAGAGAGAGAGAGATTTTTTGCACTCAAAGTGCATGAAGAGAAGAAGGATGAGGATGAGGAGAATGTTTATCGAGAGTTGCGTAAGAGAGAAAGAGAGGGTTGACCGCAGAGAGGAAGAGAGTGAGTGAAGTACCACGTCGGTTGCTTCTTCTTCCTCTTCTTCTTTATTTTTTACGAGGTAAATTGAAAATTGTGTGTAGGATGATAAGAACGTATAACGCTGTGCGTTTATTGTCGGGAAACCGTCGCTGTTTTATACGCATGTATATACATATACGTCGATCCTAATGACACGCAATTACAACAACAAAAAAAAACAAAAAAGAAACTCCCTCCCAAAATCCGAATAAAAGAGATAAACTTTAGAGTCAGCGCGTTATACCCGAGATTCACACAGCAGTTTACTTGTAAATTAATTTTCCACTCGGTGGCCAATTTTTCCACTCACGCGCCATTCTTTCTCCTCTTCGCCCTTGCAGAGAGCGTAGAGGAGGGAACGAGAGATAAGAGCGGAAACTCGCGCGGAGTAGGGGCTGAAAAGGCTTTTTTAATTGGGAGTGACGGCGACGGCGGCGGCACGCCGCAGACAGATAGAAATTCTCTCTCCGAGTTACTCGCTTCTCAACTCACGAAAAAAAATCTCCGAGGGGACTCGTCGTCGTTGTGGCGACTTCTTCGTGCGGAAGTTCGAATGAGAGGTGAAGAGGGAAGGAGAGTATTGTTTGGAGCTTATTATCGTCGTTCTATATACACGTAATATTGAACGACAAATGCGGAGTGACGAAATAAATATAAAATTATTTTATTAAGATATACGGAATATTTATCTCAAACCATACCAGCAATCGCACTGAATAAAGCAATTATACATACATACTCTTGTACTATCTCTCTTTCTTTCTTTCCAAAAGAAACATGAAATTCCATCGCGCCCTCGAGCCCCTTACGTTCGCTTGCAATTTCGCGTCATTATCCTACCATTGCATCGCCCTCAGCTTGCGTTCGCGCGGTAATTGATGCCCCCCGAATGGCGTGCACCATGTATACAGATGTGTAAGTACTACTATAGCGCGGTGCAAGTAGGCGGTACCGCTGTACGATTGGTCGGAAATGGTGCAGTGGGACAAGAGAGTGTGTTTGTGTATGTGTGTGTGTGTGTATGTGGATCGAGATGTTAATAAGATGGGCTTATTTTGCATGGTGAAAGGAAAGATAGTAGAGAGAGAGAATGTAATTTTTGCGTAATTGCATAATTGATTAATTGAGCGGACGCGCGTCCTCTCTCAAGTGTGTATGTATGTGTGTGGGAGTGAGATTTAGCTTTTTGTGTGTGGCGACTGTACGAGTAATTGAAAACCTGGCCTTGGAGAAAAGTATATCATAGGTAGTTTTCGTATACTGCTTGAATATACACAAGGTTAAGAGTAATGATATTAAAATGATTTTTTCTTCGAAAACTACTACCAAGTCGCTTACTTTCCCGTAAAGTACAACAGTGACCCTATTACGATACAATTGGTGCTGCACCGCGTCCCAAAATCGGCCGACAATACCGAAAAAAAGGCATGTAAATACACTCGCTTCTATCCCGCAGAATTTCACCGAACACTCGGCAACCCGCAATTTCGTCCTTAACGTGAAAGTTCGCCGATAATCGGCTTTAATCATAAAAGGCCCCCGCGCGGTAATTGCGAGCGTGCGCGTGTATATATATATATATATATATATATATACACACACACGTGTATACTGTTATATACGCGCGCGTGCGCGCGAGGCAATAATTGGAGAAAACCGAAGACTTGCAGGCGCGCGACGGATGTGGGCGCGCGGTGAACAATGGAAGAGTAAGAGAGAGAGAGAGAGCGAGAGAGAGACGCGGAAGGAAACGGTTAATGAGGAAAGGGCGGCGAAGAAGAAGAAGACGGCGACGACGACGACGACGACGCCGAGGAAGATGTTGGGAAAACGCACGCGATTGATTGTCCTGTCCTTTATAACGTCGCGGTTTAGCTTTTTTTCTCTTTCTTCTATATACCTCTGTCTCTCTCTCTTTTTCTATCGGCGAAGTTGGTTATTGAATTTAAGGATCGACGTTGGCGTAAGGTATATAATATAATGTTTTCACGGTTTAATGGAAAACGACGACGAAGCTTGCTTTTTTTCCTCATTATTTTTACGTCCTATCAAAGGAAAATATTAATAATTATCGTAGATAGATACATACATAATACATTTATGGATAGGATTTCTGTTATATATGAGTATATAACGATCACGACCGTTCCACGTGCGCGTCGACAACTTTTTATAATAATATATAAAACCTTCTCTCGCGTTCTCTCTCTCTCTCTCTCTCTCGTTCCTATTTATCCTTACAATCCGCGCAGTAACAACAAATAAGCCAATAGGGGAATAAACAGCATCGATTATGAAGCAGTTTCTCCCTCTTATGTGTAGCATGTACTCTCTCGCAATTTACACGGCCGATAATCGTACCATAAAGCATTTCATTGATAAAAGCCGTTCGCTATACACATACATACATATATACATACATATACGCCCACGGCGCACTAATTAAAAGCCCGAAGCGAACGCTGTGTGTACGTGTTATTTTCGTAGGAAAAAAACAACAATAGGCAAAGGGACACTTTTCTCTCTCTCTCTGTCTCTCTATCCTGCGACGACTTTTTGCTTTATATAATAATAATAAATTTACTTCCGCGGGCGGCACCGGCTTGTATGTATGTGTGTGGGAAGTAACGGGGGCGGAAAAACAAAGGGAAAAGCGCTCGGTGTAGTATAAATCACGCGGTCGAAGCTGGAGAGGAAAACTCTCTATCGCGTGCAAGGGACGACGGCGATATAGAGAAAAAGCGAGTCACAAAGCTGGCGTGTATGTGTGTGTTCGAAAAAAAGTGTGAGAAGAAAGGGAGGAAGGGAGAATAATACAGGGATAGAAAAAGTTTCTTCTGCATAATTTTATGTACAGTTTTAGGGAGAGGGCGGGAAGGTTGAGGGGGCGAATAAGATGCTATACGAAATGAAAATGAAAACGCGTAAGGGTAAGCGATAGATAAAAGAGGTCGATGGGGTTTACTGTGTGAATTATATAGATTATTTGCTGTTACATTGTTTAGCGATTAGCAGATTAGCGGGGGAGTATATCAACATTAAATACAAATTAATCAGCTCGAAAATATGTAAGCAATGACGTGTAAAAAAATACATATCCCACTGTAGTATTCCCTCCTTAATTACCCCATCAACCACCTTGCCTCACCTCTCCACCTACACACATATTTCTCTCTTCCCCTCTCTCTTTCTCCTTATTAAACCAACAACAATACACTTCTCTCTCTCTCTTTCTCTCCACTATAGCTAATGAAAAATCAAAGACCAGCGTCTCTCTTTCTCTCTCGAAGGAAACATAAACCGCCTACGTACGCTCGCGGGGGTTACACCGCGCGAGAGAGAGAGAGAACCGTGCGCGCGTGGGCGCGAAGATCGCATCGCGGATATCTCTCGCGTGTAATAATAATACCCAAGCGTGCAGCGTCGCGCGGAGAGTGTATTGTTCCATGCAAATTTAGACGCGCACGAGAGAGAGAGAGAAAGAGCCGCGAGCGAGAGATGGTGTGTAGAGAACCACGCGGTGCGCGACCTATAAATATTGCTTGGTGCAGAGAGAGAGAGAGAGAGAGAGAGGAAAGGTTTCTAGCGAGGGAGAAAGAGACTTTCTTATTTATGCGGTTGAGGGGCTATATCGAATTGTTTTTGAGTTCACGCGTTCCGGTGGTTGTATTGTTTTCGTGAGGGTGCGTGGAAGACGCGTAACCGTTGTGTATATATTTTTAGAGTGTCTTGTGCGCAAGTCGTTTAGTTATTTATCGTCTAGTTAATAATCAATGAAAAGGGGATTATAAATATTACAGATCTATACCCCACTCGTATAGTTAGACTACACAGACATACATATAAATAAACATATCTACACCCTTTTGACGTACACGCTGCTGCTTGACACATTCCGGTAAACGTTGAAAACTGCGACGATCGTCATGTTTATATAGTAATCGACCTGCGGCGGTGTCGGCTAGCGTCACCAAATTGGAAAGTTAATTTCGTAGAAACACAACGACGTTGGTTGCTCGTAAACTCACGCGTTAACCTCGCCGCACAGCAACTATTATACGGCGGACGTTCCTATAAAAATTCGCGCGAAATAATCCTTCACGCGTATATATACTCTATAGCCATATAGCCGCACGCGGCGTATCATCATCTCTCTCTCTTTCTCTCTTCTTCTATACCTGGAGGCTAAAACGCATCATGTGCTGCTCTCTCGCGTATACAATAAATTTAATCTCCTCTCGCACTCGCTCTTCTCGCACCACGTATAGGTACATATACGCGTACAACCCCTTGAGCAATGCAACAAAAAAAGGAAGTATATAGTCGTCCGGTAAGAGAGAGAGAGAGAGAGAGAGAGAGGGAGAAAGAGAATCGAAACGAATCGTCATGTCTCTCTGCGCAGATCGATCGTTGCGTCGCGCGTGTAATTTATTTATTGTGCTCTCTCTCTCTCTCGCTCTCGGACTGGTAACGCTCGCTTGGAAAGAGAGAGAGAGAGAGAGAGAGAGAGAGAGAGAGAGAGAGAGAGAGAGAGAGAGAGAGATAAGCATCTCGAATTCATTTAGAACGTGATTCTCGCGGCGTCGTCGTTGTTGTCGTCGTTTTCGTGCTCGCGGGGAGCAGGAGAAGAAGGAGGAGGAGAAGGAGCGTAAACTACGTGTCGAACACTTCGCCGCGTGGGAGGTATTATATAGATGTGTATACGCATATATGTATATACGATTCTTATATA
>JAYJLV010000001.1:7299372-7340990 GCA_036873485.1 Torymus texanus | reverse complement strand
CTCTCTCTCCCTTGCGCTCTTATCGCGATTCCGCGCGCTGCAATTTCTTTAACTTTTTTCCTTGCTTCAGCTCTCTTACTCTCTCTCTCTCTCTCTCTCTCTCTCTCTCTTTCTCTTATGCGCGTCTATCGGGGATATTTTCGCCTTAATAGGGGCGGCAGGAGAAGGATAGGGCGCTTTTGTAACGCGCGCTGTGCTGATAAAGTTGTGCTCGGCTTTTTAATGACGTTATGGCTGTTTATTTTTGATTAGGTTTTTTGCTAGTCGCTGTGATAAATTGGCGAGTTGTTCTTTTTTTTTTCTCTTTCTGCTTTCGTCTGCCGGCGCTTGCGCTTTATCGGTACTGCGTTGCTTGGAAAAATGAATTATTGATGAGAAAATTTATGCATGGCAAATAGAAACTTTATTATGTATGGTATATGAGGGGGTTGTAATCTTGTATAAGCTTCGTCAATAGCGCGGCAACTCTTTCCTCGATGTGATTTATAATTACAAATATTCATCATTTTTCATTCTAACCGTGAAATAAAAACTGTTTACTACTTATAGTTATTTTATTACGAAGAGTTGGAATAATAATTTATAATTTTAACTTTAGTTAGCATTCAATATTTATAGAAAATAATATATACCTAAACATATATTTAAAAATTATTACGAAGACTAAAATTCTTTTTCAAGAACAAAACACGCCATACATCAAACCAGACAATATTCCCCTACTCCCCATCATATTTTATCTAACCGTCGATAAATAAATCGCGCGAAAAGTCCCACGGGATGTTGCCGGAAGCCTTTTCCCTCACCATATATACACGAAGGGAACAAAAGCGTCTCCATTTTTTTTTCTGCGAATCTCAGCAGCTCCCTTGACTTCTATTCCAATTACGCAATCAGTTCTTCCTTCTCTTTCTCTCCTCGCGTGCACATACACATACATATACCTACACATTCGTCCTCTTTGTATAAATATTCACGACGACTGTTACATCCCATATTCCGTCTCGTTATCTCACTCCCTCTTCTTCTCTCGCCTTCCCCTTTTCTCGTTGGCACACGTCAATTAGAACACGATTTGCGAGAACAGAACGCGCGTAGGGGCGTCCGAAAAGGGAAAAATCGATGCTAACGTCAGCCGAAATATAATCCAGCCAATTCTAAGCTCGTGCAAAATTTTCTATATATATAGCGAGTGTAGCACGAGACTTTGGTTTAATTGCGTACGCTGACATTGTCGTCGAGTTTTGGATTTGTTCGTTGAGGCTGCCGCGTGACGCGGGAAAATCGCGTTCAGAGAGAGAGAGAGAGAGAGTTGGACGTTTTACAGCGATGTGTGTGTGAGTGCAGACTATGTACGTTTGAGCGCTTGTTAGAGGTTAGTGAATAGTGGCGGTACAGTTTTCCGACGGTTCCACCGATAATTTGGAGAATTTCTAGGTTAAGGGTCGTTTTTATTGACGTGAATGTCGAGGATAAAACGCCAGTTTTTCGAGATTTTTTGATGTTTTTAACGATATATATATATCTAGGAGTCGTTGAACTTTTACACCTATCGTGTATGTATATATATCAATTTCGTATATCATTTTTCTCGTTTTCGTATTCTCCGAAGGTTCGTTAAATCTTGTAACGGAATTTTTCTACCGTGTATGTATGTATTTTCAGCCGAACCTCGTATATCTATTCTATTTGAACCGTAAAAAAACGTTCTTTTCATCTATACAAATAATACAATTTTTACAAAAACTTCCGCATATATCAGAAGACGCGAGTATAACCTAAAAGCAGAGCGGAACCTCTTTTTAAAACTAAGAACCTCATTCGAGTGCCGTAGCCGCAAGAAACCGCTTAAAAACTTTAACGCACCCTCGCCGACAACTTCATACTTAAAGCCCGGGGCCCCATTACCCGGCAATTTATCGCCGGAAAACCCACGGAAATTGTCCCTAGATCCGCAAAAATTGCTCACCGCTCGAAGACGCGATAAAACCTTGCCGCACACCGAAATAAAGCCCAGTAGTCGTTCCCTTCGTTCCCGTCGAGAGAAAGAGCGAGAGAGAGAGAGAGAGATAGAGATATTTTAAATCGGCGAATTAGCGAATCCAATTAATCATCGCTCCGCGGAATCGCGAATTTCCCAGCGGGGGCGAAAGTCTCTCTCTCTCTCTCTCTCTCTCTGAACCCTAATTTATAAGGCTGATCCTCTTATCGCGTCGGCGTCCCTTATTTATCACTGCCTTCGGCATAGAATTTCCCGCCACGCGCATTTTGCATCGTGGCTTACGTCTCTCTTTCTCTCTCTCGTTTCTCTCTCCACCTCTTCTTCTTTTTTTTTTTTTAAAGCCGAGGCGCCGATATCGGATTTCCATTTTCCTTCGCTCTTACGCTCGCGAGCAAAAAAAAGCAGAGGCGAAGTGGGCGGGATAATGAAACACACGGGGGGAGCGCGGGAAAAAAAAGGACGAAGAGGAAGAGGTAGATGGGAAGGAGGGAGTGTGTATTAGCGAATGATTAAACGTCAGGAGCAGGAGAATGGAAAAAATGCTGTGCTACGCGACGCTGCTCTATAACGTAGGAGAGAGTAAGTGAGAACGAGGGTGAGAGGAAAAAATCATGTAACGTTCATTAGTCATGAATGAGAAAGTAGTGAAAGGGTTATTTTCTCGCGATCTCTCGACTGGTCTTTTTTTCGCACGCTGAAGGAAATTTCAGAACGACGAGTAGTGGGTTTTTTACAATGTTTTGTTAAAGAGTGAGAAAATCTTGCGAGAGAAATTTTACGGACACTCGGGTTTAATGGATTCAGAGCTGGTGATTTATTTCTTTTAATTAACCATGTTGAATAATTAATGCTTAATTAGCAATGTGCTCATCAGCAAAAATGAAATGTAATAGACTGTCAACGCAGCCTTGTTTATTATTCGCGAGCAATAATAATATATACAGCTCAGTAGTCGACCGTATGAGGCAAAAAAGATCGACTAATTAACCGCGTTGCATATATAATTAATAAGTAACGCGTGACAATCACGATCCAGCGACAGGTTTCATCGAAAAAATTTTATAAATCACGCGTCACAAACGTGGCGCCTTTATGATATTCTTCCAAGCTAAACGTGGAAGGTTGGATTTAATTACGCGTAATTAACTGTCACGTCTGCAAGTCCACGAGTGTGCGTTATATACTCATGGGGGAGGGTTACGTGATAATAGAACGGCTGAAAAAAAAGAAGAAACGAAAAAGAAGAGACGGGAGTAAGATTTGACGGTGGGGAGACGAGAGTAGAGGAAGGGTCGTGGTAGCAGTAACAGTGGCGAAAGAAGGATAAAGATACGTGGATGTGTATGAGTGGGTGGGTGAAAAGGGCAAGATGGATATTCGTAATCGGGATGAAAGGATCTGTCTAGGAATTTATGCTGACTTATTAGGGTAAATGTAATACGTTTGTCGAGATGAAGAAGAAAAAAATGCTTTTAACATTATTTAGTCATGTATTTTGAGAAGTTATATAGTATATATAGGATTTCGGTTGAACTGGAGAAAATAGCGAGGATAAGGATTTTTACCTGGCGAATGTGAATTTCGAATGAAAAATATAATTAAAGATGTAGATGGAGTGTATTAGAGGATTTAACGATCGCGACATTTTATAGAGTTTCGATGTCAGGGCATCAACTATTGCTTGATAACGGTTTTTAGTGCAAGCGCGCGCGCCTGGCCGAGAACAACATATGAGATATAAAAAAGTAATAGATCTATAAAATAAAATCACGGTAAAAAAAAAATTTACTGAATTTTTTTATTACAGTTATAAGAAAATCAAATAAACTCTAATATATATGCGAGAAAAGCAATACTATGTAGATCAAATCGTCTCTGGCATTAATCTCTAAAAAGAAATAAAAGTCCATTTCAGTTTTTTTTTAGAATCCATACTTCGGTATCTATACACTATACTGTCTCTGTGGATGTCTACATATATATACACACTGCTGTAGATAGAGCGCGAACATTTTCAAGCCACTATTCGAAAGTTTCTCTTTTAAAAGCGTATCAACATCGTGGAAAAATGCGTTTATATTTAGTTCTGGATATTGTAAAAACGTAATACTATATAAAACTCATAAAAATGTGTATTATGCAAAAGTATAAGTACATAAACTTTCATTAAAATTTTTCATTGGAATTTCTTTTTATAATATTATATAATTTATTATATAATACTATTTATAGGTACATATTTATCTTAAAGCCTTACAATATAAATAATTTATGATACAAGAAACATTTGTTCAAACTATACAACACGTCAACAAATATATACGAGTAATACTAAAAAATTCATCAACCAATAATTATTCTCCTTTCACCACAACCCAAACCTCACTCCACATTCACCCACATCCCTTCATCTATGCAAATTCCATAAAAAAAATTCCAAAACCGCACATCCTCCATTCAAAAATCTACCCCAACCTCATGTCCCATTCACGATTCCCGTTCCCGTGAGCCTCTTCGCAAAAGAACTTCGCTCACAAAAAGCCGCGCTTGCCACGTTATCTTTCGATTGCGCACATGCGCGCGTGCGCGCTCGGCAATCGTGAGGGAGGCATTATGAGGGTTACGCGGGCGCCGTAGACACTCTTTTCAGTAGTAGTATATAGCGCGCAAGCATTGACTGCGCGCCGAGCGATAAAGAGGCGCGACAGAGGCTCGATGCCGTCGACCTCTTGCGAACTTGGCCAGAGGGAGATAAGCTTGTGAGGGGGAGGGAGAGAAGAGGTAAGGGAAGAGTAATTTTGAATAGAGAAGGACGTCGATGTGAGTTACGAAGTTTTGGGAGTGAGGCGCGAACAATGGGATCAGGAGGTTAGGGGATGAAGAATGCGGTGATGGAACTTGGCGTTTGTTGGTTAAAAATTGGTAAGGGTAGAGAGTTTGTGTTGAAGTTTTTTTTTGTTATCTTGAGGTATTTGTACAGACTAGGGATATTTTTTTAATTTAAAATATGAAAAATTTACAAGATCATATAGATAAGACAAAGACCTCAAAGAATATTCAATTACTTATCCCTTTCTAATTATTTCAGCGAGGCAACTTCAAACCAAATCACTGCAGAATATCATGCAAACAATCCGGCCTTTGAACAACCGCGAAACCCTACAAAACCAACCCTCCGCGAAGTCCCCAGTACAATCCGGCCCTAGAAACCACCAACTCTACATAAGAAACCCACCACAGTCTTCCTCCGTCCTCCCCTTATTGAAAACATTGCTGCTTCTCCTTCTTTTCCTTATCTCGCATCTCGTTTTATTGTCGCCCCGGTTGTGCAGTTTTCTCTTAATATAGAGACTAGCCTCCTCCTCTCTCTCTTTATAACGACGATAACGCGGCGCCGGCACGTGCGTAATGCGACGAAAGCGAGACAGAGACAGAGAGAGAAAGATTCTCGAGGGTAGATAGCGCCAATATTATTTTTCTTTTCTTCGTTCGCGTTTTCAGGATGGTGGGGGAAAAGAAGATGGTAAGATAAGGGGTAATTATGAGGCTGAGGGTGAAGTTTTTTTTTTTTTCGGTGGTGCATTGTTTGGTTTAGAGGTTCTGCATTGGGTCGGTGGGGTGATACGAGGTGATGATTAACGCGGCAAGTGAAAACTTTATTTCGACTTTTCGTCGTTACATTGTCGATTAAATGGTTTTCTATCATAATCTGTGTTTTCATTCGATTTATTTCATTTATTAACTTTATTTTGGTTATGTTACTTTTGATTAAACGTTAAAATACTTTAATAATCATTAAATACGATAATAATAATTATTATTTTTATCATTTAACAAATAATTTCGTATATGCGCGTGATATCAAATAATTGTAAATAAGGAAATATGGAATAATAAACTGGATCATAAATCACGAATTAAATTCTGTATAATATCATATTTGCTATAAATTATGTAAAAGTATTTCAATGCTGATTAAACAAAGTATTTATCCTTTGAAACTAATATTATTATATACGTAATGAAAGAAAATAAAATCAAGTCATCAATAACAGAAATACTAAACTATTGCTACCAAAAATTATCAAAAATATTCTTCACTTTCAACTTTCTTCACTGTGCGTTCACCTGAAAACCTCGCAACCACCATTTTTCCCTTCACATTCCTCGCCTCACCCTTACACATATACGCTTACATACACATGCACACCCCATAATCCGCACCCTCTCCAGGGCTCTGCGCCGTCGTAGCGAGAAAAAAATTCGCGCGTGGTCTTTTTGTTTCTCGCCGGTAGAACCGAGAGAGAGAGAGAGTGAGAGAGAAAAACGGCGAAACAAAGAAGACGGCGGCAACAACGGCGGTGAGATCGCGGAGGGCCGATAAAGGACGCGACGTAGACGTGGTAGAGAGAGAAAGAGAGAGAGAGAGAGTCTCGAGTACCGCATTGCCGGCGCAGTCGCGAGCCAAAAGAGAGACTACTACTGCAGCGGCAACGCGAGAAAAAGGGGGTTCCCCTTTTTCTGCCGAGAGTGAGAGGGAGTAAGAGAGAAAGAGAGAGAGAGTGAGAGAGGAAGGGAGGAGAGGTAGGTTGGCATTATGTGAATTGAGCGGGCAAGTGAGAGGAATTTTTTCCGAGCGCGTAGGCGCGTGTGTATACGGGAGGGATGGCGTTTTGTGCTGATTTTTTCAGAAAGTTTGAGGTTTTGTTGGCGCGACGCTTTGAGGAAGGGGGGAAAAAAAGTTGTAGTTTAGAATGCGAGAGCGGTTATTTTTGCACAGAGATGTATATAAATGTGAGGGAGGCTGGAAAAAAGCGGAGTTTTCTTTTACGCATGGGAGTTGTGGAGAAGAAAGTTTCTTGTGAATGAGGCGATTTCTCATTGTAATGCGGCACAAAAGCAAGAAATTGTTGATATCATTAAAATATAAGCATTGATTTCAGGTGGATTCATAATTCTATACTGAAAAGTTATTGGTATAACAGAGTTGTAATGTTACAACAAGTTGATGTTTATTTTTAAAATGCAAAAAATTGCTAACGACTAGATTGGTTTTGAATGTTTAATGAAACCTCAGGTATGAAGTTAATGAAAACTAAACAATCGTTATTATTTATATACGTCGGGCATATAGCTTCAACTATCAGTATGAAGCTCGACGAATATAGAAACCATATTATCTTACATAACGAGAGTTTGCTTTCCTCATCAACGCAATCCACCATCGACCAACAACAATATGAACCATTGCGTAATCATTTTCAAATCCCCCAATCATCATATCTACCGAAGCACTCGTCAACATCGACAACAAACCCCGTGGTAAAAAGTCGGAACTCGTTGCAAAACACGTAGAATATCCCCAGACACCCACACCCTTCGGTTTCTATTCATTCCGAGACACCCTTGCTATACAATACTACCAGCAGTACCACCATCGTCACCATTGCTGCCACAGCCCTTATAACGTACGCCTTCGTTCTTCTCCTTTTCATTCTTCATGCCACCCCATTGGAGTTACCGTGTTTCACCCCCATCGTGATTCCACTAATTAATTTTCGGCCATGCGGAGCGCACGTTCTTAATTAGCATTCACGGATCGACGCGCATGGGGAAGGAAAAATTCCTCTCGCGATATCCCAACCTTGCGTGTTTTTGTCCCCACGACAGAGCTCACCGACGCGGCAAATTGGGTTTTGGACATCGATTCGTTGCGCGACTGCTATGCCGGTGAAGACGTTGCGCCTTGTTTTCTTTTTCTCTTTTCTTCGTCGCGTAGCCATTGTTTGTTACGAAGGTAGGGTAGAGGAATGATGGAGGTTTGTGTACTTACGAGTTAGGTGCGGTGGGTGGAAGATATGGGGGAGGCTGCGTGTGATTTTGGACTCACCTGAAACAAAAGAAATGAGATTTATGGTTAGTTGTGGTGGGGTTAGTCGTTGATGATTATGACAATAGTTATATTTTCACTGATAAGAATTTTTACATCGGTCTTACAGTCTTATACATTAAATTACTTAATATTAATGGCAGTCAGTGAATGGTAAATTGCAGTCGACGTAAGTAATATTTGTAATTATAGTTATATTTTATTTTGTAAGTTGATATTCAGCTGATACATTAATTGGATGGTTTTATAGTGATACTGACATTTTAAATTTCAACAATTATTGAGTAGACCCAAAGAGAGAATTCATAATGGTCACAAATCTTAGTTTATTCACTAACTATAAGTTTCATTTTCAGATAAATATCATATGAACTGCTTACTTCGAAAATTGAAGCTGAATATTTATCATAAATATGAATTAATTAGGTTGAATATCAGATGGGTATTTCCAATGGATGAGAAATAAAATGTTAAATACGTAAAATACTTGGTTATATATGGTAGATTAAGTATTATTGAATTACTCCTGATTCATAAGAATAGTATTGAATTTAATCAAAATAGAATAAAATAACTAAAAAAAATTGGTAAAATCCTTTTTTTAGTTCTTATCCAACAAAAGGTCAAATGATATACAATAATCATTCATAGAGGTTCTAATCTATTCCTCCCCCTATACGTTTACCACATTATCGATGCCATGAAATATAAATGCGCTCTTCAAAACCTAATACCAATAATAGCCATCAACTATGCAACAGGCAATGCAGACCATAACAACCGGCTAACCCGGTAAAAACAATAATAAAGAACGAATCTAGAAAGTAGAGTGGAACAGCCATTACGCAAAATGCTTCGTCGGTAAAACAGATTATTTTTTTCCCAACTACCCTCGTCCTCGTATATATGCATTTTTCAACGGCACGTGCTTCTGTATCCGTCCCTTCGACGAGACACGCGAGTTTCCACTTATGCAATTGTCACGGCCGATAATTAATATGCGCGAGAGAGAGAGAGAGAGACGCGCATGCAAAAATTTCTCCCTCATCGTGACGCTATATATAATACCATTTTTCCATTTTTTTCTCTCTCGTTCTCTTTCTCTATCTCTCTTCATTCGCGGAAATAAACGATATCAATCGAATGCGGGCAACATGGACGTCGAGGGTTTTTCATTAGCGCAAAATCGCTCGGTGACATCGTGGTGGGAATATACAGTGTAGCAACGTAAATTCACGATCGATCATTTTTTAATGTAATCATATGAGGCCAAAAGTAATGTAATTTTTAAGAGAGGTGGGATCTGCGGGTCTGGTTAGTGCGATGACGGAACGGAAATAATTGGGTGGGTGGAGCTTTTTGCAGCTTTTGTCGTGAGTTGCTGAAGCCTATTTTAAAGGTTAACGAGGATGTAAGCCATAATTTCATGGTATATGTATAAGTATTTTAATGTTTCAAGTTCGTAAAAAAATATGATTCTACAGTTGCACGTGTTAAAGGTACCATTGTCCTTTATTAAATAATGTTTAAGTTGTTTTATATTAGTATAAAATATTCGAGGAAATATAAAACTTTACCAATTCAGTTTATACTTTCTAATTTAAAATTGTATAAAATTGAACATGAGAATAAATAGAAAATATTTCACCGCATATAAAAGCTCACATTACCGAACTACTGAATTATCGTAAGGAATTCGAAATATCCTCATTCCATATTTCATACTCCAGTTTCCCCGGACTAGTTTTGAATTTCGCATACTTTCGCAGTCATTCGCTGCTCTCAAACCCACATATATATACACACACGCGCTTGCAAACATATATATAGCATGAAATAAGAAAAGTTTCGATTCCAATATAACACGTGAATACCTATGCTCTTTGTCGTTCATCTGCAAATAGTCGCATCCTATTGTAACTGTGAGAGAATTTTCAATTACAATTGTGAAGCGATTCTATTCTCGCCTCAAGTCATAATTATTCGTAGAATCGATAATTATTATTGCTAATGAGGAATTCCCGGTATCATTATAGTTAAATAGAGTAATGATAATACCAAACCAGAGACTATAATAGATAATGCAAAGGAAGGATTTGGATGCCTGTTACCATCATTAATTTAATGATGTGTTACGTATATATCATCAAAAAGCATCTGTACGTACAAGAAAAAAATGTTCAACGTTTTTAAGGAAACCCATGTGCCCTCCTTAATTTTCAAAGCACCGAACAACCCTGCTCTCAATAATTCACGCGAGTCACTGTCTAGAATTTCGACCCCAACACATCAAACGTCCATCACCCCCTATGCTCTTTAAGGAACCTGCAATCCTCACCCTCCAGCTTCTGAAAAAATCCTCACCCACCCTTCCAAAAAAAAACATACATACCGTCCACCCATAGCCTTTTTTTTGTACGTCGAGGGATAATTGAAAGGCAGGCAGGCCCGGTGCCAAGTGCAAATCGAACGGAGTCCTGTTTGCTCACGCGTCCGATGGATTTTATCGTGTTTACATTTTCGTCGGCGGCGGCGTATTGTCGCGTATGTATATATGGATGCGCGCGGGTGGGAATACCAGAGGACAAAGGCCTCGTCGTTGTTATTATACGCGTACGCGTCGCGTGGTTTTCGGCTGACTCGACTTACGCGGTAGTGGTGTTACCCTTCGGGCTGGTACAACACGGTTTTTTTTTTGGACGAGTGAGAGGAGAGGGTGGATATTGAATTTTAGGGAAACAGTGGTTCTGATGAGTTGGAGAAAGCTGTTAGTGGTATGTATATATATATATATATATATGTGTACACGTGGTGATTGAACGAATAGTTGGATAACGATGAGTATATTTTGTAAATCATTCGGCCTGTGGGATTGTTAAAAAGTTCGAATTGTATCTGTAAAAAATGAGGTATATTTGATTGACCGTGGTATTTTATATCTTTCATCTGCATCCATTCGATATAGCAGTTAAATGAAAAACAATTTTTTTCCAGTTATTCTACGTGATAGATTAAATTCATATATATAGACCTCAAAGAAACGAACAATAGACATCAGACTAAATCTAAACAGGCCAGCGCCTCTCGCGACCCATTACCCTCGCCAAACATTAAACGTATTATCGGGCTAACGAAAAATAACTTTATACGTGATTCGATTTCTCTCTCTCTCTCTCTCTCACTTTTTATCTTTCTTTTTCTACCCCCTCGTGATAAAGCAAATGGCGCGCTTTTAAAGATAAAAATATTTTCGCCGTATTTTTCCAGCTTAATCTGCTTACTCCTCGATTTTTATTCCTCCCGTTGTCGCTGTCTCTCTCTCTCTTTCTCTCTTCGCTTTTTGTTTGCCTCGATAGCACCCGTGCACAGTCAATATTCATAAAAGCCAACGGTCACAAGTGGTTGCGCTTGCGTGGTTGCTGTTGTTGTTTTTTATTTTGCCGGCAAGGGTCGGCTTCAGCGACGGTAAATCCGTGGCATCTGAGGACAAGCTGTGTATGTCTATGTGTGAAGGCTAGGACGATCGATTGATATTCGACGGATTCCGGGGGATGGATATCGAATGCTTTGGTTATGTTTATCGGGGTTCAAGCCTTTGACGTGCAGATCTGGTCGTCGTGTGTGTTTTGTAGTGAAGTGTTATTGTTAATTAGGATTAGTTTTGAAATAGGTGCAATGGAATAATTGTACTCTAAATTTGTAGGGAAAAGTGTACTGAGAAGTCTGTGAACTAACTCTATATCGAATACAACTCTATAATTAAATTTTAATAAAAGAGTAGTTCTATATATACTGATTTAATTAGTTTTTTTCGAATCAAACGGTCAAACGTCACTATTCTCTCTCGACCATTGAAAAAATAATTGATGATTAATAGAAAACTGAGGGATAAAAATAAAATATAATAAAGGACCAGATTCATTGATTTTTGGGGATATTCGCATGGCGTGCACGGAAAATGGTTGGTTACTGTTATCGACTAATTGGGTAAGAATCTCTCGACTGTTCAGTATAGTCAGATAAACTAATAACAGTAGTTATAGCCGCCAATAATTGACCGTGGTAACTATTTTTATTATGCTGAACAGTTAAAAGGTTGTTATCCAATTATTTGATAACCATAACCAATAACTGTTATTCGGTTTCATATAAAACTTTTTATAAATACCACAATTCTGGAAACTACCTCATTCATTGACAATTCTACGACCAAAAACTCCTTCAACTCTCCATTGAACAAATTCATATTTAATCAACGATTCCACCCTCATTTACCAAATTAACTAACCCCAACGAACTCTCCATCTCGTTTATACCCACCTCACCCTCAAAATCTTGAAAACCGTCTCACGCAAACATCCAACCCCTTCTCTCTCTCTCTCTCTCTCTCTCTCTCTTTCTCTCTTTCTCTCTCTCTGCTTGCAACTTACCAAGCTCGCTCCAATCGAGCGAAATCAAAACCAACCCATGAGCTCGCTCTCCGCTCGAACAACTCGCGCACTCAACTTCGTCGCGGAATGGACTGCTGCACAATCGACCGAAATGTTTCGCAGCGCGGCATGGTAGACGTGGATAGTTATGCCACGCCACGAGCCCGCCGGCTGCTACTGCTGGTGCGCAGTTTACGAGAGTAGTGTGTATATGTATATTGAGTGCTCGGCGGCCCTTTGGTCAGCGGTTTTCAGAGGATTTGCGTGACTGGGACTGGATGTGTTTTGGTTGTTTTTTTTTTTTGGAGGGATAGTGTAGAAGAGTATGAAACAGTTGAGGTTGTTTCTTTGTATTTTTGAGTTGGTAAAGAGTTGTGAGAAGGAGGTTGTAGAGGATTTAAGAAAGTATAAGGTTTTATCGAGTATAATAAATTGAATAATTTTGGCTTTTAAGGATAATGATGGACTTGGAATGCAGCCAAAGTATTCGTGATGTGATTGATTGTTTGCAATCGCGTGATTACGTGAATGGTAACAGTAGAAAATATAAGATAGCTTTGATAAGTGTAAGAGTATCAGGCATAGAGTGTCTATAGAAATACAAAAATTTTAAAATATTTCTACATCTGTTTACCTATTCAAAAGATTTCCTATACAATCAATTTCAAAGATACAAGATAAACGGTTTGCTACATAAACTTTATACAAACACAAACTCATTTCCAAACCATTTTATCCCCAAACCTAACACAGCCGTGCATCCATCCTCAGAAAAAACTGCGCAAACATAAACCTATCCTCTTCCCTCCTTCTCCTTCGCTACCTCCTCTTCTACACCTGCAGCGGAACGTCGAGGACCCACTCGACACCTCACTACCCCTATCTTCTAACGCAGGAAACGCGATCTCTCTTACCTTTATCCCTCTACTTCTTACCCCTCGGGGCACCTTCTGCCCAGTGCATCGATTCCCCTCCCGAAGAAACAGGGTTAACTACCCGACGTCGACCTCCTTGGCTCTGCCTCTCAAGAGATTCGTAATTTCAATCGCTGCTACCACTACCACTACCGCTATCACTACTCGAAAATCCATTATCCCTGATTTTCGGCACTTTTTTTTTAAAGCAAATTGCCAAGCGGCGTTAGGGGTTTCTAGTTATTTATTCGAACATGCGATTTGGGAAAGATAGGATGACCCGAGAGGCAAGTTAAAAGGGGTATACGCGAGGGAGAAAGAGAGATTCTCATTAGCATATTCTTATAGAACGTAGGAAATAGCTGGCACGTGAGAGCGTGTATAAGCGAAGAAGTGTGTCGAGTGGAGAAGGCGATCGAGGAGCTAGGTCAGGCGCAAAGTAAGACGCTGTGTGTAGCGTGGTGCTACGCTGGTGCATGGAATCGTTTATTACATCTCGTGTCTTCAGTTCTGGATGGATATAGAGTTTTGAAATATACGATGCGTTTGTAATAACGTGTCAATTTGAAGAAAAATTTAAACCCACGTAAGGTAGTGATTGCGAGGTTAATTTTATATTATAATTACATTCCACATAGTATTCCCTATATTATAATAACCGACTATACCACAACCAAACTTCCTCTCTCTCTCTCACTCTCTCGTTCCTAAACCTATGGACAATCTATACTGAAATTATCGTTTCAATTTTGATCGATGACACGTCGTCGACGGCATGCACACGGCCGCGGCGTATACGCTCGGGGGACCTAATTATAACTTGGCAAAATTCTCCTATATCGACTGCCATTATTAATTTGGGTTAGTCGTGCATCATCGTATCCCGAGCTGCCGACACGAAGGATATCTTTGTGTCGTTTAGCGGCTGCTGTTGCTGTCCGATCGAGTGGATTATGCAACGCATGCGTTTGTATAGAGAGATAGAAAGCGTCAGCGAAGTTTATGGAATATAACGAGTGCGTATGACACAATACGCGAGTAATTGTACGCGTATAAGTAGTGTGGTGGGGTATAGCTTCGCCCTGTGGCGCTAGGTTTGTATTATATATGTAGTTTACGTGGAATTTTCCATGAATTGAACTGGGATGTTTTGATGAACGTTGCAAGGGTTGAGAGTTTTGGATGATTTTATTTTTCAATTTTGATGGAATTTTGTATGTAGGGTAATTTGAATTCGATTGTACAATGGTCGAACATGTTTGGTTGTAATAATTTTAAGTGAAATATCTAATTTTATATTTTATTTTTGAGTTTAATTATTTATAAACATGTTATGCTGATCATTATTGTGGAATGTTTTTTACAAGTATTTCTTCAAATAGAAATCCAAAAGCGTTTATAAGTTGTTATTATATAACAATATAATCTATGCTTTTTAGAATTAATGAAACAATCAACAGTCTTGATAAATTTGAATGATTCAATTTACGCTGGTTTTTATAATTTTCTGGGATCTTCAACTATACAGATTTACATTCTACCACTATCTAAACATACAAAATCCTCAATCTTTCTATAATAAATTAAAAATCCTTCACTCCCAAAAACCTCACAATCTCACCACTACACCACCTCTACAACTAACCCCAACTCCGAAAAAAATACCTCACTCGCACGTAAAAAAAAGATTTACGAAAAATCCACAACGAAACGTTTTCCACGTCAAGTGCGTAGCAAACTCTCTCGCGAGCGCGTTCGCCCTTCGCAAATCCCGGCAGTCCTTTCCCTCTCTCCCATCCCCTTCCCTATATATCCCTATATTCATCTCCCTTCTCTCTCTCTCTCTCTCTCCCTCTCATAGCTCGGTAATCCCGTTTTCAATCGGGCGAAAGCGCGAGCTATGCCATTCCCGCGCTCTCTCGCTAGTTCCTCTCGTGCGCATAGCTCGTTTGGCATTTCGTCATGATGCCTCTATGTACCATTCTCCCGTGTGCGCACGTATACACGTTTGAAAGCAACGACAGGCGTTGAAAGCCAAGAGAGAGAGAGAGAGAGAGAGAGAGAGAGGAACGGAGAGACGAGCGTTTCTCGGACAGCCACGCGCACGTACGCACACGCGTATATATATGTACGCGTACGTAGCGTAATCATTAGGGGATCGGAAGCTGATTAAGGCTGATGGTAGAGAGAGAGAGAGAGAGTTAAGCTGGAGTTTCACGTGTCTCTGTATGGCTATAGTGAACGCACACGCGTGTGCGTGAAAGAGTCACCGGAGTAGTCGCTCTCTCTCTCTCTCACTCGCTCATTGTCGGCGTAGGGGCACCCCCCCATTCATTTGCCGCATTATCTGCTCGGATCACGTGCGGTTTGATACTCGTCTATAATTTGCCGGACGCCGATGGGCTGCTGCTGCTGCTGCAGTCTGTATGTATGGGGTAGTATAGAAGCTAGAGTCCGGCAAGCTTGGAACTTTTACCCTTTGGCCTTTATGGCACGGCTGCTGCTGTAGAGAGCCAGACGGTGCTGCGTGCGCACTGGTTCTCTGTATAGCGGATAAGGATAATTAATCGCCAGAGCTACTGCTGCTGCTGCTACTGCAGCGTATTGTACGCGATTCTGTTGTAATTACCGATTGATTTTAGGAGGCGCGAGCTTTCCTCCTAACCTTTCCTTTGTAAATTAGCCGAGCGAGATGTATAACAATGGTTTTGTAAAGTTACTGGTGTAGAAGGATTTCGGTAAAGTTTTTTTTTTTTTTTAATTTTTATTGAAAAAATAGGTGCTGAATAAGATATTAGAGTTTTTTAGTATGAGATAAATGGTTATAATACTGTATACTAATACGATAAAATTTTCCATATACATTCGTACTAAAAATCATTTACGATATTCTTTATACAGGACCATAATTCGTAGCTAACCTCGAACTTAACTTTTCGCCATTGTCAGCCATTTCCAGGCACTAAAGTACCTTGTAAGCTGCTTCGTACCACCGTACGCGAAGAACCTTATAAACTCAACAATCCGCGAATTCGATCCCTTACGAAAAAAAAGAGCGAGAAAATTTCACTCGATACATATCCCCTCGCTCTATTTATCCACGCAATAAACACTTACCGATACGCTTTCAATAAAACGTCCCTTTTCCATCCTTCCCCCTTACCTTTCCTTTTCCGTTTTCTAATTTCGCTCTGAGATTTTTCGCCCTCGCGTCTCTTGTTAACGTATACCATGGAAAGAACGAGACCCTCAGTATGGTCCCTCTTTTGCGCACTTCCAGTCGGCTTGGCCGCACCCTCGTGTAAATATACGCCGGACGGCTGGACGACACCCTCGCGTCTCTCTCTCTCTCTCTTTCATTTCGCACTGGTGGCCGATCCCCCGCGAAATTGAAAGAAAATATCGCGTCCTTTTGAGGATGGTCCCGAAACTGCAGAGAGAGGAGAGATAAGATCGAGAGAGAGTCGATATATCGGTGGGGTGTGTATAGGTACAGCTGCACCGAAATTACTTTTCCGTTCGCTCTCTCTCTCTCTCTCTCTTTCGTCGCTACTACTGCTGCTGCTGCTTTTTCGGGAGTATCGAAAAATATCCGTAGCTATACACTCGGTTTATTCTCCCCAAGTAAAGCAAGTGGGATCTCGATTTTTCTCTCGCTGATCGAATTTGTAAGGAAGCTGAGAAAACTGTATGTGTGTGTGTGTACATATCATGTGCGTTGATGGATGAATTATCGTACAGTTGGTCCACGCGATTAGGTTTTATTATTTTTGGACGATGAGGATCGATCAATGATAACATAATTGGTGTATATATATGTATTGGACAAACTTTACGACCACACGTAGTCGATATATACTCGTCCTCGCTATTATTATGAATGAAATTAATGAAACGCGATACACGTTTTGCATTAGCGTGTCCCAACTCTCCTATTCGTTGCGTCCACAATGATTTTGTGTGTAGTTATATATATATATATACAACGTGGCAATCAAAACGGGATCCCGGAACATTACAACGGGAATTGAATAATACTTGCCAACAATTCAAATTAATTAATTTGAAACGCGAAATGCCAACCTAATTACATATATCGCGTGTATTGATTAGCCGCCGTGACTAATTCGCTTTTCATTCGCAATTTAGCCTCAGCGCATAGAGCAACGCAACAGCAATGTATATAATGAGCTGTCGTTCCGTTCAAAATTACATTTTTCATCGACAATCAACTCATACGAACATTCGCTTATATATACGTTTATATACGTTTATATATATATATATATACATGTTTTTGTTTATTATCTCACGCGATCGATATAAATCGTCACTATAAATAAGGTTCGATAATTACGCGAGATTAAATCTAATCAAAAGTTTAATTAAACCAACAAGTAATAAGAAACTCCCTTTAGCTCTCGCAACATACATATATACATGTATACGAGTAGTACGCATGGCAATTTTCAACCGACGACGCATCGATAAATCCTGTACATATACAGCAGCATATAACCGTCCATTCAAACCCCTGGCGAGATTAGCCTCTCGTCAAATCCCAGTCTCTTTATCTCGGATTACACGTAATAACGCGTAATAACCATAATTTTAATTACGCCCACCCTTCCTCTTCTATACTCTATCCAAAATGACACGTATACCATTGTACATAGCACACTCTAAAAACGTTTCTCCCAATTCAGTCCCTTGGTGCTATTGAATAGCAGCAGCAGCAGCAAATTCACCCACTCGCTTATGCGTTTACTATATATAAAGCGAGCAAGAGAGTTTGACGAGTATAGTCGTCGTTGTCGTTGTCGTGCACTTCCATTAGCGGCTCCTGCGGGAATGAAAATGCAAATTTCTTTTCTCGGCTACTCGGGATAAAGGCGCGTCGCGCGAATGCATAATGCATAATGGCGAGGCATGTATATATATAGATATGTGTGTGTGTGTAAGCTTTCGGCCGAATAATATAAATATATTGGATTTGGTGTATAGATGCTGTATATACGCTGCGTCCGAGAAGTTTTTCGTGCTGTATATAAAGGGGGTACGCGTAGGATTCTGTTTTCGATTGTATGTATATGTGTGTGTGTGTGTATATATATATATGTATACGGGCACGTTTGATATTGGTTTTATTAGATATGACGCGGGATCGACGGGTGAAAGTGACGTTATATTGAATTTTAATCAATGTCGGATTTTGGAAGGCCGAGGTATCTATATACATACATACATATGGCAATGGTTATTGCGAATTGAAGAGAGGAGATGATGTTTGTCTGAGCTGTTAATGAATATAAGTTTGTTTTGATGAAACAGTGGTACGGAAATAACGTCTGTGAATGGTATATTTATAGAGTTTGGTAATTAGTAGCGGCTATAACTGGAATATTGCTATAATCGATGCGATGATTGTGTGTGTGTGTGTGAAATGAGCGGAGAATAAAAGACGAAAACACTTTGATTTTAATGAAACGGAGTTTTGTTTATGCAAAATCTCTCAGGTATTCACTGGCATATTATACCATTTATGTAGAAACAAATAAACATTATGCGAATCACTTCTCTTACCTATACATATATACGCACACAACCTTTCAATCCACTTACACACGATGCAATATCTCTACTCAATCATCGATACATTCAGTCACACGCATACACATGTACAGACATATGTATATATATGTACCTCGAGCAAACGCGATTAGACATAAGGCCCATCGAGTCCAACTGTGCGTGCATGCGATCCTATCTCATCGTCTCTCTCTCTCTCTCGCTCTCGCTCTCGCGTCGCAAAGCTTCCGACGTATATTACATAGTACAGAAAGACAGCGGAGAGAAAACAAAGGGAAAAAACACAGACGGCACACGCAGCGGCAGCAGCAATTCGCTACGGTAGAAAGAACGCGCAAGCGTACGCGCGTTGCAGTCGAATTAACGTCTGCTCGATCTAATCGCTGTAATAACAAGCTTCTCTCTCTCTCTCTCTCTTTCTCTCTCTCTCGTTCCGTCGAATGGAAATGCAAATTTCCGGCGCGTCGATCGGTCGTGGATCTTATAGATGGCACATGTGTATAGAGTCGATTCTTGTTCTTTTTTTTTTTCTTTTTTTTTTACTTTGTCAAGTGGGTGGATGTATATTGTATATAGGATTAGGCGGTATCAGTATAGTATAACAGCAGCTGACCAGATTTAATTTTCGGAGATGCGTTGTATTATAGTGGATGAAGAGAGAGAAAGACGGATGGTTTGTTTGGTAGGCATTGAGAGTGCGAGAGGTTTTATCATCAGAAGAAAGTGTAAGCTGTACAAAGCGCGTGTGTTTCAGATACTTTGAGGGGAAGAGGGATAGTATGAGTTTACGCGTGTTGCGTTATTGCATAAGTCTGAGCAATGTAATCCGTATTATTTTGGATTAAGCGTATTTACCGGTTGATATATATCGGAGCATTTTTTTTTTTAAGTACGTAGGGAGTCGTTTGATTAAACGAAATTATTAATTTACTTTTTCAGTTTATTGGTTTGTTTAATGCAAATGCGAACAAATTTTAGCTCATTTATATAATCTTACGATGCTTCCACTATAGAAAATTTAATATTTTACGATGATAAATAAAACTAGTTTACGTAGTTCTATGATATAGATTGGATATTGCAATCAGTATACCGACCAATTTCTTTTTAGCCCCAACATATTTCCGCAACAAAGATCACTCCCGAAAATAGCTTCTCGCGGTCGATCTCGCTCACTTTCTGTCTATCTACGCGTCCATTCACTATAAATATATACATATATATCTATACACGCACATTCCATCTCCGCATCACATATATACGACGTAGAAGTAGCAGGAGCAGCAGTAGTCGAATCAATCATACTATATCTAATCTAAACAAATTGCTTTCTCCCATTCTTCCTCATTGAACTATATCGTTTTGATAAATCGCGACAATTACTCAAGTCCCGCATGTGCGCCTCTCTCTCTCTCTCTCCTTTCTCCTATATATATATACTATACACTATACTCGACCCTCGAAACTCCGACCACGTATGTAGAGAAGAAAAAAAAACTAGATCCAGGGACTGGAATTGTTGTTTGCGGCTGTGCGCGCGCCTCATTGTTGCGTACGTGTATATATACACGCGTACGTGTTTGCGGATTGGGGATGTTGCAGTACATATAGGTGAAACGGGGCGCCTAGAAGCCTAATTACGGGGACAACATGTGCGCGCGTGCATGCGGCGTGCACGCGCGTGAGAAATAGACTCTCTCATCTTTTTAGGGGGTTTGGTATAGAATAATCATGCGTATATATATATATATATATAGTATAGGTGAAGTTTACAATGGTTAGGTAATGGATTTTGGCGATGCAAGCGCATGGGTTGATAGAAAGAAGGTCGAAGGGGATGTTGGGGATCGAAGGGTGGTTATTAGAATCGTTTTAAGGTTTTTGAAAAGTAAAAAATGATTATCAGGGGGGCTTGATGGAATTGATAAAAGGTTCTGGGGGAGAGTTTTAGAATAGAGCTGAAGTATCAAATTACCTACGAAAATTTATTGTTTATATGAGACTATAGATTTTTAATACACTTAACTAACAAGATTTGAAAATACAACATATACGACAACCGTTATAATAAATCCTTCTCTCTTACTTCTAAATATAAACAAAAGAAACCTTTTCGCCTAATTCCCATAAAATCTATTCGACGCACAACCCTTATAATCCAGCCATGCAATAAACTAAGTAAGCAATCGCTCCGCGCCCTCTCTTTTTTTCCGCGTTTGCCAATTTTCGCTTACACGCTCGTTCAAAACCGCAATCGCATCAGAAATTCAAACACTACTACCCTCATCCTGAGTACATTTTTTTTTTCACCCTCTGCCTACTCATTACCAAGGCAAGCGTGAAAAAAAAAGAAAGGGGGATCATCATATACGAAGTGTGCGGAAATTGCTGTGGCCAACAACTCTCACCCCTATACGTATACGCGCGAATCGGAAATTTTAATAAATCCCGCCCCTCAATGTCCAGTCGTCCGAGAAATTCACCCAACGTCTTTGCATACGCATATACGAAGAAGGGAAAGAGAAAGAGAGAGAGGAGAAAAAATCTATTCTCGTCTCTGTAGCTGTAGCTATCACGCACGCTTGGAAATTTCAGACACGTACGCGCCCCTTTTTTCGGATGGCCGCTCTCTTCTCTTGCGTCCCCGTGTAAATCATCGTTCTCCTTCCAACGTTTGCCTCTTTCGATTTTTATTGAATGGAATCTACGCGCACGCTCGCTTTACAGTCTCGACCCTCTCGGTTTTATTTTTTTTCTCTCTCTCTCTCTCTCTCTCTTTCTACCCTGTGCGTATATCGGTTCCTTTATTTCTATCTATTCCGGACTTCCTTTTTTTATCTGCCGAACGTGTTTTGCTGTTCTGTTCTACTCTTGCTCTCGGTGGCAAAGCGACTCTGTTGCTTTTTTTTTCTTTTTCTGGCTCGCCGCAGGGTCTAGCAGAGTCACAGCGATACCAGTAGAGAGAGAGAGAGAGAGAGAGAGAACACTTGTTTTTATTGTTATTCGCCGGGGCGTTAGTTGTTATCCGAAATTTTTTTTTTCTCCTCTGATGTTTATGACGCTTGTTTCGACCTAGCTCGTATTGTTCTTTATTGCCTTATATTAGAGATATTTTGTTTCACTATGGCTCACTGTGAATATATATATATATGTATGTATATATATGTATATATAAAAATGGCTCGTCGTATACATATATATGTGTTTTTTCTGTTTTTGGGGTGATAGCGATATCGCGAACATTTTCGAACGCTCGCTACTATACTCGTTTTTTTCAACGGCGGCAGGTTTGCGTTTTTCTTTCTTTATTTATTTATTTTGTTTTTTGTATTTCCCCGAGCGAAAACCGGTCGAGTGTAACTGTAAGTGCGATATAGGTTTAGCATGAACTTTTATGGTATACCCATACAGCGTCACGTACCGTATATAGAGGTAGAAATAACGATATTGACTTCTCTGATTGAGTAATAAAAATCCAAATTATCATTCGCCCAGAGAATATATGCATACAAAATGCGAAATTAACGTATATCGTATAAAATATATTATTTATCTTACGATTTCTACTGTACAAGCTTTATGAGAATATCCTTGATGACATTATGATCCGCAACTGATGTCAGTATTATAGAATCTTTCATTTACTATGTGAAGAATGAGAAAAAGAACGTTTAAAAAAAAAAAAAGCTTTTAAATTCTTTCTTATTAACGAAAATGCAAAACCACTCTCCTGGTTCACTTTGCAATTCAAAGGCATATCGATCGAGCATTATCATCAATCCTTTGAAAAAAAAGTGCAACAGCAGCAGCAGCAGCTACAGTGGCTCATGATGCTAATAATCGATCGCGTGGACTTTAATGTACCTCTTCCATCAGCGGCGCTATATACACTATATATAGTGTACGCGTGGAGCAATATCTAAAAAAAAAAAACCCTAATTGATACTTATTTACGACGCGTTTTTGCACAACGTAGAGATTAGCCTCCTCGCCGTTGTTATAGTGGCCAGCTCGTGCGCACGCGCGAAATTACAATCGCACTTATGTGACGACGACGAGAATTTAAAAGCACACTTTACAGCCCCCGTTTTTATATATATATATATATATATATATATATATTTTAGACGACGACAACGACGACTTCTTCTTTGATCGGGCGCACTTTGTTTCCACTTTTTACTTCTCCACCACTACCACCGACGGGATAAAGTTTCCAATATCCTGCGCTCTTCGCGCAAGAAGTCTTTCTTTCTTTCTTTCTTGCTCTCTTTTCTCTCGCTGAGACTTTGAGAAATCTTTTTCTCTCTCTCTCTCTCTTTCACTGTCGGCATCGATCAGCGCGTGGGGGGGTTGGAAAAGATACACATCCCTTCGCATCTTCTTTTTCCTCGAACACAACGCGGACTGTGCAATTTCACGTATATAAGGGAGGGAGAGAAATTTTCACGCCAATTACTTCCGCGGGATTTTATCATCGAATTATTGAAGTCGATTGAATCCGCTGTATTTCATTGGTGCAGGGTAGAACGGATCAAACATTTATTATTTTCCCCGAGGTTCGCGCTATTCTCGGATGTGGATTCCTCCTTGCGTGTGTGTGTGTGTGCCTCGGCTTTCGGGTTTAACGAGTTGTTATTTCGTTTTTTTTTAAAGGTTAAGGTAGGTACGGGAGTTCTTTTGAAATGTAGCTTGAGCTTTTTATTGGTTGGAGAATATGCTGTGTGCGCGAATAAAATGTCTCTTGGTTCCGTGAAAAGGGATTTACAATTTTTGTTTTCTTACTGAGTATAAAACAGCTTTATTCGATCTAATTAGAGATTTCTTGGTAACAGGTCGATCTTTCATTTATCATGAATTCTCACTTATATTTAAACTATATTCATAATTCAGCTACACCTACAAATTTAGTTTTGTCGCTCTACATTCCCAAATTATTTTAATTTCTTGAAAAATCTTATAACCAGTTTCCAGTAACCACGTACAGAAGATCCCACAGTTACTCAGCGTCTCTGGCTCATCGATTCACAGATGGCCTGATCGTTCAATTAGTCTCGCATCGAATGCGGAAAAAGAAAACCGCGTGCGTATGGCGAGAGGAAATCCTCGGGAAATATTACTTTACAAGGGCAATATTAACCCTGGGGATTCTAGTTTACCCTCATGTAAAATACACCCAGACGACGTATAATTTCACAGCGCAAACAAGGGGTAACGACGGCCACAGCAGCTTTTTTTCTTTCTCTTCATCCACTTTTCCTATATAGCCCTTGACACGCTGTTTCTGTGCGTTCTCGTTTTATTTTTTTGTTTGTTTTGTTTTTTTCGAAGAAAGTAAGCGAGATCGTCTATCAAAATTGCAAAAATAAATCACACGTCGAGCGGATTTAGGCGAAGGAGAGAGCACTTTTAGGGTAATGGGGCCGGCTGCCAAACGCGTGATACATCGCACGAATACACTTTGCCGAGTTGTAAATTTGAATAAGACATTAATTTTGCTGGTAGTAGGCGAAGAGGCACAGAGGAAAGGGGAATGAGGATGAATAGTTGTACTTTGTCGCGTAATTTCGTTAATGTGCTTTTGTTTTCTTCTTTATTTTGCTGTGGTATAAGGATGATTAAAGGTTTATATATACTTTGTGAATATATGATGATGTATATAAGGTACAGGAGGGTAATGATCTTTGCATTCTTATTTAGCCTCATGCATGGATCATGAAGCGCATGCGCGGAGGTGTGAATAATTATTTTTAGACGCGTACACTGCTATGCTACACGTATGTGAATAATTTGTCACCGTTGGTTGGGTAAGCAATGAGAAAATCGATACAAGTTTAATATTTATGGGACTTGTTAGTTATTGAGCGCATTTTTCACTTTCTATGCGATTTTTAATATATACCAGTGCCACAAATAATAGAGTTTTAGTTACTTTTGAAAATACATTTGAAAGGTAATAATAAAAAATTAAAAATAAACAAAGTTCTTAAAGCACGCAGCAATTGTTCTTTACCTAAACTTCCATTTACGAATAACTTTAGACACACTAATTTGGTTAAAAGAAATTATTTAACTTTTTTTTCTATTAAATTTTTCAAAATTCAAATTTTTTATATTCTTTTTATATCAACTTGTAATCTTTCAGCAAAAAGAAAAAAAAATTACAACTACAAAAAAGACAGACGACCATCCAGCAAAAGCTTACACTCCGCCAACTATTACAACACCCAACCGAAAAAAAGCTCGTCGTGCATACACGAGCCCCTTTTACAAAGCCCAAATTCTATACACAGTGACACAAAAAAAAGAAAGAGACATGAAGAGACAAAAAAGAAACGAGGAAGAAGCGTCGTCCACATGCAGGCAAAAAAGGATATCGAATAAAGCGAAGCGCGCGCGCGGCTTGTGCTCTCTCTCTCTCTCTCTCTCTCTGGTCCAATCCGATTAAGTCTCTGTGCCCGCGCACGCGGGGCGATAGCGAAAAACGGGACGCTTTCATTCTATTACTCCACAGCCGCCCGCTGCTGCTTCTAATCTACTCCCCTCTACCCGGAAAGGGTCCACGTGCGAGCCCAATATATATCTCTTATCGCGAATTCAGACACGTGGCAATGGTGGTAGTAGTGGTAGCTATATGCCTTAGAATGGCACAGAGAGCAAGAGAGAGAGAGAGACTCTTTCTGACTTATGCTAACGATAATAAAATAACGTCGAATTGGACGGATGGATTTATTAGGATAAGCACCTTAGAGAGAGAGAAAGTGTATGTATGGATATATGTTGGGGTACGTATATTGTTGGAACGAGATTCGTTATGCTGCGATTTTCGATTCGAATTGTTTTTTTTTCTTTAGCAGGGATTTCTTGTTGGTGAAGAGGAGATAATAGGCGGGTGGGGTGTGCGTGGGAGTTGGTATATACGGCGATGCGCTTTTTTTATTGGGGATGCAGTGATATTGTTATGGTAAGCGCGGGTGAGGAAAGTATATAGAGATTTGGAATGAGATACGTTGCTTTGTGTATATATACACTTTTTTATTCTATTATTGGTGTGCTTGAAGATTGCGAGTTACGGTTTTGTATTATTATATTGTAGAGATTTAAAGTATGATAAGAAAATGAACAATATCGGAATTAATTTTACTTTTTTTTCTTGAGTATTTTTAATGTGTATAAAAGAACTACTAAAAATTGTAAATTGAGAATGTATAAATGTAGAAATACGGAAATGTTGACATGTCAGAGATATACGAATATGTATACGTATGTGTAAACATTTCTCTGGGCAAAGTTATTTCGAAAATCTGCATATATTCCTCTTGTAAACTCGACAACGAACAAAGAAGTCCACGTTATATATACATACATACTGTTCCAGATATTTATTTGACAGGCGAAAGAAAATAATTTGTTCGAAATGCTTTTTTTTTCTCCCTCTCACAAACTATTCCAGCGAGA
The DNA here is from genome assembly GCA_036873485.1 of Torymus texanus. Taxonomy (NCBI): domain Eukaryota; kingdom Metazoa; phylum Arthropoda; class Insecta; order Hymenoptera; family Torymidae; genus Torymus; species Torymus texanus. The sequence goes on along the minus strand of JAYJLV010000001.1, from coordinate 7,314,707 downwards.
TATTTTAAACATTTTAAGAAACTCGACGCTTTAGAAATTTCGCGATGTCACTCAGGTACTGCAGCAGCAGCAGCAGCAGCAGCGGCATTCTTTGAGACACGGTAACAGAGTTGGGCGTGTGACATCAAAGGGAAATTTTAGCGAGGAGAGTCGGTAACTTTTGCAAACGTTGAATTTTGAAAATCATGCGCTCGCGTACAAGTATGTCAAGTCTACTTTCTCACTTTACCTGGGTTATTACAAAAGTAGCGAAGAAAAATTTCGTCCACTTTGTTACCTCTTATATACATATGTTTACGTTATATAAACATTCTCTCGACGAACGATTCAAAAGATATAACCTCGACCATTTATATATATAAAAACATATACACACTCGGCATTTAAATTCACTTCCACGCGTAAAATCTACGTCGTGTCAATACAGTTATACATCCCGACACACATCTTTAAAATCCCACTATAGGGAAGAACTCATAGCACCCCCCATAAACGTCAAACCACATCAGCGCGCGCTACAATTACCTCCTGAGCAAATATTTCAACGTGTCCACGTGCGAAATCTTTCTTTTTTTTTTAAACGTTCTCGTCGCCGCTGTTGACACACTCTTACACATACATGTATACATAATACATACATACAAGCATGCATTCCACGCGTCGAGGTAAAAACGAGGGCGTTAATCGTCGCGCGGATGGTGTAATTTCGCGCGCGCTCGCTCAGCTCTGTACATCTCGAAGTACGCGTGTAATTAAAGCCCTGCGCGCTCTGCCTTGCTACTACTTACATTTCTACAGCACGTTCCTTTTCACGTGTATATATGTATATGTGCATATATGTGTACGAGAGACTCGCTAATTTTCTCGCGTTCATGTGTTTATATATATGTATGTCTGTGCGCTTTGGAGAGTCGCGCGAGTAACGGCGCTTCGCAAAAGTTGTCTTTCATGACTGCGAGTGTGCGCGAGCGCAAGCTGGATGATTACGTCTGGCTGGCTGAGGGCGCTAATTAACGAGAGGATGATGATGTTTTTAAGTTGGATGAAAAGAGGCGGATGGTTTTTATATGGATTAGGGTGACGATTTAATGGTTACGTGTGGATATAGAGTTTTTCAAGTTGGTTGAATGTAGTGATAATATTTTTATTTAAAATGATACGTTTTATATTTACATACAAAGAAAAAAATATCGTTACAATTAACGAATTATGCTTTTAAATACTACACGCGAGTAGTATTTTTGATAAACGCGAATTCAATTATTATTAGGAAATAATTTGCAGTATTAAATTCTCCTGCTATTAATACAAAAAATTCGTTTTCTTATGGTGAAACTCATATGTCTTAATAGTTAAGGAATATGATTTTGATGTTTCGCAGGCCAAAGAATATGACTTAATAGTTAAGGAACCATAACTTTAATATAAGAAACAATGTTAAACAAGTGGTTTCTTAACTGTTAATAAATTTCTTTATAACTATTACGAAATATTAACTAACTTTTTTCTACATGAAAATAAATACTATTATATTCTATTCTATTCGTTTGTCCATATTCAAATGTCGATTCGTTAATAGTTAATTTTTCTGTGTGCAGAAATACTTCAAACTAATTTGTATAGTAGAATAATATATTACTTTATGAGAATACAGAAAATTAAAATTTCATAATGCTGACGAATTCGAAGAAAACAAGAATGTTTTAATAAACTCCCCAACTTTTGAATAAAATCACGAAAATCTTTTAATAATGCAAAAACACCGACAGAATAATAAACTACATAAAAAAGCTCGAGACAAAGAAAGAAAAAAAAAACACTCTCCGCACATTAACAAAAACTAATTAATAATACAAAGTAACACCCTCACACTATACACGTACACACTTCGCGCGCCAGGATTAAGCCGTCTCGACACCGCCACTTTTACCATCCACCCCCATACGCTTATATATACCAACCGAAGCAGTAGCACACAGCATATATGCGTGAGCACACGCTCAACGCCTAAAGTGCTCCTCTTTTCCCTGGGCGCGCGGAGGCGCGGAAAAACGGCTAGCTTTATGTATTGGCGATCGATTTTCTCTCTCCCTCATTTCTCGTATAAAAGGCGCGCGAGAAAATGGGCGGAAGCGCAAGACAAAAAGCTATATATGGGCGCGGACACGCGTGTCTGTATGCGTCAAAAGGTCGCGCGCGTACAAAACAATTTCAACACCACGCGAGTGAGCGGTTCATTCAAAATCGCAGAAAATGGAATTTGCTGAGCGATTGCGTTCTGTACAAGAGTCAGAGAGAAAGAGAGAGAGAGAGAGAGTAGGACGTATTAAATCCGTTCGGGGGCAAGGTTCGATTGATATATTTATTTGATGGGAAACGCGCGTGACAGCGTCGAGGGTATTGAAAAGGCAACGGTTATACGCGGGGAAGAAAGGTTTTTGATTTTTCCCTTGTTTTCGTTGGACGAAGTATATATATATATATATATATATATATATATATGTATGTATATGCGTATGTGTATGTGTTATATGTACTTTCGGACGGCTGTTTTTGACGCTAGTGTGTGCACACGAGGCGCGTTATTTTCATGCGGGAAGGGAAGTTAATTAAAAATATGTTTTGGGCGCCGCGGGTCGTTGATTGAACGGGAGATTGTGATGTATAGCTACGCGGATGCACGAAAGAGAGAAAGAGAGAACATACGCGTTTTATGTAGGCCAGTGCGGAAATATTGCGAGTCTGGATTCGTGGAACGGATAAGTTGGTTTTGACTTTTGAATGGATATTTGGGTTTTGTCAGATTCGACTTTTGTAAAGAGGGATTTTTAAGGATTTCCAGGAAACGAAAAAGAGAAGCGTATTATTAATTTTTGATATTCAAATTTCGAGAGTTACAAGTGAATTGTTTTTTTGTTATATTGAAAAAGTGAAACACGAAAATTTGAAAAGCAAATAAAAATGTTTTAGAGGTTTATTCATAAATGATGAAACAACTTTGAAATTCGAAAAGAGCTTTTTACTTTTATATATACGTTAAATATTCTGTGGATATGAAGTATCGATACTCCTTTGAGTTTTAAATATTATTGAAAATCATTCCAAGAAGACGAGGAAAGGACTAAAACTAAAATGAAATTTCAAACATCTCATACAAAGAACATAGCGATGAGCTCACAAAGAATCCCCACACTCCCAATCAAGCTATTAAAACGACACCAAACCTCCGGCACCCGAATCTGAAATAATACACTCCTATTTACCAGGAGCGCCAGGCCGAAAATTGGCCGGCTGCCCGTGTTCGAATTTCCGTCGGCTCCAATTTAAAAAAAACCTCCCTTCAACAAAAAAAAAACGACGCGCATCGCGAGAAAAAGGCGCGAGGTTCGAATTTCGACACTAATTCCTGTGTGTGCGTACAATGGCTCAGTTATGTTTACACCAGGACACGTCTGCGCGTGTACAATGATTTACTGTTTTCGAAATCCAATAACATAATAACGATCCTGGAAAATTTAGACGTAGTGTGCGATGGAATAGAGAGAGAGTGGGTTTTCGAAAAAAAAATGTATAGTGGAGTGGAGCGTGTAAAGTTCGGAAGAGAGGGAAATACGATACCCAGAACATGAGTGTGGGTGTGGGAGGAGGAGAGAAGAGACTTTTCTCGAGTGCCTATCGTGCACGCACTTCGAGGGACGCTCGTGGGACTGGAGGTTGAAATGTTGTGTATGTGTGTACGTCGATTTGGGTTGAGAGAAAAGTTTGGGGTGGGGTTGGTTTTGATGGGAAAATTAATTTTTCAAGGATTGATCTTATCCATGACAATATAGCGATGTGAATTTAATTATGATAAATTTTTTTTGAATATTTGATATATAAACGTTTTCTTGTATACATAACAGCGATTCTGACTACTAAAATGTTGTTATAATTATACAAGCTTCGTTGTTAATTATTCAACAAACTTTAACTATACGCATACCACCACTGAAAAATATCAAATTCACCCGAAAATTACTCTACATAAATCAGAAGTTTTGAGTGACACTGTATACTGCACGCTCAGCCGCCGTAACTCAGAAGCGCGTCGCCTCTTGCCTCTTTATACGCATGTTTTCATACGCACATATACACTTGCACGTTGCACACATGTATATACTTTAACCCCTCGGTAGCCGTGTGTTTATCCGTTAATTTTCTCACGGATTTCGCATCGGCTTACCCAAACTTTGACTGCGCCATTAAGATATAACTAGTACCTACGCGCTTGATAAAGGGCCGCCGTTGCTGATGCCGCCGCCGGCGGTAGAAACGCGTGCGTACATATATACATGTATATACACTAACGGCTGTAATAATTTCACGCAATTAACTTCTAATTGCGATGTATTTGTTTTAATTAATGTCGATTGATCGACGGCCTCTCTGCCCCTTTATTTCCTCGTTAATGGGACGGTAAAAATGATTGGGTAGACGCGCGTGTGCCGCTCGTTTGGTATGTACTACGCGCGTCGTATGCAGCGCAACACAAGCTCGTTTTACGAAACGTAATTAGGTTCGTTAACGGCCGGATTAAATAATACATTTTTCATTCGGCTCGTTATAATTCGGGATTGTTAATATTAAAAGGTTCACTGTATTGTGCAAGAAAATTAAGCTACTTATGAATAATGTAATCATGAATGTAGATTATATTTTAATTCCATTATACGGTATTGTTTTGATATTATAAATACTGCTGAATCCATAATCTTAACGAATTTTCAGAAATTTATTTTAATTCTTGCGTATAGTATTTTCAATAACATTTTATTATGCATTATATCAGTTTACATAAATTTTTAGCTGTTCCAAAATTTTTAAATTTTAGTTCATTTAATAACAATAACTTTGACAATATTTATTAATACATGATACATACACCGTTGTATACATATTTTTTAACTATAAAACTTTCTAATACGAGCTCATATCATCAAGATTTCCTGTAACCCGATACATTTCTAATTACCGCTAGTAAACTTTTTACAAGCACCCTGTCCCACCATAAGTACAACAATTCTCAAAATACACATACAAATAAACTCTATATACCGGCGCAGTTTCAACAAAAAAAAAAAAAAAAAAAAAGTCCTCGAATCCTCCTACTGAATACCCATTATCGCAGACGACAAGTGCGCGAGCGTCTGCTTTTCCCCAGGGCACTCGAGCGCTTGCGTGTACACCATATTCCTCAAGGGTTATGATTCGACTTTCCTTCGAACACTCGTCTCTCTGCCCTCCCACGCTATATACGCGTCTCTCTTTTTTTTCCCAAACCAGACACGCGTTCGAGGAAGCGGTAGAGCTCGATAAGGCCACTTTAAAATCCCATTAGGCGCTCGCATAGTCGCTTGACACTGGCCAGAGACGAGATTCTCTCTTTTTTTCTGAATATATATAGTATATACGTATATGTATATATGTGTTATCGGTCGAATTCGGGAGGAGACGAGAGAGAGAGTGCGTAGCGCGTTCTTTGATTTTTCGAGGTGCGTGCGTTTTTACGAGTACATGAATGCTAGTGGGAAGGGGAAATTTATGGAGCTGGTTGATGCGCTCGGCTTTTTGATACGACGAGAGTGGAGAGTGAGAGAGAGAGAGAGTTTGATAAGGCGGATGGATTATGCATGAGCGGCGCGTGGACCTGATCGCTGCGAGAGTGAGAGAGTAGTTGACGTCGTCAGCTGTGGACAGACGACGATGCAGTATAGTGGCTTCGAGTATAAGAGGATTTACCTGGAACAGAAAGAGAAAGAATGGTATAAAGTTTTTTGAATTGAAAATGTATGAGGTTTTTAGAGTTTAGTTGTAAAAGGTTCATTTAGAATGTTAGAAAGTATGTTGTTATTTGCTTTAAAATGGTAATATAACAGGATTTTGAGCCAAAATTTATATTATTATCATTTTTTCACTAAAATAACAGAGATTTATTTATTATTGCCAAATATTTTTGTTAATTTTGTTGAGCATTCACTTGAAATTTTAACTGCTAATTTAAAATATGTGCCCTCGGAAAAGAGTGTAATGGATTATTTTAAAATCAATTTGACCACATTTTTGATAGAGAAAATGATGTTTCATTATACCTTTCACTGAAAATCTTTGTTATATTGTTATCTTATAAAGTAAAAGAATATTTTCAGATTCAACATAGACTTGCCTTCTTAAAATGCTTTAAGAGAAAAATGTCTTCAAAATATGCAAGGTTATTTTAACTCATGGTCGTATTACCATATAATATTTTATTTTGTAAATTTTATACCATTTTAGAGATTTTATAAAATTTTTTTTATTTCATAAATGTAATAATAGGTAAGAACGATTTTTGTAAGACAAATAAGTCAACAATATAAATATTAATTCATAACGCAGATGGTTTTTAACTATTTTGTGACATTTAATTTGTTCATAAACTACTATTCAACCTTTAATAAAGAAAAAACGAAACCTTTAAAATTCTTAAAACTCATCTCGTATTTAACTCGTCCAACAAAAGCAAACGTTTAATAATTCTCAAATAGCAGACAACGAAATTTGCAATTCTAAATCTCCCACAATACACCCAAAACCCAAAAATCTCATCTCATTCCTACTTTCCCTCCCTTTACCTTCTTCTCTCTACCCATCCCGCAACATACCCATGCCACCTGCATTTTAAATCGCGCTAAAAAAGCTGTCGAGAGAGAAAGAAAGAAAGAAAGAGAAAGAAGGAGCAAAATTCACGCCACACGCGGAAGACTATACACTGCACACAGCGGCGGCGCAGCCATTAACCCCTTAGCCCAGTGGGGCGCAACACGACGGGCTGAAGTGCAGGCGCACACAAGAGAGAGAGGCTCTAAAGTGTCGGGCGCTTGGCGCGTTGCACTCCAGCATATATATATATATATACACACACCTCTATACATGTATATATATATACTATATATCTATATTGGCATATATGTAAAACTATATGTCAGTTTGCCTATTTTATTTTTAGATCAGATATTATTCGGCACCAAAGTTATATTTATTTAAATAATGATATTATTATACATTATCAAAATAATGAAATAATATTTTAATAATGGAAAATATTTCAGCAAATCTCTCTCGAAATTAAATAAATGAACGAACAGAAAGGGCTGATATAATCATGCGTAATATTGACCCACATGCGCATAACAAAACGATTCGCTTTATTAAAATATACAATTTATTTAGCAGAATTCCGTTCGATTTAGAGACATAGGATATTTAATGTAATTAATTTAACTTTACGGCGAATGCGGCCATATAGAGGCAGCTAAAATTCGCACATACATATTACTCGCACGCGCGTTTGCAGAATAATTGAAATGACGCGAACTATTTTCCAGCCCACTGTATTAATATATTTGACTGTGTAATTCATTACGCGTATTCCGCTCCTCTTTCCTAATTGATAATCCCTTACCGATTATTTCGGTGCATTAGTTTTTCGTACATTATATATATGTATAACCGCGAGGAAAATCCATCTACAGAGCGCATGTAAGATTTGACCTGAGCGATAATTACAACGAGTTCAATTTCGCGTAAATACACGAAACGCAACGCGCGCACGCTCGCATTTACATAGGAATATGGGTTAATGGAAATTAATTTAATTAAATTAAAATGGGCGCTCGCGTACCGAGAGCTGGGCGATGCACTTAGCGCATGCAAACGTTGATATTACTGCGGCGTGCGCACGCGTTTCTGTTTTAGCTGAATTGTAATGTTTTTCTCGTCGTCGTCGTCGTCGCCGTTAAATCTGAACGTTTCTTTTTTGTTACGCTTATATTCAGATATTTATTATACGATACTTTTTACGTTATAACCTATGTATATATAAATGTAAAGATATGAATTTCGTTCGTGCCGCGTATCAAAGTGAATTATTGCATAAACGTTTCTGACTTGCATTTGCTAAATTAATATTACGTTTTTTTCTTTTTTTAATTTATGATGTGACATGCAACGATATAACTTATATAATGTTGATAATTTATCAAAGAAATTGTTTGGACGTGAAAGCATATTTTAAAATATAACTAATTAAGGTTAATGAATAATTACACAGGTATTAGAGAAAATAAATAAACGAGAAACTTTGCATGTATACAAAGTTGTACGTTATTTTTCGTGTAATTAGTGACTAAACGAATTTTTTCGGAATAAATATTCTCTCTTCTTTACTATATTAAAGCATAACAAACGTAATCACGATATCTTTTTTTCGTACAATTACACCACCCTGTAAACGCGGCTATCCTTTTCCTTCTCTTCTCTCATGGGTCTTTTAAAATATTCAAAAAACCTGAAAAAACCACTCGGAGATGATCAAAACCGAGAGTAGCAGCAGCAGCAGCAGCAACGACTCCGACGATGGCGGCGTCGGCGGCGCGGAAGGAGAAGAAGATGCGATAAGCGATAAAGAAGCGAAATAGAGAGAGAGAGAGAGAGAACGTTGCAACGAAAGGGGTAGAGGCTGCACTCGAGGGTTTCCATGACAACCGGCGGCGGCGGCGGCAGCGGTGGGTTCCAAATGGACCTCCGCTACTATACCTTGGCAAAGCGAGAGGAGGCGGAGGAGGACTACGACGACGACGACGAGGAGGAGGAAAGTGGAAGGGATTAAGCGCGGGGGGGAATGCGAATTAAAAGAGGAAAAATCGCGGTGAAAAATGAGACGACGACGACGTCGACGACGACGGTGGGAGGAGAACGAAAGAGAGAGAGAGAGAGAGAGAGAGAAAGAGAGAGAAAATGTTTCGGCGGTACGGGGTGAGATGAAACATGGGCGAAAGTTGCGCGCGGGCAAACAGTTTTTGTTTATTTCTGAGGCAGAGAGAGAGAGAGAGAGAGAGAAAGCTTTCGTTACATTAATTAAATTTAAAGGGCGATTCTTGCCGCGGCGAATTAGCAATTGCGGGGAGGAATTGTTTGTGGGGTTGTTTGTAAGGTGGGAGGGGAATTGTAATTGCATTGTTGTTAAATGCAATTCTGCGGGGTGTGGTTTATTTATTGTTAATCAAGAACATTGTTAGGTTCAATGTTTATAAAAGGTGTTACACAATCTTAGAATTGTTCTTTTTCAGAATGGATGTTTTTTTTTTTTTTTTTTTAGCAAACTAATAATAATTTAAAAGCATTGTAAATAATATACTGGGATAACCAAAGTGGCATAATTCCAAAGGCCAATGATATATTTCTATTTGTTCTAACGTTATAACTTATACAAAACAAAACGCAAATATTGCTTAAAATATATATTATGATAAAATAATTTACATTTCGGAATAACAGAAAAATTATATAAAATCCAACAAACAAGGTCTTTTTACATCATTACTCTAGCATATACCTCCGAAAAACATTAGCAAAAACCATTTGCCGTCGAGTCACGCAAAATTTTCTCTCTCTCATGCGCATAAAGACAAGACTCTCGCGGATGCAGCCACGCCGTCGTCGCTTATACGTGCAAATGGTCGCGGAACGATGCGCGCGCGTATCGCCATCCCGGGAAATCTTCTCTTATTGCCGTGAGGACGACGACGACGACGACTGCAGTGTGTAAACTGCGCGATGTGCGCAAATGTCCTTCTCTGTAGGATTTCGACGGAAGGGTGGGGTAGTTTTGTTAACGGGGGTGGTGGGTTGATGATGATGGAAGGAAATGAAGATCTTTATGAGAGAGAGAGAGAGAGAGAGAGGGAGGTGTATTGTTGGTAAGATTGTTGTTGTTGTTGTTGTTATTTTTAGGAGAATTGTAAGTTTGTATACATGTGGGAATTGGTATCGTCGTGTTTACAAAGATTGTATTTTTCCTGTAACTAGTTTTTACATTGTGTAATTCTCGAATGAAAGTGATAAAAATAAAGCAAATAATTTTTCGATATAAGTAAGCAAAAAGTCTTGACTTTTAATTAAAAGTACGTTACAAAAGATTTCTTTGATATTATGTCAGCAGTGTGCGTACTTTATATATATATATTGAAAGAAGAAAAATTGGGTACTGAAATATTGATAGAAAGAAGATAGGAAAATAAAGGACGCACGGCCGAAATAACCTTGCGCTTGCAGCAGCGTAGTATAAGAGAAGATTAAAATTTTCCGATAAAGCCGCTCGATATATTAATTGAACTTTTTATTTGTCCCTGTATATTTTAGGACAGCGGATTAGAACTTTTTAGATTGTGTATACACGTCAAAGGGATTTTCTGGGAAACTTGACTTTCTAGTACATCGATAACACGCGTATGTGAATATGCACGTTTGCAGCTCTTACAAGCTTAAATTTATCAAATTTTTTATTACCACCCAAACAAAAACTGTTCTAACCAATATACTTTTATATAAATATCGTGCAATTCTACAAAATTCTTCATAAAATCCTATCGTATTCGCATAAAAACCGTATCTACAAATATACTCAACCTTCCGTTGCCAAGGCCAAGTTAAAAGGAACAGTGAAAGAAGCTCACCGGCCCTCTGTCATTTCTCAGCAAAATTCCTAAAAGACCTACTCTCTTTCTCTCTCTCTCTCTCTCTCTCTCTCGCTTCTCTACTATACTATCCACCCCCAGCGCGTAAGCTCGAGCCAAGTCGTCTCCAACGACGACGACGTCGACGGCGGCGGCGGCGCCGGAATTCCGCGTTACCGAACCGGTAATCGAGTTTCCCATCGTCCATCGTCTCCATTTAGCCGAGAGGACGACGCGACGCGCCGAGACGTCGAAGGGAATTCTAGATGCGCGCTCGCGTTGCCGGCCGAGTGAAATCGGGTCGCAACTTTACTTTGCTATATATATATATATATATATATACTATATATATACCTTCGGGACGGCCGAAGGACGGGAGAAGAAAGGCACAAGAGGGAAGGAGACTGGAGGAAGGGAGGGAATTAATACGTTATGAAGCAGGGCTACACGCGCGTTGTTGAATGAGGCGAAGCTCGCGCGCGCGCGCACGTGTGTGTATATATATGTATGTGTATTCAGGGGTTGTTTGAGTTTTGAATTGGTTTGGAGGTGTTTTTTTTTTTCTCGGGAGGTTGACGGGGGTAACGGTAGAGTATTAATAAGGGTTATGAAAAATAAGGAAGGTCTTTTGTAGAAATTCTATCGTGAAATGAAGAAGGGAAGAAAAAAGTTGTTATATTTGTAGATTAACCGGTGGAGTTGATTAAATCTAAATCATTTTCTATAGGTGGATGAATACCTATATATATATATATATATATATATGGGAAAATGAACACTCGGGATCTTATTGTTATATTAAACTTTAATCCAACGGTACATATATATACGCTATCACCGTCGATATATGTTTCAATCCCTATAACTTATCAACCCTCCGACACACATCTACCTACCCTGATTCTCCTTCGTTTAATCAGTCCCATGATTAAACGAAAACTCACCTTCTTCCTAACCTTCTGTGCCAAGAAAGCAAGAAAGAAGAAGAAAAAAAAAATCGCCCATGAAATATTCAAACCGCTCCCGTGCGAGCGAGAAAGAAAGAGAGAGAGAGAGAGAGCGCACACAAATTGATATTTTATTCATCTCCTTATGCAGAAAAAAGGATCACTCGCTCGCGCCTTCTTCCGCGTTATATAATTTATCTTGAGCCTCGAGCAGCAGCAGCAGAAGAAGAAGACGACGACGAAGAAGTCAATGAGCGGGAGGAAGAGGAGTAGGGACGAAATACTCACGCTTGCGAGAGGGAAAGATTTATTAAAGAGGTAATGAGGAGGATTCCGCGTGAGGGGGAGGAGGAGGAGGAAGGAGAAGGGAGCATCGTCCTCTCGTACCGCGACGCGGATCGATAAGGAGAGCGGAGGACTCTCGTGTTTATGTAACGGACCGCGGCGACGGTGGCTGCTATGCTGGTGTATATATATAGAAGGCGAGTTGTGAGAGTCTCTAGAGGAATCGGATTTTTCGGGAGGGTTATATTGCGCTATGTGTTTTTATTAATATTCGCGGATTGGTGTGTGGTACACCGGATGTTGTTGGTTTTTGTGGGTGGGTGTAGACGATACAATGTTTTGGTAAATTAGCGATAGACTTTTTCTATTTTTGGTAGATTAGAGTATAATTATATATTGAAAATAAGGTACTTTTTTTTTTAGATACATCAGTAAGTTTTAAAGAATGAACTAATAGTTTCTTTTTCAACGTTGCTTTTTTACGATCGTAAGAATACTATAATAGTAACAAAATGAAAACTCACGCTGCGTCTATACCATCTTGCGGTTATCGATGTTATAAACCTATGGAACTTCAAATATAGTAACATGTAGTTAATAATAAATATAGATATATTCTTATTGAAAAATAGATTAAGAAAGTTTTCTTAGGAGATAAATTCATTCTAAGTGTTAAATTCATGTATAAAAAAGAAAATTCTGTAATTTTAACTGAATTATACTACTCTCGTCCACACAGCATAGAAATCGCTGTCTCTTACTCCCTAACAAGACAGATACCACCTTCTAACGAAATTCCCAGACATACAAAACGTCAACCCTTTTAAATTTTATTATCACTTAACTATTCCTACCCCACCGTCCTGAAAATCCAAAAACTCTTTTTTTTTCTTCTCCTCTCAAAACCTCCTCGTACACATTTTCCCTAAAAAAAAAACAACCACAACTCCTTCTTGGCGCGCAAAGTGGTCAATAAGTGAATCGCCTTCGTCACCACCACTCACTTCAGTACAAAATCTCCAGCATTCTATCGCAATATGGTAGCAGCAGCAGCAGAAGCGGTTACGGCGCTCGATAAAAGAGCGATCGCTGGCTGCAACCTATACATCCACACACATACACATACACACGTTATATACGCGTTTATACGTAGACATATCCGCGTTATACACTCTCTGGCACACATTCGCTCCGCGGGGCATTAAAGGTTGTTCGCTCCCCCGCGCGCGCGCTCGCTGACCCCGGTGCATAGAGAGAGAAGAGAGAAAGAGAGAGAGAGATAGGGGAGACGTGCGCACTCGTGAATTAGTTAGGAACAATCGAGCCGCGGGGGCGAGTGAGTGGATTTCTTATACATCTCGTGCGCGCGCGCGCGTAGAGAGAGAAACGATCGATCATGTGCAAGCGAGTTGAGAGCTGAGGATGGATACCGCGAGGAATTATCGCGAAGGTGTTGCTATGCTTTCTTTTTGGTAACAAGGGCTGATAAAAGTCTGGGTATACCAGGTGGAAAGAGGAGAGAAGGAGTGAATGGCTAGGGGTTCCTTTGTTGCTTGAAGAAAGGGTGTGTATGTATATATGTATATATGGTTTATCTATATAATAGGATTTTAATTTTTGTATGAAAAATTTTCTAGGTCTATGGAGAATTGTTGTATGCGAATTTATATATAAAAACTACGTGTATAACTACAATGAATATATGTATATAAAGTTTAATCGTATGTTACGCGACTAGTGTACAAAGAAGAAACTATTAAACCTCGATTTATCAATATATAAAGCCAATTATAAGTCTAAAATAGCTGTGCGGCTAACTGAGAGGGTATGTAGACCTATAAGAAATCAACGGCGAGAGCTAAACTCATCATCGTATATAGCGCGAGTCTTTAACCTTCTATGTAAAAATGAGAACTAGCTAAAATTACATCTTTTGTTCAGCGAGGACCATTTATCTCTTAGATGTTCTTTCTCTCCGCGGGTGGTAGTAGTGGTGGTAAGTGTGCGCACACGATGAACGAGAGAAAGATGCGAGTAGTTATTTTCGTACCGAAGAGGCGCATCGATGAAGAAAAGCTCGACGATGAGCTATAGGATAATTGAAAACATACGGATGTTTAATGACGCTCTTATCTTATGGTTAGCATTTATCGGGATATTTTTAAATATTGACGGTATATTGGAAAGTATGGAAAACCCGAGAAGAGATAGCGTGCGTATCGATAGTTCTTATAAATTATGTGATGATTTTAGCGAGGTCTACATACGATACATTTCGTATCGACTAAATGTTATATATATATATACGTATACATGCGATTGTATATATGACAGTTTGTACAATTTACAGGCTATAAAATATTTAAAAACTGTGTAATTATAAGGCTGAGCGTTTTAAATGCCAGCTAGAAGAGGGTAAACAATAGTATCAATGCTTTCTGACGCTCGAACAGTCGCACTGGTTCACCGAACCGCGTGTATGGTATATATACGTACGCCAGAGTTATTTCTTACGTCTACTGTGCTATTTTTGTACAACTTTGCGCGATATAAAGAGAGAGAGAGACACCCACATATTCATGACGCAAGTAGCTTTTTATGAGGATTGGAGCCGCTGTTTTGCGAAACTATGGCAGAAAAAGAGAGAAAACGCAAAGAGGGAGATGTTATTATGCATTAGTGTAATCTAGATTTTCTTTTATCCACTGGCTCGCGTACAATGTTAACCAGGTCGTACTACATGCGGAAGCTACTGCAACCCTTACAGTTACTAGGTAACGGCCTGCTAAAGTGGATCCAAACAGACGGAGGCGAGGAAGAAAAATCGAAAAAAGAAGAGGAGAGAAAAAAATATATATAGTATGTGAGTTACAGTATAGTAATTGGCCAAAGTGATTATACTAGCGTAGTACTTTGTTTTCTCGTTGTCTAGTATGTATGTGTGTGTGTGTCTGTCTCGATGAATAAGTGATCAAGCCGACAGGCAGCATAAGTTTACCTCTTGTATTATTAAAAGTCGATGCAAAGTTTTAGGTTCTATATAAAAAAAATAGTTCATTTTCTCACTGTATAAATACACTTAACGACGTTCGTGATAATGCAAGAGTGAAAACTTTAAACGACGGGGGGGTATTTATTAACTATTCATGTAACAGCGATTTCAAATCCATCACTGATAAATTCATTTTCTGCGGAATTTTAATGTCAACCCTCATCGTTCAAGCTTTCGAAACAACGCAATTCCTCTCTTACTCTTCGACAATATTTTCCGGACAATCGATCGGCACATCGGCCGAGAAAAGGTTCTTACCCTCTGCTTCCAACAAACCTTCTCTCCGCCTACAAGAGAAAGAAAAAAAAAACTCTCCCGCACCCTCCGCCGAAAATCAAACGTCGGCCTCGGTTCACGCTGATTTAAACCCAGCCATAACCGTTTGAATACATTAACTCCCTCCCATAGCCACGCAGGTGAAACCAAACGCTCGCTCACTCGCACGCACGCGAGCTACTCTCCTCGTGAGATATATCACTCTTGCTATATATGTGTGTGTGTGTGTGTGTGTGTGTGTGT
>JAYJLV010000001.1:7271787-7299272 GCA_036873485.1 Torymus texanus | reverse complement strand
TATATATATGTGTGGAGACGCAGGGAGGTAGCAAGGGAGGAAATAGCTAAAGACGGAAAGAAGAAAAGGGTGCGCTCTGTACGAGAAAGCTCAAGATAGCGAAAGAGAGAGAGAGAGAGAGAGAGTGGGAGTCTATCGATCAGTAGTACAACACGAGGGATGCGCCGACGACGACGACGACGACGTCGACCTGAAATTCACCAAGCGAGCGAGCAAGCAAGCAAGCTCTCCGCACCTGCTCGGTGGGGGTGGCATTCATATTTCATCGGCTAGAAGGTATCTAGCGGCAATATGCGCTGGAGGCTTTTCTCCGCGTACCCGCGTGCTCTTTAAAAAGGACAGATGGGTACACTTTAGCCGTGGCTGTGCTTCTAGCTTTTTTTTTTTTTTTTATTTTCTACGAGGGCAAAGCGACCGTGAAACGCGCCGCACACTATGCTACCGAGCTTTTGTCTCGTAGTTTTTGCAAGCGCTAAAAGGGAGACTTTAGGTGGATGTTTTGTTTTGTTTTGTTTTTTTTTTTTTTCTTTTTCAGGAAAAAGGGAAGTGTGGGGTTTTGGAAGAACGGGTAATACTGTGTTGAGTGGGGTGGAATTTTGATGAGGTGATGTATGTGTGATTTGATTGTTAATAAAGGGATGGTGGTGGGAATGTTGGGGATGTGTGTGAAAGAGTTAGTATTGTTTTTATAATTAGATGTGGAGGTTCTGATCGTTTTAGAAATGTATGAAATATTTTTGAAGATTAAGAAGACTTTTTCTATGGTGTCACGTAATAATAGATATGTTTTATTATAGAATCGCTAATTCGGCTGTATTTTGTTATAATTATGTGAACTTTTAACAGCAAGAATATTATGCTGGAGGTTGCTTTTTTTAAGATACACAAAATAATGAAGTAACTTGTCAGAATTAAACATAAAATCCATTATAATATATTAGTACCCTTGGATTTTGAAAAAAAAAACAATTTACAACCCCTCACGACAATCAAGTAAAGTATATACCAAAGTAACAATTTCCACCTAACACATCTCATTCACCGGAATCCACTTCAACGGTTCGTCCTCATAAAACATACATGGCAATCCAGCACATCGAAAAAGGACCCTATCAACCCACCAAATGTCCCCTCGTACTTCAAAGCAATGCTTCTGACACCCACACATAGCCTAGGAAATCTCCTGATTCACGGAAATTCAAGACGCGCGCGTACGCGAAATTGAGTAAAACGGGCCGAAAGTGCCGTCGTGTGTCCTTTTTTCGAAGAAGATCGCATACACATACACGCACATACGGATGTGTGCATTATTTATGAGGCCTACAGATGACGAGCGAAGAAGAGAGCATGCGTCTTTGTTGCGTGCTCCGGAATCTCGCGCGAAGGTAATGTTGTTTGTTTAGTAGAGAGAGGGAGAGGAAGAGAGAGATGCTCTCAGACGCTCGAGGTATAGTGGCGTAGCAGTTGTTGTTTACGTGTTTGCGATGTCGCGATGCTGGATGATGGAAGTTGGAAGAATCGCTGTAGAGTTTTGTGTCTGCTGGGTTCAAGTTCGGTGATTTCGCTGGAGTTTTATGTATAGGGAATGAAAAGAGAGTGGCTGTAATGGTCGTTTTAAAGGATGACGTCGATAACCGATACCGAGAGTATATTGCAAAGTACAAAAGTTCGAAAATATTGTAATTTTTTAAGAATCTAATTTGCTATGTGTATATTGATAATGCGATACGATTTAAAAAAAAAATGCTGTATAGAAGCAGACTATTATAACTGTAAGCTACTTACTTCTGAAGCACTATATTCAACGTCGGCATGTTGGCAGGCGTTACATGTGAAGTAAGCTGACAAGAAGATAGTCTTACATCTTACATCTCGCATCACTTCGCTTCCTTTTCAACAGTGCCGGCGCGTGAACTATTGGTTATCGATAACTCAACGATACTTCGTGTCTATTTCCAATTCAGCCAACGGTGAGATGCAAAAAATTTTTTCTTACCCTCTCCCTTCCATATAGATAATATCCAAATCGATATCTATTGAATTAAACAATGACATCTTTACACGAGTTGGATTCATCATTTATTAGCGTAATAGCATTTGATTTTTGCACCGCTGCTGTACTCCTTTATTTCGTACCTTCCTCACTTGTGTTATTATGCAAATATCGTAGCGAAAGTCGTTTGCGCGAATCGGCGCGTGAAACTTTAATTCCAAGAGGAATAAATGTAAGCGTTTGCGACTAATAGGTATGATTTTCGTGTTACGCGTTAAGTGAGCAGAATTGCGTTAATATATTCACGAGTATAGATTTTCGGATGAATTATTAACCGAGGAGTATGTACTTGTAATTCTTTTTTTCCTATACGTCTAATGATAAAAAAATAAATGCATCTTGCATATATATAACTTGTTCAACGGAAGAATTACGATGTTTTAAATGTAGGCAAAGTAAGCAAATACAAATACCTATAGGTAAGTTTACTTCGGAATATTGGATTTTTCCAAACGTGATTTTTTTATAGGTGGAAAATAAATCGCGCCTTGTTTATAGCTTCGAATGAAAAATAAACATGGAAACTGTTATTGGCGAAAAGTTTCTGTGCGACAAGGATTTATCCCGGACAGTGATAAAATGAAAAGATTGCTCTTAAATTGTTTTTAAAAATTTTTATACGCTGACGTTTAATATTACCAATTATATCATTCGCAAAAGAATCATAACAATGCAATATATAAAATCGTGTACATATAAAAATCCAGCGTCAGTAGCGAATTCAAAAGCATCTCTTTCGTAAGGATAAAAAATAACCTTCCATCATATAGCTTACACACCTTTTTCAAACCAAGCCTCACGAAAAATTAATCTCTCGGTTTCTGCTACGCTATGTATATACGACCGTCTAGTCGCACAGTGAACAAAGCGTGCAATCGTTATCAATCGTCGTTCCCTCCCAGCACCAAACAATGCTCTCACGATTTTCAAAAAAAAAAACACATATAGCACAGAGATTCTCCCACCCTCTGTATTCATTTTTCTCAATCTCCGCAGACCTCATACATATACACACATATATACGAAAACTCGCGCGTGCCCCACGATTTCGGTGGCCATTCGTAAATAGGTAATAACCTGAGAGGGGGAAAGTGTAGGAGTATATATGGCTGGCACGACTTATTTAGCAGGCTTGCGAGATGCTAATGGAGATTCGCTGTGGCGCTCCTTACTTTTTCAGACGCAATCGACGGTTCGTGGCTATATATATATATATATATATATATAGAGCGCGCCTTTCTTTTTTTCGTTCGTATAGTGCACACTGCGAACAGCTGAGGGAAGAGGTCGACCGAGTATTTGGGTTAGTGCTGCTGTTACGGTTAATTGATTGGATTGAATGGTGTATTTGCGGGAAGGATTTGTGTATTAGTGTTTCGATGGTAAATATGAGATATTTTGAACAGTTATTATGCATTTGCTTATTTAATCCAATTTAAAAGTATTATTACGTTTGTTAATATATTAATTATATATTATTAAACATTTTATTTATGTTTTTTAAAAAAAAGAGAAAACCTTTTCAATACAATATAGTATAAAGAAAATTGTATATTCTATAATACAAATCTGATATCCAGTATATAACATAGAAATCAATGATAAATTTGTATGTAAATATTTAATACCAATAAAACAATTTATCGATATGATTAAAATTTTATCGTCCGAGTCAGGTAACATGATTTTTTAATGAATCCAGCCGATTTGCTCTGGCACACAGATATTTATAGAATTATCGATCATTTCGTTTGCACATACATATACGCGAGTATGTATATATATAAAATAAGCTTCGATTTCAGTGTTTGATTTTCGCTCTCATGAACATCGCTTCGACCGAACGTCTCTCTTTTCTGAGAGAGGGCAGCAATACTTTGTTAACGGTGTTACATTGATTTCCCCGCAGTTGATGTTCAAGTAAAAGAGACAGAGATAAAAAGGGTGGGAGTATAGAGTGAAAATTTATAACGCGCGGTAATCGAGACTTAATAAAATGCGAGAGTAGCAATTCGATGTATATCGAGCTAAAAAGCCAACGACAACGACGAGTAGATGTAAATTAATGCAACGAACGTTGCGGATGAAATATATACAAATATATGCGCGAACGCCACGTGAGTTAAATGTTCACGTTAATTAGGACTTGAGCGTCATTAAGCTCGAATTACGAACGACGGAGGATAAAACTTTGTATACGAGCAATTGTCGCGTGCATGCGCGCAAAAAGTGACATACACAAAACGATATTCCGTCTGATGAAAATGTTTGCGCAGGTATTATATGTATTTGTAGATGCGAATTTGAAAATTTCACTTGTACACGTTTATGTCATCGATCCGCTTGACAGCACCACGGATGTGTCTCTCCATTATGTGAAGAGCCCTGCGTGTTCTGTATTTTAACTTTCACATTGTACCGTGTCGGCATGTACTTAATGCGCCGCTTTAAAATGCTTTTTGATGTAATCCTTGAAGAGCGTACTTTGTATTCGAATAATTTACATTGGTCGACTGAATTTTTCAAAACATTTTGCCTCGAAGAGCGGATTTTAGTGAAATTCATTCGCTGGTAATTTATCGTTGGTTTAGCTGTTGTTATATCTCATCGCGTGAAATGTTATATAGTAGAAGATTTCCAAGTGCGATCGATGTTTATTAAGTACATAGTGTAATTATAACTCCTTCGATATGGTATAATATTCAGCTTTTAACTTATATACGTTTTTAGACAATTATACTTGGCCAGCATTCATTTGTTGGCTAAAGATATGCATTTAGTTCGATATTATTTTACCAGTGTTATGAATAATAGAAGGTCGTTTCATGACTTCGTAATATAAATTTCGTATGATAGTTCGAAACATGCAACGAGAGCGAAGTTAATATCAAAAGAATAATAGGGGTTCAAAACGTGATTAATAGAGACGGTGATTTATTCAAAGTTATTCATTGGATGTTCATTTTATGATAGTGCGCACTGTAGATAAATAACGACGGTGACATTGTTTTCGTTCTATACTGACCTAAAAATTTTCTAAATTTAAGGAAACTATCTATAAATAATTTTATTAAAACCAATTATTTTTTTAATTTATGTGTAAAAACATAAGTTAACGAATATCTAAGTTACGAAGAAAGATTGTGAGCTGCAATTTACAGTTTTAAAAAATTCAAAAATATAAAATTTCTTTAAAATTACGCAAGCTTGGATAAGTAGCGGATATTAACGATTAAAAATGTATTTCAAAAGTCAGTGCCACATTTTACGGTTTATAACTTTTGAAAATATTTACATTTTTATATCTTTAATAACTCAAAAGCAAAGCTTTTCCACTCTACTTTAATACTTCTTTCCATTCGTTTTCATAATACAAATATTCGCAAAATTATAATTAGCGGAAGGAACATCATTTTCATCAAAATAACATGTCACAAGTAATTAGTAGATTACATAGTAGATTATCAACTTTTTCTGTTTAGAAAACCCTCCCGACTAATTTTAGCTAATTCGGTTAACTTTCACTTGCCAATGAAACTATTTATTTCAGGTAAATCACTTACTTAACACATATTTTATAAAAAAAAAACTATCAAAAAACCTCTTCTAATCCCCTTCGAAAAAATCCTTCCTATACAAACATACTTGCCACGGCGTTTAACGATCGTCGTTCAACGTCAATATACCCGTTCACCTCACGTATACACACACACACTTTCACAAACCATCCAGGATCGATCGATGTTGTCGCTATATAGCGCTATATATGCTGTCGCTTGAATTTTGGGCCGTGCACGGCGTGGCGAATCCCGTCGCAGTAAACCTAATTCCGCGGCGGGATTTGCTAATCCGCCGGAGTCGGTCATTATTCGCTGTCGCCTGATCCCTGCTGCCACTGAAGCAGCAGTAGCACCAGCAACAGCAGCAACGGTTCGATATACGTCACACGCGTGGAGGACAGTTGGTTGCACCATGGGTGATATGCGTTATAGAGATAAGAGATAACGAGCGTATGGTGCATATAAGTGTGTAGAGAGAAATTAAATAAAGTGCCGGTAGTTGAGAGAAAAGAGATAAAGAGATAGAGATATTGGTTGGACGATACAGTTGTGATTTTCAAGGGAGATTTTGTGGTAGATGGAACAGATGGTGTTGTATGGTGCTGAAAATTTCAATCCGGTGGCTTTTCTGGTATATTTACAATTCCAATGTAATTTTGGAAGGCGACGCTTTGTGGATTTTAATTGATATTTGTTTGCAGTAAAAATTAGGTGGATTAGGTGGGCGGTATAATAGTGAGTTGAGCAATTACTGTGTTGTGAACAGAAAATGAATTTCAGGATATTGGAGCTAATACACATTAGTTAAAATGTCACTGATTAAGTGGCGATTGAACTTTTGAAATGTTATACGATTCAAGTAGTAAATAAATATAGAAAACGATTTCAGACAAAATACATCTACTTTAAAATGATTATATTATGCGAGAATTTACCCACTCGATCGAACACTATATATACCCGACATTCCTAACCGCGAACAAAGAGCCAACAACTCATCTCATTTCGCAAGCCCCATATATAGCCAACTGATCCATCGAGCTAAACGAAATTTCGTCCCGACAATAGAGCGATTTCGTCACACGAAACCATCACACTCTTCCATATATATATATACATTCACATATCGTCACGCGCACCCGAGCAACAATCGAACGTACACGTAACACACACGTACATACATATACATATAAATCGCAAACCGTCATGCCGCCTAAATCACGCGCTAATGCGAAGTATAATAGGTCCAGCCACCGCTCTTTTCCTCCTCTCCAACTCTCACTCACTCACTCTCTCTCTCCAGCGAATTGATATTCATTTCGAGAGCGCGTGCAGCTCGCAGGATAATTGCAGCGGTGGCGGTAGCTCGTGCACAAGTTTGATTACACGCGAGAGCGAGTTACACATATGAATTCACGTGTTAAACTTACGTTGAAATTCGATGGCATTGTTCCTCTCTTCGCTCGCGTTACTCCATCATGATAATCGTGTGGAATCCACAATGTAATACGTGCGACGTTATACCGCTACTGCTATGCTATACTACCGTCGGTCACATATTCATTACGACGTGCGCGTGGGCGTGCGCGTTATATTTTATATCACAGGCTCGCCCAAATTGAAACTTACGCGCCTGATAAATCGTGTAGAGGGTGGAGAAACCAGCGAGCGAACGAACGAACGCTTTATATCGCTATATCGTGATGACAGTTATATCTTCGCTTATGTGCTGTACGCGCGGTTATATTGTAATGGAAATTCTCCGGGAAAATTGTTATATGAGCAGGTACTGCCGCTGCTGGCAGTATATAGTATGTATATATATATATATATATATATATACGGGACTCGTGTAAATTTTCTCGGGGATGATTTTAACAACTGAAGCGGTAGGAGGAGAAGAAGGAGGATGGGACGCGACGAGTTTTTCGATGTACCGTTGCCGGGACCCAGGGTGTATTAGTAGGTATTGTGTCGTGCGGAAGGTATATTATACTGTGCGATGTAATGTATTTATTTTTTTTTTTTGGTAGTCGGGATGGAAAATGAATTATTATTATTATATTATATGTGTATTTATGAAATATAAGAGAATCTTGGGTATACCTCAACAAATTTGATTTTGATAGCAAATACAGGTACAATACTTAAGCTTCAAAAATGATTTATTCGGTCAAAGTGAGCGTAAGAAACCGATCGTTACATATAGGTATATTGTCAACTAATGACAAAACTTATATAATCATAAAAATAATCCAAGCATACCGAATATTAGACTCATACTCAACGCGCGTTCCATTACCCTATCATCATTAGTTCCGCATTATACTCTCCAATATACCACACTCCAACTTCTTGCGCTCGCCTTCCGGCCAGTTTCTATATATATATATATATATATATATATATACACACCTACCATATAACCAACGCCATGTTCGCAACTCTCTCTCTTACTCTCGCGTGCACGCAGCGGCCAGTGCAGAATTAGAGCAAAACTCAAATCACTCGATTATTAACAGGAGAACGGCTGTATGCGCCTTGGGCGGTAGTATAGCAGCTCACCACCTCCACCCCACCTATATATACCCCAATAGTCTTCTCAATACATTGGCCATCCGTGGCACTCAAGGAGCAAGCGAGCGAGTGAGCGAGAGTCACCGTGTATACCAAATAGACTGGAAATTCGTGAGAAATCAAGTGGAAGCTTGCGCGTCAAGTGATCCGAATAGATTAGCCATCGTCCTTTGCTTTCTCGCCTCTCTTCCTTCATCCCTTGTGTATGTAACGCGCGCGCTATAGTCGCCGAAAAATTGAAAAATCTGGGGTTATAACGTGACGTGTTATACTATTAACAATTGTCAATGCACTTTATCTTAATATATATACGTGTGCACATATGTGTGTATATATATGTTATAGAGCGCATCTGGGGACCGAATTATTGCAAACTGCAGAGTAACGACAGCCGAGAGATAAGGCTACACATCTGTGTGTATATATGTATGCGTCACATATGTATATATATATATATACGTTTGGTGTGCACAGGACCTCGAGCTTTACACGTATAGAGCGCCGCGCGGCAAAAGGACGAAGTGACACGGGGAAAAAGGGAGGAGAGAGAGAGAAGCCAGTAGCAGCAGCAGTATAGCGCGGCAGCACAGCGCGGCGCGGGTAGTATCGATCCTGGCGACTCTATTCAAGCTGCACACGACTCTCGACGCGCGCGCACCGACTCTCTACCCGAGTAACTCCTCTACCTCTCTCTCTCTCCTTTCGCTTTCGTCTATATATATATATATATACACACATATACCTACGTATGTGTATAGATGTATATATACGTATATGTACCGTGTGTCTTTTATTTCGTGGGCTCTTGTGAGAGAAAGAGAAAGAGAGAGAGAGAGGCTGTTACATTGTTAAGGAAGATCGCGACCACTGCTACTGCCGCGCCGGTCGTCTATTTTTCGTTAATTTTGCGCAGTCGCGGAGGTTCGTTGAACCTGAGTATATTGTATAAAGCGCATGCGCGTGAGATTATTACACGGGCGAAATCAGTGTGTATGTATGTATATTTCGTGAGTATAATGCAAGGAGGGATGTAAGGCGCGAATTATGAGGGTAAAGGAGGGAGAAAAGGAAGTTCTTTATGGATTTATCATAGGTTGTTCCGTGGGTAGTTGACTTTCGCTTTTTATCGTAGCGAGCTTTTGGGAAAACACGGTGGCGTTGAGGGAATGTTGTTGTATAGGGATTTTTGTATAGGGAATAAGATGGTCGTGGTGTGGTGAGGATAATGTTAGATGGAATAAAATAGTACTTGTAGGAATATAGGTTTTGTATAAATCAGATGGTTATATAGCGATGGAAATATGTAGTTGAAATTTCTATGAGTCGCATTTTGAACGTAGAATTGAATGCAAGTATCCGTAATTTTTAGCACTTTTTAACAACATTTTAACCTGTCGTTCACTTCCAAAACTTACAATTAAAATTATACATATTAGAAGTTTTGTAATTATGTGGTTTTGTGCAGGATGTAAAAAAAGAAATTATCAGTGGCATTTTGGCGAAGATGATATTAATTTAATTGTACCTTTGATTCTTTCATTCACTATATAAAAGGCAGGTTTTTGAATGCTTCTTTCTTTTCACCAGTTTGATATTTATATACTTTTTTTTAGTGAACCGCGAATTATTTCTTTCTCCACAATGAAAACGTAAAGAATTAGCTTTGTAGTAATCAATGAACTGCAAAGGGTCAACGATCCATAATATCATTGACTTATACAACTACACCCATTAACAATAAATTAATTTATAATTAAAATTTTAATAATTACCATTATACCAATATATACTAAGCTTTTATGAAACTTTTCCATGATTTTTCAGATTTCTTTTTTATTACGTTATAGGCTAGATTTGAATTCGAATTATTGGCTTTAGTTCTACGCGAGGAAATTGTTTTCCCGAGCACGCTCTATCGATCTTGCAATATAAAGAGCTGCGCCACTGCACGCTTCTGCACAGAGAGAAAGTATATGTGTATGTGTACGTATGTGTGCACACGCGTGGGTATAAAAATTTTGCGCGTTTATTAACTCTCTCTCGGCTTTTCATATAAAGCAAGCGGTGGCAAATGAAAAAGGCGGCAAAAAGTGGATGTATATAGAATGAGAGAAGAAACCTGGATACCAAAGTATTGGCTGGCCGTATATGTGTGTACGTGTAGCGTTGCGATAATCGGTCAAGGAACTCACCTGGAACAGACAGAAATAAAAATGTTTATTAGTATTCTGCGAAAAGTGCGTTATCGAGGTATATATTATACAAAGAAGGGGTTTGTTTATAATTGTAAAAGGGAATGTTTTTCGCGATGAAATGTAACGAGAGGTTTCTGAAAAAGGAAAATTTCCTTGGGAATACATTCATTAGCTCAGAAAATAGCTTCAAATGCTTTATTGGCGATAGAACGAGTATGAAACGCATTTAGCTTGAAATCTCGGTGTTCTATTGAATTAGCAGCTGGTTGGATTGAAAATAAACGCTCGAATATTACAATCTTATCGTGAAGGTGAATTTCGCGAGGTTCTAGGGCTATTTAAAATATATAACTCGAGTAATAGTATATGATATCGTATGCGAATTCGCTTTTAACTGTATCTCGGTGAATTCGAAGAACCTCAATTCAACAAACTAAATTATAGACTTATCAATGTACTAGACAGCGGGAAGCGCAAATGGCTGCTCTTTGAATTTTGTTACTTTGAAACTTAAATTAATCCCCAATAAATAATTGCAAAAGTTTCGCCGATATCGCTCTACATTCATTTTATAACGAAGCGCGGGTGTAAAAAGAAGTAAAAATAGCTTTATATAACCTTTCATATCCAGGATAAAAAGTATTTTTTTCTAACAGACCTTTTTCATCGGCCTCTGTCTCTCTGATACTTTCTGATTCTATTTTTAATCATTATTTTACCATATTACAAATAGACTCTTTTAAACTGATAATGAACGAAATGCAGATAAAACGTACATCAATCGAATCACAATAAAAACTTTTCCACCAAAATAACCCATCAATAGTACTATTACAACATTATTACAATCATCCATCACCTATTCTCTCTACACTTACACTGCTAACCTTCGCAAAGCATTTAACCTACATAAACAACCGAACTGTTCAGCCCATCACACCCCCAACCGCTAAAATCCTTTTCCCAATCTCTCTCTCTCTCTCTCCACCTCCACACCTCACTCTTCCTCATCCATCTAGCAAAGCACCTCACTCACTCGCCGCTATACGAAAGCGTTTCGTGAAAACGTCGTCGTCATTTATGTATCGAGCAACGCCGTCGCCGCCGCCGTCGAGTTTGTAATCACGCTCTCCGGCCAATTTCGAATTTTCCTCGTAAATTTCGAAACGCAATACTCTCTCTCTCTCTCTCTTCCTCGTACGCCTCTGCGTTTAATTAAAAAAAAAAAAAAAAAAGAGACCGAGGCGGAGAGAGAGAGAGAGAAGCTGGCATCGTATCGATTCTACGGCTACGGCGTTGACCTCGATGTGCGTGCGGCTGCTATATACCTTCGCAGCTGCCGTTCGAATTTTAATTCGCGGGGGGTATTTGCTAAATAAATGCTGGGAAGAGGATTTTCGTAGTGATGGTGGGGATTTAAGGATGGCAAGCGTGAAAAGGAAATTCGGGTTGGGAATACAAGGATTGGTGGTGAGAGTGTTTTCTAGGGTAATTATGAGGTTGCGGTATTGGCATATATGGTTTGCGATGTTTTTGTGATGTTTTTTGACTCTTGAAGAGAGGAATGAGGTAATTTTAGAACTCTCTATCGATCTTTTGAAGTTTTAATAAACGTACTTGGTTAATTCTTGACGATCATCGTCGTCGTTCATAACATATTCCAGAACAATAAACGGATAAACTAATTGACGGAAGTTTAATATTGAAGGAAATATTACGGCAAATGTGTACATTGTTTTTGGCATTAACTTATTAATAATAAAACTATATACGTATGATACTTTTGAATTAGAATATTATAGTTCATTACGAGTTTCTGAATTCATTAGGAGGATGTGCAAATATTATGTATTTTCGAGGGCGCGGAGTGTACGCGCCTTTACGGCGTAAATTATAGCGGGTTATATATTCCAAAACAATAAACTTGACTTGCGAGTGCGTAAAACAAGATGTAAAGTAAACAATAATCTTGGCGCCCAAGAGCTTCAAACTTGGATATACACATTAGAAACTTGCCCCTTACAAGTAGTAAGACCAAAGTTTTTGTGGTACAATATAACCGTAATGTAAGCACATAAAGGCGCTTAGTCAATATATATACTCGCTCGTGCCCTTAAGTATTCATTTATAGCCGGATTTAAAATGCATTATTTGTTAAGTGGAGGTATTTAGGGAACAATCCTATTGTAAATTGAATTTGAAGAAAGTAGGTTGAGCATTTCACTGAAGAATCGTAGAAACAGGCAAACTCGTTGATAAATAAACGAAATCTAATTAATTTTTTAATCGTTTCTATTATATTTGTGTGAAAATTTACTCTACAAATAATTGACTTTATTCTCTGGAATTCTTTTCTTAATTTAATAAATAAAACATCACCAAGAATCCGGATATTTACCTTATACATTTGTATATAATGTTTCATTAGTTATTTATTTATCTAATCGTTGGAAAAGTTTTGCGTAATAAATAATCTACTACTTCTGTTGGTAGCTAACAATACTTACACAACACTATCGTCACTACATTCTTTACATTCTTCATAAAGAAAAAAGTCAAACTTTCCTATTACCGCTATAAATAACTGTAAAATCCGCAAATAAATCCTCATGAAAACCTTTAAAAACTTTACTCTCCTGCCAGCATTAAAACACTCGACGATCCTAAAGACCATCTCCACTCCTAATCCAATCACCCAATCCTCTTCACCACCGTAAACCAAAACCTGCCTCCCAGCCAAATAATTTTCCCTCTAAACGTATTACCTACTCAAATGCTCTCCCTCTCTCTCTCTTTCCATCCACCCTAATGGCTCTGAAAAAAAAACGTCCACTCGCTCGGCTTTGTCAGCTCGCCTGGTGATTAAAGATGATTATTCCATTTTTTTTTGTCCAATTCACTACCATGGAGAGGTCCACTAACGAAGTGCGCTTCTTTGACAATCGGGCCGCGTACGTACGTACCAATCGATTGCAATCGTGGAAACCGGGTCGAAAGTCCAGTGACGTGGGGGAGAGGTAGCGGTAGGATGGTTGGTGTGGTAGGTAGGGTAATAATAAAGAACCAGTGGAATTCAAAGCGATCGAAATGGCGACGAATTGGGGGTGAAGGGGAGGGGAGAAGAAGGAACTTTTTGGTTGGTGCTGATTGTGTGGTTTTGTTTGTAATGAAAGGGCGTGCGGATTGAATGCTAGAGTTTTGTGAGTTGTTGGGTGAAAAAGAGAGAGTGAAAGGGTATAGCTTTGATTTTTGCTATACAATTGAAAATTAAACAGTCGTTCTTGTATATATTCTTGTATTTTCATTTATTTGATAACCGTAGTTATTGCATTACCTTAAATAATTTTACGTTAATTAAAACGCGCGTTATACCCCCATTTCAAGAGAAGAATGATTCAGCGTAACATTAGCACAATTCTACTATAATTAAACCACAAAAACGTCCACAGCAAACGACTTAATACCTCACTCTCATCGACGCGCTAAATTTCTCGTACCATTCTTCCCTCTATATATATATATATATATATATATATACGCGTATCGTTAAATTAATACCATCGCGGTGTAGAGTCGGATTCCTTCTGTGCGCCCCCTCCCTTATTTATCGCCTCTTTAAATTTAAATAGGCCGCACGCGCGACGAAATGGCGCGCGCAAGAAACTTGCTACTCTCGTCGTCGTTAAGTAGCTCATTTGCGGGACGCTTTTTATCTCACGGAATAATGAATTAATGTGTCTCTCATGCTGAGATGCTGAGCGCTTGGTGCCGAGAACGAGAGAGAGAGAGAGAGTCGCTCGTTTGGTTAGATTTTCCGTTACGGATACGTTGATAAGATAAGTTTGGGGTGATGTTTTATAAATTGCATAAATGAGCTACTTGTATAGTTGTTTGTAAAATTCTTGGACAGATCGATGAACAGTGTATTATTAATGCTGGAATTTGCAATATCAACTTTCATACACTGCGAAAAACCCAACTGTATCCTGTATATATAACGTACGTAAATTCAATTCCAATAAAGAATATACCACAAAAAGTCAATATACTTTTGTTCGAAGATCCACGACCTCTTTAAAACGTTAACAAACAGTAAACCCTTCCCTCTCTGACGCATCTTTTGCAAATTCATATCACACCAAACTTTTAAAATCTATTGTATTTATATATACATCTCTACTCTCGAGACGTCGCTATACACTCACAATTTTTTTTTCCTACCCCCTACCACCGGCCAATCAGCAATGCAAATCCCACTCCCAGTTGCGCGCTCGGTTCAAACGAAACTTCCCCAATTCCGCTCGTCGCACACACAACGTTCTCTGCATGCACAAACATACACACACACACACATACACGTTCATACGCTTTGCATTCGGATCGCGAATCGGTGGACGTAATCGCCCGGCATCGTGAATATGCAAATGCCATTGCGGCCGTCGCTGCTGCTGCCACCGACGCGTCGTCGTCGTCGTCGTCCTAAAAAGCAGCGTCTTGCCAATTAACATGCGAGAACGCGCCAATTAAGAAGTAAGCTTCCTATCCTCTTTTCCCTTCATGCCGACTATAATCGTCGCCGATGCTGCTGCTGCTGTTACGAGTGTATCGTTAAAATTGAAATTAAGCCACTTGAGACTCGAGATTTTCCATCCTGTGGTACATGGATGGGTAATTGACGTTTCGAGGGGCATCGATTGTCCCAGAGTAGTGAGAGAGAGAGGAAGAGATAACGCGTCGATTGGTATAGGCTTATCGGTGTATTTTGTCGAGTGGTAAAGAGGTGGAGTTCCAAGATAAGACGTCGGTATATACGATCCCGTTCGTGATAAATTTCGTGCGTTTTGTTGAGGTGCGCGTTTCGCGTAATTGGCGTGCGTTAATTAAGAGGTTCGGTATATAGGTAGGGAGAGTTCTGTAATGGTTATCAGGTTATTATCGAGTTTATTAAATGAGGTGATTATCGTTGAGAGGTAAATATAAATATTTGCTAGGTTAGTTAAGGATTATTGGGTACCGATGTAATGGCTAATGAATGATTTTTTTGGTTTTCTTTTTCTTCAATTTTTGATGTTGGGTTGAATCAAGATTCACCTTGGACTTTTTAAGTTATAATTATTTGTTATTTAATTAAACCACCGCGAGCAACAAAAAATTGACTGTGCTTCCATTGAATCTTCCAGAAAAGTCACCTTAACCTATCTACTCAATGATTCCAACTAGAAAATTTATAGTTAAATAATTGAGACACGCGTAAAAATATAACAAAACGTTTTTTTCAGACTTATTCAGTCAGACAAAAAACACTAAACCAAAAAATTTCCTAACAAAAAACCCAACCCACCAGAGAAAATTCTCATGCACCTTTTTTAATCGTTTTAAATTTATTTTCGTCGAACCCCGCCCGGGTCGCTTTGTTCTGTACTGCGTGTGCTCCGAACAAGCGATTTGAATTTTAAGCACGCAAACGAGCGGCTAATTCGATTGACAAAAAAAAAGCTACCGACCGGCCGACGAGTAAACATATAAAGTGCGATCGGCATATACGCGTGCGTGCAGTGTATGTAAGATCGTCACGCGCGATTAGTCCTGAATTTCCGGGGGTTGTCGCTTATATACACGTACATGTATGCATCAACGTTGGACCATCAATCGTCGCAAATAAAACTGTTCGACTATATTCAAAGTTGTTCGCAGGCACTCGTTTCGTTTTTCTTCCATCAAAATAAAACGTACATATACACGTGTCTGTATTTTTTAATGAATTCGATCGGACGTTTTTTTATTTCGATGAATTTTTAATAAACGGTTTTCCTGGATTTCGACGTTCCATTATGTTTTCTCTCTTTCTCTCCAGAATATATGTGAAATAATCGTTTCGCGTAAACGATTTTTTTCCCCCCCCACTATGTTTTTTTTTTCCAGTCGTAGAGCCATTTCTAAATTAACACATTACTCCGGAGGGAACAAGGCCCTGAAAGGGAGTAATCATATTTCAAACTCCATTTAACCGAAGATTAAGCGCGAACTTTTTGCATTTGAAATTGGAACGATAACCTGCACGCTCTCTCGCGAGTCTAGCGCTAAAAAGCGCAAGAAAACTTACCCGCGTACATACATATACACATATATACATGTTCGTGTAGTGTGCATGTGAGGCTTATAGATCTGTTCCATCTGTGACGAGCGTTTGTGAAAAGTTAATAAGACCACTTTTAAAGTTAACAACTCGAGTGGTTCTTATCCTCGAGTTTACGTAGCAAAGCTCAGGTATTTTAAATACGAAAGAAAGTCTGAATTATTTACTCGATAAATATATATATATAAATATATCTATATGTCAGTATAAGTTTTCTTCGTTCTTTCCGTAACAAGGAAAACTACTTCGGCAAACGATGAATAACTGGATGTGTGGATATCGGTTTCGACTGCTTCCGGGAGCCAAAAAGCCTAACCTCGTATTTGTCCCAATAATGTTTCTCTTTTCACGTAACTTTGTCGTCCCTTCCCTATGGGTGTTACGTATTTTAGGGTCAAAAGAATCCAAGCCATCAACCCATCATCCATTTATTTATCTACGTATACGCAAATATTGCACGTCAGAGTCATTTAAACTTGATACTACATTTAAGCTCAGCTGTTGTACCACCGTATTACACAGAATTCGCGCATGTAAGTATACGCTCATATAAGTACGTGAATCACGCGTCTTCAATTCCAAACAGATGTAAGTTCGGCACTTTTACACAGGAATAAAAGAAAAAAAAAATGTAATGTAGGCATTGGCGCTACAAACTTTTCTCACATCAAATATCTTATTTTATTATTGCAGCATAGAAAAGCGCGTTACAACTTCTGTTTTCACGTAAAACGAATCGTTCACCATATCACATTATCCCTTACATTCAAGACTCATACACTTGGACACACAGAGGCCAAAGCTTAATAGAAAACCCATGTCGTAACGAACACCACGGCTAAAAAACACGGAGGCGTGAACAGAAGCAACAACAGCAGCAGCACCAGCTTACACACTTGCGTTGCACGAAATTTTTCGCGTCACGATCGCGCGTACAACGAAACTCGAAGGCTTTTCTCGTTACACGTTGGTATACGCGTGCGCAAATCGAGAGAGAGATTGCAGCTTTTGCACGTATATATATACAGCATCCCTTTCATGTTTTATCTCCCTTTCGGTGGAGCGCGTGTACGCTCTAATCTCCGAACGAATGCGATTCACGCACGCGCGCGCGTGAGTTGGTGGGTGGAAGGGATGTAAAAGGGTTTTTATTTTTTTTTTCCTTTTTTTTATTGTGTTTTATTTTGTTACAACTGGCGAAGGTAATGGTTCAGTGTGTGTAATGAACGCGTACGGTGCGTTGTTCGGGAGGAACGATGCACGCTTGTTGTATTGGCAATTTTTCAATTTGGGGAGTGAGAGAGAGAGAGAGAGGCTGGATTGGAGTATATATGTAGAGGTGTAGTATTGAGTTGCACACAGTTTCGGATTTTATTAGGGTTATGGGATGAGGATAGAGTTGGTGTATATGACACCTTATTAATCGTGAGGAGAATGAATATTTCCATGGTACGAAGAACTGTAAGATTTTACAACGTTTATGATGTTCCTATAAAAGTTGTTATAAATAGTAATGTAATCTTGCGATTCCACCGCATTGTACGCGTGATACAATAAATCCCGCAGTGCGACGTGCGCTGCTTTATTACAACCGCTTACTTTAATTCGATCACCAAAAACTTTTTTTCCTCTTGAATAAATCACGCATATCGTACATTCCTTGGTGAAAAAAAAAAGATTGCTACTGCTGCTGCTGCTGCTGTCGCGCCACGCGATATAATGAAAACAAAAAGCGTGCGAGAGTATGTCTGTATGTAACGAGCTTGGATTTGAATAAAACACGCGATGATCCACTCTTGTGTGAGGCAAAAAAAAACTCGGCCAAAGTCGCCGGCAAACAATAAATATGGATTAAAAGGGGACCGCGAGAAGAGTAACGTAGAAAAAAAAAACAGTGGACAAGTTCGCTAATTTCCAGGCCTGTACGCGTGTCGAATTCGTGTGTGATTTGTGGCTGCAGGCGGACTTTTTACGAAGAAGAGAGAGAGAAAGAGAGAGAGAGAAGTGGCCAGGTCGCGCGGTAAATCACGCGATCAGAAAGTCGCGGAGAGCACATTCCGTTAGAGCGATGGAGGGGCAGTGGAGGAGAGGGGAGGGGAAAAAACTGAGCGAATGGTTAGGTTTTGCTAATTGAATTGGATATTCTGGGGCAAGGATGTATATGTAAGGAGATGGTTGGTGAAGTATAAGGGGTGAGATTTATGGATCTATTTGCTTAATTTGAAACGTTTTATAGTGGTGCAAGTTTTGGGAAGTGACAGTCGCAGGTGGATTTAGGCGAAGAGATTCAATTTAGACAATATCAAAAATATTTTTTTACCGAAATAAGTGTATATAAACCTATATAACATGACCGCCATTACAATAACTCTACACTGCCGAAAAATCTCCACTACTTTTCCAGTATCATAAAGACAAAGCGTTGTATTCCGGAAAACTAATGACATGAGATCTGAACACCATGGATGCGGTTGGATCGACCTTACGCTCTGCCAACCGAAAGTACATACATATATATGTATACGTATATAGTTATGTCTGCATCCAATGCTGCATCAACTACCCATGCAGCTGTGCCTTTATTTTCTATATCGGCGATCCGCGATAAACTGCTCTGGCAGTGGCGGCAGCCTACGCGCACATCGGCTTTTTCGGACGTGACAAGATGGATTAGCTCGGATTAGCGAAACATTTTACAAAAACAAAAAAAAAAAAGAAGGGAGGAGGGGGGGAAAAATGAATGTACACACTTGGGCTATAGGGGTAAAATAAAAAAAAAAGAGGTGTGCGCGTGTATATACCATCGTCAAACGAGATTCGCGCGTTCAAAAGAGAGAATAGAGGCTGACCTATCGACCGTGTTATCGACGTGCCTTGCCGAAAAAAATTGCTGGGCAGGGCAAAGCCGTTAATCAAAAAAAAAAAAAAAAAAAAAAAAAAGTTTGAGAGAGAAAGAGGTAGCGCGGGTGTAGTGTGTAATGATGTCGGTGAACTTTTTACGACCATAGAATTGAGGTGCACGGTGAGGTGAATATATGCGATTTGTTTCTGTTTTTTATAGGAATATAGTGTGGATGAATAGTTTTGTTTTTGGATTTTTAGATGGTGGTGGTGGTGATAGCAGAGGATTTTGAAGAATTGAAAATATTCGATGATAGAATGTATTTTTAGAAGTTAATTTCAAAATGCAAAAATGAATTTATTCGAGGAAAAATGAAAGTAGATCAATTTATATGCGGAATTTTATAAATAAATACGGTATCTTCAATATCTAGTATTCAGAACGCAAGAAAATGCAATTTCACACTGACATTTTTAGAAAACTCATTTCCCTGTATACACGTGTCATCTGTGAATCCCCTTGCGTAATCAGTTCATTTGGACACTATACGCAAGGTCGAAATTTGCAAGAATCCCTCATCAATGCATCACTGTTTTTCTCCACAAGGATTGTCGATAGAAATAGTGTCGCAAACGCACGCGTGGCCAAATGAAAAAGGAGACACGAGGCAAGAAGGACGCGTGCAAGTGCAGATACGCGCGTCACTATCAGGAGGTCATGTGTCATCGATATATGCGCGTGCGTTATACACGTGCGTTTATATACTTTTCGACTTCCTGCCCTATAATTCCGCGTATTTTTTCCCTGATAACAGTGTAAATTTATACTTTTTTCAATACACGCTGATATATATACTGATGGGATTGGAAAAAAATAGGTATATGTATAGAGGATGATATTAGAGGTGAGTTTTAACGAGAATTTATGAAAAATGATACTCTCAATTCGAATAAAAAAAAGTTTCCATTCATGTAATAGAACTGTTAATAATAACTATAACCAATGAACAAAACTATCAAAAAATCCACATATTTCAAAAAAATATCACGTAACATACACGTGTACTCTATCGCACGTATTTTCATCTCGATTCCACACGTTGCACTAATACACTCGACGCGGTCGGAGGGGGGTAAAAAAAAAGAATTACAATTGGCTACCGCTAGCGACGCGCGTAACTGCATCGATCAATCCTCCCAATTAAGCTGCGAAAAACGCGTGTTCTCTCTTGTTTCACGCGATGAAATTTTAATTTTTCGCTCTCTTCCGTGCACGTATACGCGTAAAGCTTGTCACGCGGTGCACGCACATGCGATAAAGAGAAAGAGAGAAGCTCATTCGATACAAGCCCAGCGTTGTTTATTAATAGATGGATGAAAAGAGGGTTGATAAAGGTGCAGGGTTGTGTTGTTGTTTTGAGAGGTAGGGTGAAGGTAAGAGGTGTGGGTTTGTTTTCTTGGGAGTTTCAGGGGGGGTCTTGATGGATGGTGGGATGTAGAAAATATAACGTGTCAAGGTTATAAAGATGTCGGGGGTATTAACAATGGCGTTGTGTATAAGATAAGAGATTTTTTTTTAATTTTCATATTTTTAAAAGGAACATTTTTTCCTTAATATTAGGTTATAGAATGGATTGTTTCTTTGAATTTCGGTTGATGAATTGTGTAAATTTGTGGGGTATAGACGTTGTTCTATGAATTATCAAATTAATGGTCATACTTTTTGATCTATCACATGATAAAACAAACAGTAAGGCGATCATTTACGGAGAAACGCTCGAGTGAACTTTTTAATAACTTATTTCGAAGAAATATAACCATTATATTACCCTGTTCCAATCTTTAATTTACACAAAACCTTCAACACTATAATTCATCCACTCTTCTCCTTAATAATCCATTTCACCTTTCTTCTTACTACCCATTACACCCTCTTTTTCCATATAAAATAACGAGGCATTAACAATATCCCACTGAATTTGAAGAATCCACAGCCATGTTTACCGATCTTATCTCTCTATTGCGTACAGTTATATATCGATCAATCGCTGCGAATTTAACGAACGACTGATTAATCGTGTGAGACACGCGCGCGCGTGTATATAACGAGTTGAGACCACCCTGATTTTATCGAACGATGTATGACGACTTTTCCATGATAGATTGCTTATTGCGCGTGCGAAGGGTTTTGTTTCGATTGGAGGTCGATGTGGTTTTCTTGGGAGAGGTACGAGTGGGATGTGCAAGGAGTGGCGGGGGTGGTGCTGAGGAAATGGGAAAGTATAGGTTGATTGCGTGATGGTTCGCGATGATGAAAGGAAATGTGAATTGATATAATAATAGTGAAACGGTAATATTAGATGAGAGGTTCAATGTCGAATATAGCGTTTTGAAAATTTATAACATTTGTGTATAGAAGTAATTTGGAAATTCTACGTCGCTCAATAAAAAAGTATATCATCAAAAATAACTTTTGAACCGCTTTCAAACAACTTATCCACAATCCTCAAAACAGTTACATACTTAACACACATATCGTATATTCCTATTTCCATATATCCACATTTTAACATTCAAAAATTCATATATACATGCATCATTGCAGTAAAATCATTTTTGCACGTGCACCCACATCGAAATGACTTTTTCCGCTCCCTTTCCACCCTCTGCACACTACACGCGTGATAACGCGTCCATTTAACCGCACACAGATTCTCATCTCACCTACCAAGGCACTACACATGCGCTGTACGGCCTCGTTTCCTAGCCTCGCGCGAAGCTTTCTCGCTTTTAACAAATTAAAGCTCCCACTCGTGTAGCGACAAAGAGCAAAGGGAGTACAGAGAGAGAGCGCAAGATAGAAGCTTCTCTCCCTCTCTCTCTCTTTTTCGCTATTATTCCGATTACATTTCCGAATGTGCACGCGACTTTTTTTTTTTTTTACTTTCCAGGCCAGTCAGCTCTCGTCCGCTTGATTTACCCTTGTCCCGTTTCCTTTTCCGCTGCGTGCTTAGCGCATTAAAGTCGCGCGGTGTAGTTCTAATGGAGATCTTCTTTTAGGCGAAAAAAAAATAAATGCCCGACCTATTTTGTATTTTGTTTGTGTATAATTGTACGCGAGTGGATATGTTTTTGTAGTAGTGTGATTTAAAAAGAGAGAAGGTAGATTTGATTATGAAGGTAGGAGAACTACGAGTAAGTTTTAAATGAATGTTTGAGTTTCTATTCGAAATGTTTTAAGGTAAACCGATATTCTCGTATATTAGAAATACAAGAGAAATCTAAATATTATACGCGTATATAGTCGTATAAAAATACGATTTACTTAAGCAAATGCGAAACCACAGATCACACCGCCCATTACAATAAACTCGCGCTCGCAATAAAATAATTTTCATAAACTTATTTATCCTAACTCTCTCTCTCTCTCTCCTTCCCAATCTCTTTCGAAAAATGTCCCCTGCGTGTCCGCTCGTCGTAAATTCTCTCAGCGCGAAAGGCGAAACCAACTCGTTCTCTTTCTCTTTCTCCTTACATTCACCTCTCTCTCTCTCTCTCTCTCTTCCTTTTCATACTATTATTATTTCTTATCATCTTTCTCCTCTTGGTTCTCCTTCTCTTCCTCTTGCTGCTCGCGTAGTTTTTTTCGCGCGTTTCTCGCAAAGTTATTGTAAACACGGCATTGTTCCGCAACGCGTTCCCATTGTTCTTTTTTTTTCTCTTTCTTTCTCTCTTACATTTCTGTATGTGTCTGTGTACACAGAGGACGACGACGACGATGCGTTTTATTTATTTCACCGGGTAAGTGCGCCTGAGCGACGCGGCACGCTTAAGGGTCTCGATTTGTGATAGACGCTGTAACCGCAGGGGGAATAATAGACTTTTGCTCGTGTTTTTCGATAACAATACTCGACGAGGTGTAATAGTTGTATTGAAAGGTAGGATGAATTCTGTACGAGGTTAAATCCTTTTTGAGAGGTATTTACGTTCGATGCGTCCATTCAGTGGAAATGTTTATTTCATGGACAGAACGTTAAAGGGATATATTGTTGGAATTCGTCATTAAAAACATGAAATTATATGTTGATTGACACAGTTTCGCAAAATACGTGGTTTTCATATCTTTTCGTATTGTTTCGTTCCCTGTTTGGAAATAGTTAGGTGAAAAGCCGCAGAATCACTCGATACAAAATTAAACATTACACATCGAAAATCCGTTTAATACGCTCCAGTTACATATATATGAAACAACCTACTCGCGTATATATTGCCTGTAGGAAAATTAATGTAACATTGTTCCGCACCTCGTTGCCAAGCGATGCACAACTAATTTTACCTACACTGTCGCGTTGAATTACTCAATAACCTCCCAATGCGCACACATATATACACACTGTACATCATTTTCATTTTCACAACCTTATATACACTGTATCGATCCTTTCCTCACCTGCTTCAAAATTCATTCGCTAAAACATATCCCATGTAAAATAAACGTATGATCCCTTTTTTTTATCTCTCTCCTGTTTCCTCCTCTCGTCGTGTTAAATAATTCCGTTCATTTGACAAATTGCATTCCGCTCCTTCTTAATTAAAAATACTCCCGACTCGCTTCCCTCATCAATATCACATTACTCTCTCTCTCTCTTACTCTTTCTTGCGTTCTTGCTTTGCTCGTTGTGAAAGGCAGCAACGCGGCATACATTTTTTCTCTTTTCGCATCGTGTACAGCGCAAAACTCCTAAAACGAACCTCTCGGGACGCGTGCGTGATGGCAACTGCCGCGGGGCGTAATTGCACTCTCTCTCTCTCTTTCTCTCGTTCTATCTCTACGCGTTGAAAGTCGGTCACGGGGTTTGGGAAATCGTTTTCCTCGCTGCTTTTTTGCTGAAAGAGAAAGAGAGACTTAAGCGCGTCGTCGTTGATTTAATTCGAGCGCGCGCGTTGTATCTGTCTCTTTCTCGGTGTGTATGTCTCTCGATTGAGATTTTCGGGTCGCACGCGTGTGAACTGTAGCCACTACTGCTGCTGCTGTTGAATTTCATCGATATTCAATTTTTGCATATGCGTTCGTATCGCTTTCTCTCTCTCTCTCTCTCTCTCTCTCGCCGTGTTACTTGCTCGATATATCGATTTTTGGTTATTTGATATCATATGTCTGCGGTAATGACTTTTCGATATTCGGTCGACGTGGATATAGGCTAGCTGGAGGCGTGTTCCTTTTATGGATTCTACGCCGACGGTCTAATTGGATTCGTCGACTTGGTTAGGATGCTGGAAAGAGCGCGTGTGTCTGACCATAAAAATCAGGAGTAATTTATTGTTTAATTGTAACACGAACGTAGTGTACGTACGTGTGGAAAAGCGGGTTTGCGACTTTTGTGTGTATATATATATATTGGAGCATTAGTCTCGGTAATTTCGGTGTGATTGCGAATCCGCGTTTTATTGTATTACGAAAGATCTCGCGTTGGTTGATTTAAGCGACGATGTTCAAATATTGGGTGTAGTAATTGAATAATCTCATTCCCAAATATCAGAGATTTGAATTCGAATTTATATATTTAAATTGTTTGATCCTTTTAGGTAATGTTAAGATTAACTAATTTATTATTAATATTAAACATATTTTTGTCATTCCATATTACATAATACATTTTAAACGTTATACTACGCGATCTGAATTTTCCTTCCTTAACATAATTTCTCCAAGATATTTGCGTAAACATGGGAATGTGGCTGGATATTGCGGACGGTCCGTAATATCAACAGCAATAGCAATAATCAGATTCTATTTAGCAGCGTCTGTTAGTGGTCATTGCAATGTAGCCCTAGAGATGCGCTGTTAGGGAATATCTACGGTTCACAGTAAACATACACATTGGGATTGAAACACTCCGAGTAATTGTTCATTAAAGGCGATATGGCTTTGTAAGTGATTGCCATGGGAAATTGGTTATTTGCCTAAGTCGATAGAAAATTTCATTAACGTTGGTAAAGCATCAACTAGTGATAATGTAATTAAAAAGTTACGATTAATATAACTATTGAGAATTCGATGAACCAGATTCAAGATATCGTTGAAAATTCTATTCTCGGCTCTTATATATATATTTTTTGTTTTTTTTGAGGATGTGATAGTAAGAAAACGCAATTTGCATTGATGTCGAAACCAAAACTAAATAATGCATTTACAGCGTTACTTCAAACGTCAATACCAGCCAAGTTGATCATAAGTTTTTCAACCAGATATATATGTCATATCATAATGGAATTATATAATATTTGTCTCATGAATAAAATTCTAGTATGATTAAATATTGGATTCAATACATTCTACATACTTCAAAACGATCCATGAAAAGGTTATTTTACTCGCAATCAACAACTCTCATCCAATCACGCTATACCTCAACCTACACCTTCTACGAACGTCCACCAATTAGCTTCTAAACCTCGACCATTTTTCCCTATTTTTCCAGCTCATATCCCTAGCCATCCATACATTCCAGCACTCATGCCAACCACCAAAAAGAACAACTTCTCCATACATCTCCAGTATCTACAATGCAAATACCGCTTGATGTCTCGCGATCGTTCAACCTGCCATCCTATCTCCCTCTCTCTCTGTACCTACAGATACGCGACAATACGTACGTCCATACTCCGCACACGCGCACGCGCGCAACAACAATAATCGGAAGATTCTGTTTAACGTCACTCGTCACACAGTATACGCGCTGCTGTAGCAACGGCGGATTATTCAAGGAGAACGGCAGCAGTCGCAGCATCAGCCATTTGCATAGAGAGACGTGTATCGACAAAGGGAAGGTTGACGACCGCGCGTGTATATGCCGCTGACCAGCCAACCGTCCGTCCGGCGAGCTAAGTATTTTTAATAGGCGGCCAAGACCAAAGGCCCCCTTACGTCTTCCTCCGTTCTCTTCGTCGTCCTCCTCGTCGTCGTCGTCGTCGCGAGCGAGCAAGCAATTGATTGCCCGGGCTACTCTCTCTCTCTCTCTCCCTACCAGGAACAGCAGAACTCGGAGATAATCGTCTCTGTATGTGTGTGTATGTGTGTAAGAGTATGCGGAGCCGAGTTATTTCCATAGCGGGGGAGATTGCACTCACGTGCATGTAAATCGATTCCGGGAGAAGAAGAAGAAGAAGAAGCTGCTGTTGCTGCTGTTGCTGTTACTGTAGTGGAGATCACTTATGCGACGATGTCTTTTGTCCTGGATAGGCCAATTTCCTTAGGATACCCGACGA
This sequence comes from Torymus texanus, assembly GCA_036873485.1. Taxonomy (NCBI): domain Eukaryota; kingdom Metazoa; phylum Arthropoda; class Insecta; order Hymenoptera; family Torymidae; genus Torymus; species Torymus texanus. Next base: position 7,272,641 of record JAYJLV010000001.1, on the reverse strand, counting down.
TGCCGAATTGCTCGTTTGCGTGCGTGTATAACAGTGTTTCGTTAGTTATCGAAGCGAAGAGTTGGCATAGTGAAAAAAGCCGGAATAATCGATGTACGTTACTGTTGGCTCGAGTGATTCAAACTTTAAGAGGGAGAGAAAGAGAAAGAGAAACTATGGTGCATTATTAATTCACCGATGGTGGTGTAGTTGTGATTAAACGCTGAAAGCGTGGCTATGAATTCTTGCGTCCCTGGTTTCTTTTAGCATTGTGTGAAATCGTGATGAAGAAGATGGCTCAAGCGAATTTTTGGATTTTATTTTCGGGGTGATTGCTACATACGCGACTGTATGTGTTGAGAAGGTGTGAAACTAGAGGTCTTTAGTTATGGATGGATGCTGGCAGAGAAATATCGGTTTTCGGACAAATGTTACATGTAGTTAAATACAAGAAAGATAATAGTGTGAATATTTTATTTGGTGTTACAAAAATATCAAACGTTACTCCAAAATCAAACTGATATTGGAAAATTTAATAAAAAATCTGATATTGACCATGTCTATATCAGATTTTTATTAAGAATATATAATAGCGACGTACACGCGCGTTACGCGGGATGATGACTCCTGTGCGTCTTATTCCTATACGATGTATGAATGTAGTTACACGCGCAAGCACCAAATCCTTGTGTTTATGAGATTCGCATCAAGCGTCGGGCTTTTGGTGGAAACGTATTACAACGACTAATTACTTTAGGTTGACGAAAGAGGTGAAAGAGATACGTGTGGGGTAATGTCTTTTATCAAAATTATGATAGATTTATTGTAATATTTGGAAAATAAAGTTATGGAAGTATGTTGTCCAAATACTGGAA
>JAYJLV010000001.1:7246855-7271687 GCA_036873485.1 Torymus texanus | reverse complement strand
TATAAATTGCATCTATATATACATATATATATATATATATATATATATATATATAAAATTAAAAACAAACAATTGATAGGATCACTTTATTTAGAGTTCTTTCATTTCATATAAATCAAACAGATTCTCCCTACTGAAAGTACATGCAATCAAATAAATTGTAGATTGGCACGAGGAATGTTAAAATCCAGGTCGCTTATTTCATACAAAAGTCACGATATCGAAATCGCAGATTCAATATCATCTAAATTCAACAAAGAACGCTTTCCATTTTCGGTCATTTGAAAATGGAAAGTTTTCGTCGAATGGATATTGAAAAAGCGATGGATTTGCAGTATTATAAGCGGAAACCAAGGCCGAAGGGAATAGTTTTGGCTTTGAAATTGAATGTGTATATCGGCAATGGATTTCGATCTAATGAAAACCACTTTCTATATTTGTTTCTATACAGTTCATATATGTATATGAAAGCGTTTATTTTCCTTGCAATATTAATCGTTAAATTAAATCAATATTATTTTATTGTTCAATAAACAACAAAACTATATATTCTTTCGTAAATAAAATTTTATTACAAAAATCGAGTTACAAATTTGAAATATAGAAAAAAAACACAGATATTGTCAATATAACTATAACTCTTATTAAAATATCATTCAAAATTCTCACTTCCACATTTTTCACTGACCAGTATCATTCTTCAATGATCTTTGCTAAACCACAGTATATTCCAAGCATATTACGCATTCACATAAACTCACTCAGACGCCGAGTACACATACACCGGCGCCTCTCCCTCCGATACCCCAATGCTCTTGACAATGAGCAATTACGAAGAACAACGCGGTTCGCTCTCTCATCATCTCATATATACACACGCACACCCACGCACTTTCTTTTTTGCGCGACTCATTTATGATCTCAGCTACATACGCGCACGTATATATAGTTATGCGCAAATACACGCTGAAGCGACTACTACACCCCTCCGCGTGCACAGCTCCAGGCGACTGCGCGACAGGTTTCACCCTCTACTTGTCTCTCTCTCTCTCTCTCTCTCTTTCTCTCTCTCTCTCTCTCGCAGCTGTTTACCGGGACACAATATTTGCCCGCGACTTATAACCATCGTATCGACTATTAAGCCGCGTGCAAAGCGTTTATACACGTGTGTGTGCGCGCGCTCGCTTGGTCTCTGTGTACGTCCCTTCTTACACGCGTATATCTCTGTGAGTATGTGTACTTGGATGCTTGTGTATACGATGCTTTTGATTTTGTCGAGAGATTATACGTGATTATTTCGATAAATCGAGATCAATGCGTCATATAATATCTCATTATTATTATTATTGTTATTATTGTTATTAAAGAATTCATCGATACGATTGCCTATACAGAGAAAAATTACTATTTTTGATGGTAGTGGTTACCAAATTATTACAGTATATAGTAAAAATTGCTACTTATCTTGTAATTTTTACGATATGAATAGAAATTTTTACTATAAATTAATTGTAGTAATTTTCATGAGAATTTGAGTCTGTCCCACGGGGCTACTACCAAAATAGTAATTTTTTCTACGCCATTTTTCTCCGTGTATAAATTGTTCAACATATGTCAATCAAGAGAATCTCAACAACTCTATATACGTTAAAAACTTTTGAGAAAAAATATTGACCAACGTCTTGGCTTCATAAAGGCACGAAAGAACTCGATAAATTTCTTACTCTAGGCGCGCGTGGCAAGTCACGGCGCGCGGCGACGTTAAAACGCCATGTGTACCTTGGCGCACAAATCGCTCCGTAAAACCCTCCTTTTAAAACAGCGAACTTCCGCCTTACTCCTTTTAATTCACTTATCTTATTCAAACTCTTTTTCTCTCTCTCTCTCTCTCTCTCTCTCCTTTCTCTCGCGCGACTGATAAAATTTATAGACCCGAGAGTCTCGTTAAATATTGACCGAGGACTTATCGCGCAAAGATACCGTAATCTGCAACGTTGGCAAGGCACGGGTAAGAAAGAAAGAAAAAAAAAAGAGAATACCATGCTGAGAACGCGCGGAAAGCCGACAAAAAGCGTATTACGGAAATCGGCGGCATAGGAGGTAAGTATACACGCGTGCGGAGGGGGATGTAAACAAACGGAATGCGAAAGAATCGCGGAAAATTGCGCGGATAAAAAGAAGGACGGGTTGTAGTAGTCGCCGTCGTCGTGGCGGTATGGCGGCGTACGTTTTTACAACCACGGATGTCTTTAAAGTGCCAGTTGAGAAAGTTTCGTAATGCGAATAGCAGGTGATTTAGTTTGCTAGGTATATGCGGATGGTAGTGTTTTGTTCTTTGGATGAGTGTTTAAATTTTTAGCTTATTGAATTAATATATACTTTTTCTAATATGGGAATTTATAGTAATAGATTTTATGTTATGCTATAATTTTAGTGTATTTTTGATTTTTAACTGTCTATGAAACTTGTACACGAAAATATATGTCAAAATGTCGATATTCAAGAAACGAAAATTCAAATAATAATCAATTGACAACGCTGTTATTATACGCAATAGATTAAAGTTTAATTGTATAAATAAATTGATAAAAATTTGATTCTAAATAAAATACATCTAAACACGATTACAGCCCCATCTTAATCACTATACTGCTTTCGCTAATACGCAAATATTTACTCGCTTTAAGAATAATCCAAGAGTTGACCAAGCCGTAAACGCCACATTACTCACGCAACATCGGACTTTCCCGTATTAAACCACGCATTGAACCAACAGAATTTTCCAACTCGCACAAAGAGCCAAATCAAGGCACCAATACACCCAACCCCACCTCGACAAATCCAATCAAAACGTTCACGCACTCTGACCGCGCCGTATCCTCCTATAGCCATGTATTACCTTTAATTGACGATCCCCTATACGCGTTTACATAACGCGCGTGCGCGCAAATAAAGCCATTTTCCCCTCATCCTGGGGTAAAAGCTTGGTATTACATAGAATGTATTCTTTCCCCCTACGCACGTTTGCTAGACTCCTTATTTGGCTGAGTATATATATATATATATGTACAGAGTCACAGACGAAAACCTAACGACACATCGACTCTGTGACGTGTGTATACGTGTATCGTCCTCTTATTCCTCACTATCACACGAAATCCGCGACTTTATTACCGAGGGTCACCAGAGACTCTTTCGGTGCGATTTTACAACCTTTATCTTTGTTTATGAGATAATCTCGGGTCGGAATGGGCTTTTTTTTCTCGTGGTTAGTGAAAGTCGTTGGATGACGCGTGTGTGATTGTGATGGCAGGTGGTTGGGGCGTAGAGTTTTTTCGGAGTTTTCGTGGACGTTTATAGGGGAAGGGAAGATAAGAGTACGGTCGGAGTGTTGATAATTCATTACGGAGAGTGTAATGGTGAAATGGATGCTCTGAGGGTATAACTGAAAAAAGTATTTGGTGTTGAATTGTGGAATGTATGGTTCAATAAATTATACGTATAAAATAATGTTGTTATAGAGGGTGTAGCCGAAAGAAAATTGAAAGTAATAACGTAAGCTTATCAGTTAGAGCTGCTGATTTGAATTAACTTGAAAAACTGCTAAAACATTTTCCTATACGTTATTTTCCGCGTTTTCTTTGAAAATTCACCGTTATAAAAGACTTTTGTCAAATTTTTAAAGATAGACAACCGTTAGCGATTATTTGCTTTAACAACAAAACCTATAAAATATTTAAAGAATTAAAATTCCATCCGATTTATTCACCTATAGAAAATCTTTTCAAATTACAATCAATCCTAGCCAAACAAAAGCGCGCGGGGGTTTACTTTTACACAAAACTTTCATTTTTCCACACGAAAATCTCTGCATACAAAAAAACCTCCCAACGCGCATGACCTACAAAAACTTCACTCTCTTTTCCCACAGTAGTCCCATTGCAGCAATCACGGAAATTCTTTTAACCCATTACCAACTACGAGAGTGCACGCGTTTCGCGCAGAGAAAACTTCGTCAAATCTAAATTCTGTGTCCGCTAACTATTTCAACCCGTCGGACGACGCGACTACTACTACTGTTGTTCCATTGAAAAATAAAAGCTTCTCGCGTCGCCGGTGGTAGAACGAAAATCAACGACAACTAACAAGAAGTTTCCTATATAACCAACCATACGCGTACAACGCTCGACAATTATCGTTCCGCCAAGCGTTTCATCATCTCTAACGTCCCTTTTGTCGTTCTCCCTCTCTCTCTTTCTCTCTTTCTATTCCCCTTGCCGCGTCTTTATTTACTTATCGGTTTATCCCATTTCGCACGGGCGCATCCGCTTTTAATTGTCGATCTTTTTTCCCTCTTTCAATCCCGCGTATATGTACGCCGTTATGGACTTTTTATTGTCCACAGTTCTATCCAGATTCTCTAATCCTTCGCTCCTCTACCCCTACGGCATTGCAAACTTCATTTTCTCACTTTTTTTTTACGTGTCGTACGAGAGCACTGCTGTGAATTCTTCGCGGGCCGACACATTCTTTTCGATCCCGTGGTCACGTGGATGTACTGTTGTTTGATGGATGTATGTGTGCGTATGGGGGTGAGAGGAGAGATGATGAAAATTTACGTCGTTATCTCGCAATTAACGGCCTTGTTGGGTACAGTCGAATGCGCGGAATTTCACGATCGCCTGGATTTTTATGATCGCTATAGTGTAACAATGTAGAAATAAAAAAGTGTTTATAGAAATTATGATAATTTTTCACGAGCTTCAATTACACAGCCCCAAAAAAGCCCTTTTTTGGTATTACCATTAATTTTTTAAGCAAAATCGACAATAATGTATGTACAGACATTAAAGTACAATCTATTCGCTAAAAGAAACAAATTCTATCCTCTCCGAAAATCTAATTAGTTTCGTTATATACTAAATAATAAAACTGGTTAATTCTGCCATAAGCGCTTATAGATATACTGTCAGTTTTCAGTTTCATTCTTTCGTAAATGAGTGTAAAATAATTCATAAACGATATTTTTTGCACGTTATAGCTACTTTTATGTGTAACTAAGTTTTTTCCATGAAGTGGAAACGTGGAAAAGTATGCGTGGCTAAATATTTTATTACAGTGAATAATGTACAAATTAAATCTTTTACTTTGTAAATATTTACCCATAAATTTTTCTATATAGCTTTTACCATTAAACTTTACAAACTTTCCAAATTACCGATGCGTATAAAAAATGCTCCTCCCTTCGAAATTCCACGAATCGTAAACAATTCGCCCAGCGTACACTTTTCGAACAAACATTTATTTACTCGGCAAACTAAAACTTAAAAATCTAACATGAAATTCATGCCTCTTGTAAAGAGAAAAAAAAATCTCACTCTTATATACGCAGGACCGCATGGGTTCGAAAAAAAGGCACAGAATTCCTCGTAGCATTCAAGTTCAATAATAAAGAATGAGCGCTCGCTTGCTGTCTCCTCCTCTTCCCCATCACTTCCCTAAAAGAAGCAAAAGGACACGAAACTGTCGAGTATATACAGAAGCGTGTGCGCGCTTGCAAGGCCCGTATTTGCCTAGAAGAGACGCGCTGCTGCAGTGTACGCGAGCATGTTTTTCCCTCTCTCACTCGCTCTTCCCGAGCGAAATTAGCAAACTTTCGAACTTGCACGCTCGCGGAAAGAAGGAAAAATAGGCAAGAGAGAAAGAGAGAGAGAGAGAGAGAGGAAGGGACTTTTTTCACAAGGAGACGCGAACAACTTCGGACATTTCCCCAGGACGAGAGAAAGAGAGAGTACGACTCAAAAGGCAAAGTTTTCCCGTGTCTTTTTTGCCCAAGCCTTGGCCCTTTCGTTAATTAGCGCGGAAAGGGGCGACCGAGTGACAGAGATAATTAATTAGTAATCAAAATGGGTAGAGACGAAACGCTTACAAAGTGTATAGCGGTGAGGTCCGATTTTTGCAGCGTACCGCACGAGCCGAAAAAATGATTCGTTGGGTGCTGCTCGCAAATATACGCGAGGGAAAGGTTCGGTGTCGTCGTTATTTTGTGGGAAGTAAGGCAAATATTCGGTTTGAAAGATAAATGTGGCCCCTTCTCTCTCTCTCTCTCTCTCTCTCTCTCTCTCTCTCTCTCTCTCTCTCTCTCTGCGCAAAAGGCTTCTTTCTATCGCGCACATCGCTGTCAATTGCTGTATAATTTCGCGACAGTATATATACAAAGAAAGTTGGTAATTACACACGAACATCGGAGAGAAATGTGCGAGTTTCAAAAACCAACGTAATTTACGGGCCGTCATGAAGAAAATATTTACTTTGTATCCAACATAATTGAACACGAAATTCGTCACGTTTCGAATATATGTGAAAAAGCTAACCGTTAAAATCCAAATATTTAAATCTCTTTGTAAATTTGTATAAAGAAGAGGTTCGATATTCGTATAAAGACACATAAACCTACCATCAAATCATCTCAAGACCCTCGGCCTCTACTTCATCTCTATATACTCTATCCCTCCAATCGATATACTTAACAAACACGATGACGACCGCCTCAACCACGTCGGCCAGATAACACACACACACACACACACACACACATACACAATGTCATCTCTCTCGGCCTCCTCGTCGTTGCTATCCCTTAGCAAACGTCTCGCGCTTCGAAACATCCTCGTCTCTCGTCTCGTGGAATCGTCTCACTCCCTCCCTACCTACGCCTAACGTGTAACTACGACGATGCAAATCCGCTTTGCAAGGTGACAACAATCTCCGGCATGTTCATTAACTCAGGTCCTATATACCTATACGTACACAGAGATTCACGCACATATACAGAAGCACGAGCAGTTGGTATAATCCAAGTGTCCCTTCCGCGCACGCGCGCGTGCGCGCATATACATGGCGTTATCTCGAATTACGGCCGGTTATATACACATATATACGTATATATATATACAGTGGCTATATAGCAGGTATATATAAACGTGAATCGCGCGCGATTAGTGGGCAAAATGGCCGGCCGTAAAATTACGCACAGCGAGCGCATGCAGCATGGTTTTAATGCCGAAATAATGAGGCGTAGATCGGCGTATAATTCGAGATGATGATGATGATGATGATGATGACGATAGAGGCGATGGGGAGTCGTTTTGTTGGGTGAGAGGTAGGATTTGTCGCCGATGCTTTTTCGGTTGATTTTGTCGAGGTGTCGACTGAGTAATTGCAGTGATTACGGAGCGAGAGAGAGAGAGAGAGAGAGAGAGAGAAAGCGGGTGTGATACACAGTGTATGGCGTTATACAACTTTGTGCGTATACGGTGTGTATGTGTGTATGTGTATAATTATTTTAATTGATATACAAGGCGAGCGCGGCTTGTTGAGGATTTTTTGGTTTTGGGAAAACGCTGTTGGTAATTAGGGTGATTAAGGTTGTCTGGATTTTATTGGGACTTTGCGTTGGAAATATAATAAATTTTAGGTAAAAATTGAGTTTTTACATTGGCTAATTGCTTATGAATATTGTATAGGTGTATAACTAATTTAATATTCTGATAACGAACTCGGCGGGAATTTATTAAATTATGAATATTATTTTTATACAAGTTTTTTTTTAATACACATATAAAATTTTATAATACTTTTATTGTAAAACAAGAAAACATTCGCCATATAAACTACTTTTAATGATCGATAGCTACCGAACATTTGAAAATACAAATTTTTTTTCAACATTTTAGAATCGTATCGTAACACTTTTCTTCGCACAAAAATTTCGCACACTCTTTGAACAATTCACTCCTCTATATAGGCATATAATGGGAAACCCTTACTCCACACCTCTTATACATTTTCGAGCGTATGCAACTACACAACAGCCTCCTCCCCAAGAGTAAAGCAGAAAGGCCAAAGTCTGCGCACACGCGCGGGTCAAGTAGCAAAACAGCAGGAAGCCGCGCGAGCAGAAGCCGACGCCGACAACATCGTTGGTTCACGCAGGCTATCGGGTTCTTCGCGTGGCGTAACCGGATCCGGAAGACTCGCGAACCACTTCCACATACAGTGCGACTGTATGTGTGTGTGTGTGTATATATATAGGTACTTCTTATTTCGGAAGATTTCCCCGGAAGATTTCTTTTTTTTTTCCTTCCTCGCAAGCGTGCGTATATATGTGTGTAGGGAGTCTGCGGTTGAGTCGCGTAGGGAAGTGGATGCGGTTTTCGGTGGCCGCGTGCGGGAAGCAAATAGGACGTATATGTGTGTGATGGTGGGTAAGTGGAGATGCCTGCCGGGGTTTGGCCGAGTGATTGATGGGAGGTTTGATTTGTATAGGAAGCAGTGGTTTCAGTGATTATGATGTTGGGCTGGTACATGGGGTTTTCTTGATATGTAGGTGAATAATGTTATCTGTTATGAGTGGGGGAATGATATTGTTTTAGATTAAAATTAATCTGAAAATTTTTAATTTTCATATGTGTTACGAGTGAGGCCTTGTAAATAATTTAATAAAAAGTGACTGGACTCGGGATTGAACCGAGTTCGTCGATTTGCAAATCAAGCACTCTGACCACTCAACCATATGGCCGCCACCATTCGGCTTTCTGCTAATCGGTGTCATATTGTAATCGAATGCTTTGATTATTTTGCTTGTTTTATGTTCGTACGTGTATCCATACGTGATATATGAAAGGTCTCGAAAAAGTTTGAGAATTGAACGGGAAATCAATATTTTCCGAAAATTTTCGGATATGATGGTTGAAATTTTTTATCTTTATGCAAAGTTAATATTGTAATTCAAGCTGAAGTGTGTATAATGAATAGTATACATATATACATATATTACGAATAATATGTAACTATATCTTCTCTTAAAAAAATGATGGATGAAATTTTTGATTGGTTGTTGTTGACTCATTTGATTGGTCTATATAGGATGGGGGCGAAAATCGAATGCGTTTGAATTTTCAAGATTGAATTCTCGTGTTTTAAGTATTCAAAACTGAATAATTATAACAGTATAAGAAAAATTTCATTATCTCATTTATCAAACTTATGTTATTATTGTTTAATTTAAACTGACTGGCAGAATCTTTTAAATTGAAAGTAACTTGATCATGTTCATAACTTCAGAAAAAAATAAATAAAATAATGAAAAATAAGACGTACGAAGCGCGCTAAATGTAGCTAGTATCTTAAATTAATAAAAACAATTAAAAATCAAGCACTATAATTCAACGTTGATTAATTATACTTATGAACGATGTCACCAAGTTAGTTCTGTGTCAAGTTCATATACTGTTATGTATATTTATTTTAGTTAAATTTCAAATAAATATGATATTTGTAATGAATACATTCGAATTTCTACAAATATTTGGACAAATATTTTAATTGCGCTGTTATTTACATTTAAATTTAAGATACATGTCAAACGTCATCCATTTATCAAAAAATTCTTTAAATGATTATAATACTGCTTAAAACCTTGTAGTATTTATTTACATTAAAAAAAAAAGAAATTAAACATAAAAAACTGACAAATATGAATCAAACAGAATAGCAAAAAATCACATCTATATAAAAGTTAAATATCTCTGTAACAACACTGTCAATCTACAACCATCTATACACAACCATTCTACCCTCATATCCACACAAACTCTCAACCGTCGCTCATCTCACCTTTATACACACACAGTTACCTACCACCACACACGTATACACTCCACACCCGGCGGGCTCCAGCGTAATCGGCGCATTATTAGTCCCGGCGATATCCATCGCTCGTCACACGCCGCGAGAGAGAGAGAGAGAGAGAGAGACCAGCTACTGCACTGTCGCGCGTCCGGTCGCGCCTAGTTTTCCATCTCCTCGATCAATCACTCTCTCTCTCTCTCTCTTGCTTTGGCTCTCGGGGCGATACGAATATCGGCGATACGGGGGAGCGATAATAGCCAGGCCGCCACCGTCGCCGCTGCTGCTGCTGCTGCCGCGCCCGCGCCATTAAATAATCCCCGAGTCACGAGAGAGAGAGAGAGAGAGAGAGAGAGAAGAGTGTATATATATAGCTGCAGCCCTTATCGCCGAGCGACGAGCGATCTCGTATATATGTATATATATATATACCGCACTGGATGTACGTGTATGTTTGTATCTATGTGTGGGTATATAGAGGTGTGCACGAGGTAGATGGGAGCTTTCTCTTGGCTTTGTCGAGGTTTAAGGAGAGGTTGACTGTGATTTGGGAGGACGTTTCTGTGCGGTTCGCGCGGTGCCTTTTTTCTTTCTCTCTCTCTCTTTCTTCTATACCCAAGGATTGCGGTTGGCTTTGTTTGCTTCCGTCGGGGACTTTTGTTTATGTCGCTTTCGTGTGATGGAAGATTGGCCACTCGGTGGTATAAAAGTTCGAGTCTGTGGGTTATGTAACAGGGTATTATAGAGGAGACTGAAGGGTAACACTACCGGATCTTTGACGTCATCTGAAATCTACGCGACAGGGTATATAGTGTTGACTTGCAAATCGTATATGTGGAATGATAATAGAAATATTTCTAAAATGAGAGCATATCTGTTATGTAGATGGATTTGGTCGTATAACTGAGAAATTCATAAATTCGGGTCTTGAGTCTCAACGGACTTTTCGTGTGTTTTGTTTTATTCTTTCTTTATAATCTTTACGTTTATCACATCAGTGTTGGAATGATATTCAGGTACATATAACCGGTTATATTTTTAATCAAAGAATCATTTTTGTTGATAAAATCACCTTTTTCTATCCTTAGTGAGCCATCAAACGTTTAAAACGAACAATTCCATTTCATTTATCAATCCGATAAAAACATTCAAAATGTTTCACCATTCATCGTTATTACACGTTTTACGGTTACAGGATTCCACATAGCCACACGTCTATATATGAGCCCTTGAATGCACAACTTGAAAAATACCCTTCAAAGATTTTAACAACTTTTTACGAACTTCAAGGTGAATTTTTCCATTTAACATAATAAAAATGGCTTTCCGCACACACCCCTTCTTTTTTATTGCCAAAATTTTACGACCCATTCAATCAACAGCGAAATTCACGCATTCTCTCTCACATTCCCTCTTGCTCTTCCTTACCCTTCCTATATAACATCACACGCAGTAGACAACACACACACACACACACACATACACGTCGTAACCCGAACTTTTGCTCAAAATTCATTACAACTTTGCAACCCCATATAGCACAAGCACTCGCACTCGTCCCGGCGTCACGTTATTTACGCTTTTCCCATCAAAATCGTAAAACCCTCTCTTCTCTTCTATACTCGAGCCCTCGCCACGCGGTGGTGGCAATAAATAAAAGGACACACACGCGTTCGCGTACTCCCTTTATATCGCTTTTGTTACTCATTACATTCTTCCCGCCGTCGCCCTCTTTTTATACTTCGCTAGACTCTTCGCGTATATATATACACACAGACACACAACACGTACACGCGTATACGTATGTACAGAAAAATATCGACAGTGTAAAATTCAATGGTTAGATTTACGGCGGCCATAAGTCAGGTATCGCGAGAACGTATATACCGTGTGTGTGCATGTGTGTGTGTGTGTGTGTGTGACGTCACGCGCGGCTGTCGCGACGACGAAACGCGCCGCCTCGTGTTATGTATTTTTTCTGGAGGCTACGGTGCACTGCACTCTCTCTCTCTCTCTCTCACTCTCTTTTCTATTTTATGGATAGCCTCGTACCGCCGGTGAGTAATAAATGGCGAAATTAATTGCTTCCGTATGGCGTTTGATGCCCACGCGTGTCTCCGAAACGCACTTTTAATTACTTTTTTGGGAAAGGATCACGGGTATATACGTGTGTATATGGATGTATGAAAAAAAACAGGATTTTTTTTTGATTTTTTGGGCCGCTGTGGTCGAAGTTTCTTTTTTTTTTCTTTTTTTTTTTAATGGGCGATCATTGCGGTTACGTTGCGTTGGCGAAAAAGTTTATTATGCTTGTTTTATGCGTGCGAGCTGTCAGTTTTTACCGAGTTTATTTCTGTGGTTTCTTTTTTATTCAGCGGAATATGAATGGCGTGTAAAATGTTAATCGAGGCACGATCAAGATATCGTCGTGTGATCAATTTTTCGTAAAAGAGCGGATTTTGTTTTGTTTTGATTTCTTTTATTGGATGAAAATGGAATATTTGCGACGTCATTTTACAGCTCAATGGAAGACTTTTTTCCGTACCAATCGATGAAATCAAGTAGCGCTAAGATGGCAAGATATGTAATCGAAGCCGTCCGTGCTATTTATACTTTGATTCGGTGTTTTCTAACCTCCTCCAACCTTAACTTTTATTTTTACGTTATTCTTTATATTGTTTTATTCATATAAATTTCAAACTTTTTACCCTATATTATTTTTATCGTTCGTCTGAAAAATGCAGTTTGTTTTCGATTTCTATGTATGTACGTGCACCAACCATTTAACATTTTATGGACGATATATAAAATACGGAATATTCGTTTACCGAACAATTTATTTTACTTTACCTTTCTGTAAAATATTTCGAGTTTTATAAAAATTTGTTCGAAAAATTTATAGAATAACAAAAATTTTTGATTTTTGAATAAGATTTTAAATTCATGTTTAATAGTTCTGTATAAAACATATATGTATGTAAATAAAATGTTGAAAATACATTTGATTACATTTCAATAACAATCAGAACTTTGTACTACTCTTCTACTATCGCTTATGAAATCATCAGCAAAATTGACTTCTAAAAAGTCGAAAAATCGCGACTGAATAGCGCAACCGCTCGTTTTTGTTTATCAAGACCTTGCGATTTCATTCCTCGATTTCGTGCGCCAACGGATATTGAAATCCAAAAATTTTCTATGAATTCAACGCTATACCCAAGCTCTTCTACACGCACACGGGCTTTTTCAAATGTCCCCTGTAAGCGAGAAACTTCTCTCTCTCTCTCTCTCTCTTTCTTTCTCTCTTTCTCTCGCCCAACGCCTGTTTATACTGCGTCACTTGGCAATGCATAGAATTTTTATCGGCTCCTTGATTCGAACTTTTGTCGAGGCGAAATTCTGACAAATACAGATTTCGCCTTGGCTGATTCGAGTGTGGCAAATAGGTCAAGAATAAACGTGTGTATATGCGCAAAGAAAGAGAGAGAGAGAAAGAGAGACCGAGAAAGGTATATATCGAGTCTTTCAGCTACGAGAGCGAGTGAGAAAGCTGTTTTCTCGCTTGAAAAGGCGCTCGCATTGCGCGCTATTTTGAAATTCAGTCCCGTGACTAAATTTAATTGTAAGTTGTGTGACTGTGTGTGTATATAAGAGAGGGAGGAGTGAGAGGAAAGCCTTTGTTATCCGATTTGCGCCGCGCTTTCGTATACTAAAGTGTCTTTTACAACAATTGTTGTTGTAAGAATCTTTATTTAAATTTCATGTAAAGGTTTTTTTATAAGAAAAAGAAAAATACGGTTTAATATATACTTTTTTTTTCTTATCGCTGTTATCTACAAGCGTTACTGGATTGAGCAATAAATTGAATATGTAAAACATAGCTTTTGAACGGTAGCAATTATTAAAGGGTTGCAATAGTGTAGCGGTGAAGGCCTATCATTATACGTGTGCGCAAAAAAAAATTATACGCTTTGTCTGAGAAAAGAGTAACAGTTTATTTTAAAAAACGTGACCCTTAATCTATACCATATTCTCACACAATTAAATATACACAATGCTTAATTGTAATCAGTGCTAATACCTGCATGAATTTTAAACGTTTTTTTTTTTAAATAATAGTTTGCGTATAGTCTTTCATTACCGATGCCGACACATCTGCACAAGTAAATCTCTCATGATTGTAACGACACACATCACTTCGATTCTGATTAAAATTAATTACTCAAAGTACCATCGTATTATCAATAATTAGATTAAACATTGCAAGACTCTACTAGCCCAAGAATAACTGTTACAGTTAGCTAATGCAGAAGTAATTAAAATCCTACAGATCGTATAAGGAATAATTAAAGTCGATTAACTAACAAGTCAAGTTTTCATTAACCCCATTAGTATAGAGTTAGCATTAAACAGTAATTTTTTCTTTTTGAAACTCTCCGAATTCTCTATATTTAAAATATTAATTTCATTCTCATTCACAACTCACATCGTATATATACATATATACGACGGCTCTACTCACTGACGTCTCCCTTATCACGCTTTATCCATAGGCACGTACCCTCAATCAATAATTGCTGCCACTAAAACTTTTTATTAGTATCGTCTCCCGCGCGCTGATCGTCTTAAGTACACCTAACGAACACACGCTCAGACCCGTTATTAAGAAGTTGCCCGAAGTACGTTAGTGGCACAAGTTATATAACAACGACGTACACACGCGTTACGCGGGATGATGACTTCCGTGCGACTTATTCCTATACGATGTATGAACGTAGTTACACGCGCAAGCACCAAATCCTTGTGTTTATGAGGTTCGCATCAAGCGTCGGGCTTTTGGTGAAAACGTGTTACAACGAGTAATTACATTAGGTTGACGAAAGAGGTGAAATAGATACGGGTGTGGGGTAATGTCTTTTTATCAAAATTATGATAGATTTATTGTAATATTTGGAAAATAAAGTTATGGAAGTATGTTGTCCAAATACTGGAACAATCAAAACTGATAAAATGATCAAATAGTGCAATGTTTCTTACAAATATTCTAATATTATAATAAATAATAATAACAATTAATTACAATTATAGCTACATATTATAATTATATGTGATAATTATAATTTTATATAATTTATATTGAAGTTTTTGTAGAAGACCAAGATTTTACAATATAGCACTATCTTCACAAACTATCACTAGATGGCGTGTTTAAAACGTAACTAAAATACTGTAGCCCGATTATTAAATACACTCTATTTATTCAGAGGATCGAAAGCTGAGCAATATTACGTTGGTGTAGGTATATTTGAAAAAGTGCCAGAGATGTTT
Source organism: Torymus texanus (assembly GCA_036873485.1). Lineage (NCBI taxonomy): Eukaryota > Metazoa > Arthropoda > Insecta > Hymenoptera > Torymidae > Torymus > Torymus texanus. Next base: position 7,256,669 of record JAYJLV010000001.1, on the reverse strand, counting down.
TCTGCGAGACATCTAAGACGAAATAGTAGATACAGCGCTATTTCTGCGCGAAATACGGCTTGCTGACTCTCTCCGCCTTAGCGCCTGACTTGCATGCCGTCCGACGCACTAGAATCGTCTTCTATTTCTCGCAAAAAAGATCTCGAGCACTTTTTCGAAAATGCCTATTCCAACGTAAAAAATGCTCAGCTTTCGATCTAGAGGGTAAAAAAAAAATATTAAAAATATACTTTTTGAGATATAACACGTTTTATACTTTTTGAAGGTGAAATTGAAAATTTTCGGGAAACCTGCCTACACCATCAGAAAGCTGAGGAAAAAATACGTTGGATAGGCTTATCAGTAAATTTTTTTAAGTATGTTTTAGTATTGTAAACACGAGTTAGAAATAGCATGATTTGACGCTCGCGCGCCGCGCTGGGGCATTTGACATGAAACGCCTCATATATTTTTGGATGAAAACTGTAATCCCACTTAAAAATAGCAACAGTATAAAGTACTTTGGTATGTCAATCCAATATTCAAAGTCTTCTGTTACAGAAAGAAGGACAACTTGGTAGCTTTTATTTAATCAATATTAACAAGTACCATTATAACTAAATCATTTTCATCCTACTTCATAATTCCATCTTCAAAGCCAAAAATACTATAAACCTCCAAAGATGAACCATCGCACCTCACTGGATTCTCGATAACAATCAACCCAACCACGAATTCGATACAACGTCAATAAAGCTTGCACTCCTTCACCCCTCCATCACCCAAAAAATCCATATACACACCCACGTACACCTCCGATTCAATCGCAAAGACCTCGACCTGCAATATTTAACGCGCATTTCTCCGTTGTGCGTGAGTATCTATACACAGGCGTCCATCCTTGTGGTTGAATTATTCAGTGCGACCCAAAAATCCCTCCAGGGATTCCTATACCTATACATACACGTGCTGCTGCTTCATCTCTTTCTCTCTCTCTCTTTTTCTCCTGTGTACGTGCGTATTGGATTTTCGAGCTTATAAAGCCCATAGCTTTCGATGGATCCGAGCTGGCAATTAAGGAACGAGCGCCTATATAGCCCGACGATGGAAAATAACGACGCGTCGAAGTCAATTAGAACCAACGGGGGAAGTATCGAGAGCGAAAGTAAAAGGGTGGCCTGCTCTGAGGACTACGGGGGTGGAGTAGGGAGAAGGAAGAAGAAGCGAGTTATTCTTTTCCGGTGAGCGTAGAAGAGAGTGGGAGGAGGGTTTGTAATTGGTTGGCGAAGTTTGGAGAGCGCAATTAGACCTAAATCTAGTTAGGAGTCTTTGTGCGCGCCGGGTAGTTTGTACTTTCGGAATGGGGGGAGACTTGTGTGTATGTGTGTATGTGTGTGTGGGTGTGTATCGGCAATGAATTTGGTAATATGAAAGTTGTGCTGGGGGGGGAGAAACCTGTCGCGCTTATTGATATCGATTTATGCATTACTTTTGTTGTGGTTATTGAATAATTGAAAGCAAAAGTTATTGAAATTTTAATATGTCTAACAAAAATCACTATTACAAGTGACGTTATTACGTAAACGATAATTGAGAATATACAAAGAAATAAAGTATAAGTATAGGGCATTTTAAAGAGATTGATCGACCGATACGTTAAACTGCCTCTAATCAAACATCTACACCTTCGAATTCATAATCTCAACGTATATCGCAACCGAATTACAACCAACAAGACAAACTATAACCCATCAATCTACACCTCACTCTGAAAGTAAAAGTCCTACGTACAAAAAAAAACACTCCCACACACGTGACACATACCTTCACTTCATTCGGCACATTTTAAAGCTTTTACTATATATATACTACTACTGCTGCTGCCACTACCTAAGCACATCACGCGGTGGAAAAAAGAAAATGAAGAGACCCACCCACGCACACGCGACCCTCTCTCGTCCATAAATTACGTCACGTCTCACGCGCGCGAACGCCCGCTCACTCGCGTCATTATTTTCGCGTACTATTTTCGTATATACATATAACGTGTACGCACTTCGCCCCTGGCGGCACGTGCACACAAGCCGCTCGAACGTGCCGACGAAGAGTGAGAGAGAAAGAGAAAGAGAGAGAAAATACGAGTTGCATTTGTTTTCATTAAAATGCCATTCGCCTTTATTAAGCCCTTGTTTGCCTTTAGCGCCTCTTTCTCTCTCTCGCACTGCTATAGTTGCTTGAAAGAGAGAGAGAGAGAGAGAGAAGAAGAAGAACGCCGACACAGGCAGAACAGTGTGTGTTTTTCTCCTTTTGTCGTCGCGTCGTTGCGGGGAGTTGGTTTGTTCTGCTTTTTTTTAGGGGGGAAGTGTCGGCTTGGATGTGCGCATTCTTAAGATTATGGGTATGTGGATACATATATATGTGTGTGTGTATGGAGCAAAGCTTTTTTGGGGCGATTTGTTAGAATAGTTGTTGGAAGTAGCAACTGTTTGGTTGTTGAACAGGATTGCAAACTAGATAAAGTTTTATTTGCTTAGTGAGAAAAAAATGTTTGTTTATTAACTGTACGGGAACAAGAAGTTGATAAAGTTATATTTCTGGTGAAAAATAAAACATTAGTATATGTTCTCATTTTATGAGTCAAATTATAACGTATATACAAAATAGGCTGTAATTTTTCAGAAGCACGTGACTAATGCCTTATGTCAGTGGGCACAGTGTCAGACTAAATCACATCGTTTTCTTATGGGGGAAAATTAAGGTCAAAGCCCACATGGGAAAGTTAGGTAGGATGACATCATTGATTTGAATGATACGAGTAAACCTTGTTATATTTACTCGTAGTCGTATATGCTTAATTTCTGTCAAATTAGCGTAAATTATTGCCACTTTCAATTCGACGAATTAATCTCGTTTATTGTTTCATATACGAGCCGTGTGAAATACACCCAAATATTTCAACTTATATATATACCGAGTTGTGTATTCCATCAAATATTTCACCTAACCTGACGCTTCTACAGTAGAAAAATATTAAAATATACTTGCTTTAATAAAACTTTTGCCCGTTATTGGCATTCGAGGGTTCGAATATGTATATATACTTTCTAAATGCAAATGTTCCAGCTAATCGATATTCATTGAGCGAATTACGAGAAGTAATGAATCCGCCCCGTTATCGGTCCGTCTACAAGTTTCACCTGCCGCAATATATCACTTTTAGCGTGGCAGCGACGCAGTGTGCAATGTTTTCACGAAAGTATAGCCTATACACGCGCAAGAGCAAAAAGTGCTTACACTGGTATATACACATATATAATACTCGGCACAGTGATTTCTCGAATGAGTTTCTTATTTGTTCTAACCTCGTATCAGGGTCGCATGCATGACCGTATCGCATAAATACAGATTTAGCGATTTCTATTTTATTTCCGTGTGAAATCGGACACGTCACATTCCGACCTGTAACCACTATACTGTTTATAATTTAAACTTATTTCTCGTTCGCGTCTACGCCTGAAAATTTTACTTTGTATTCGTATGAATGACACAAGGCCAATCATTTCTTTCGAACCAAACAAAAAAAGAGAATCATAGTGGGAGAGAGAAAGAGACCTATAAACATTTCAGTCTGGCGACGCCACTCGTGCGCGACCGCATGAATTTTCCAAAAAGAAAGCTGTCGCGCGGCATCGTTAATGGCACGCGCCGTCGACGTCTCTCTGTACACATACATATACGTGCGCGCGTACACACACACACACATACATAAAGTCGCATCCTGAGGGAGTAGGAGAAGGCGACTACGGCATTGTTACGTGAAAAGAAAATATTGAAGATTCGCCGAGCGCGAGCGGGGATCTCGAGACTTACTGCGGGCTTGCCAATCTCTCCCTCTCTCTCTCTCTCTCTCTCTCTCTCTTTCTCTCTCTCTCCCTCGCTCGACGCGCGCGAATCGATAAGGCGCCGCGGGATTCGCCAGACGACATCCAGGAAGGAACCTTCGAAAAACCACTTGACGAGGGAGAGAGAGAGAGATGGCTGGGGAGGAAGAGACGGAGGGAGAGAAAGAGAGAGCGAGAGAGAGAGAAAGCTCTGAACGATTCATAGCTCCCGCAGGTCCAACGACCCTAACCAAACAACTTCTCTCACTCGCTCCTTCGCTCCTTTTTTGTTCTTATATATTCGAAGCTTTCTCACTCTTTCTGTCTCTATCTCTGCAGTGATGTTTCTCTCGCTACGGATTTATTTTGCCCCCATCCTCCCCTGCGTAAATCACGGCTGCTTTGTTTTCGAGTGCTAACGCCGCGTGCAATAATTCAATTAAGCGCGAATCGGCTCGAATGTAAATTCTAGTCTATCGGATGTTGGTTTGTGTGGTTATATGTACTAGAATTAATTTACGTTATTGCGAATTTTCAGTCAAGTAGGATCAACCGTTATTGTAATATTTCCATTGTTTACAACTAAAAGATTGATTATGAATACTATTTAATTGTTGGTATAATCCTATAAGTGTTATGTTGGCATCAAACCGGAATGTTTGTCGTCAAACAAACAATTTTCTACATTACGGATAAGAAAAATCCTCACAGAATCAGTAAAAATTTACTTAGCATTGTTTGAATACAGCCACATGAAAAGGTATACGACTATCCGATCAAAAGACGTGCCATCAAACACACTCCTATTGTTCCACCCCCATAACACTTCCGAGTGGAATACACGAAAACCGTCAGATGCACGGTCTCCTCTCCTTCCCTGCCATGAAATCTTCGACGCGCCAAACCTCGTCTCTCTCTCTCTCTCTTCGCCACCCCAATGCCAAACAACACAGCAAACCATAAGCCACACACATGCGCATACACAAACACGTGTGTATCTACGTATGCCTCTCCAAAGCACCTTAAATCTGAATCTCAAGTATGTAGCGCCTAGTTTACAGCGGCTATTATCGGCCGTACATTTCCCACCTTCTCCCATCCTCTCCCTACCAAAAAGGTGTATAGCATAGGCAAAAAAGAGACGAGAGATGGTGGAAGAGGAGGAAGTCGAGCGTGTGCTCGTAGGAAATATACAGCCCCCCTCGTAACTCAGGCGAGCGATAAGCCGAGCAATTCGCCGAGTGCGCGCGCGATATGGCCGTATATATACATACACACATACATACACATACAGTGGCATTTCGCGAAACGCAAAGCCACCCACCCACCCCCACGCGAGCCAAGGGCATATAAAGGGATTTAAAGTGGTGGAAGCTCGCGCGAGCGCGAGCGAACGCTATAGTGGAGCACTTTCCCGCGTCGCGAAAGTTCGTCGAGTCGCGGGTGGAAGAGAGAACGAGAGAGAGAGAGTTTCCCAAAGTGCAAAGCCACGTAGGCAATGTATTCAGGGCTGCGAGGTTCGAAATAATGCAGCGGCGCGCCGGGGTCTGGGTTGTGAGGGGTGGGATACAGAGTGAGAGAGAGAGAGAAAGAGATGGAGGATGGAATTGGCTTTTTATTGCCCTTTGTCCAATTACGCTCGGCTGTGAGAGCGAGAGAGAGAGAGAGAATGGTAGGTATAGCGAAAAACGCAGAAAGGATGTATGCCAGCGTGTGTGTGTGTATGATGTGCATTCTTCTCTAGGTAACGTAGGATTTTTGGGAATAGTTGTTGAGTTGATTTCTTTAAATGCGTTTGGATGAGTTTGAAATCTGGTAAAATCTAATCGCGAATTCACATCCCTTAAACAAGCCGACTTTCAGGAATCAATAGAAGGAAGCAGCTATTTCATTTCTGTGGAAAAGAGTCGGCGACGACGATTGTGTTACTTGAAATGTCAATTCAATTGAGAGAGAGAGAGAGCGCTGGGAGCTGGGAATTGTGCATGTTTCAAAAGCAATTTCCTGTATATTACCGTATATGGAATCACGATCGTGAAGAGAACTTGAATACCCCCTTCAATTGGAAGCTATTTCTGCCGGAAAAGGAGCAGAAAGCACATTTTTATTATGGTCAAACCTATACACGGAATAACTTGAGATTAGTCATTTACCATTTGGTTGATACGATCAAGGTAATCCTGGATAAGAATGACTATACACATATACCGTTGTGTCAACAATCACGTATAGACCTAACGTTTTGAATCGTCATGGTTCAGCAAATTACCTACAACTCGCGAATCGATTATCCATCCATCTAATATCCAACTAATCTTCGTAACAAACATTCAATCCCTCATCAACAATCACTACAAAACTTCCATTCCAATTTCACTGTCCCGACCTACTATACAACATCTACCCTCGAAAAAAACCATCGCATTCAAATCGAACCATTATCCCCTTTTCCCATCTCTCTTTCTCTACCTCTCTTTCTCTGTGCACCCGCACAACCATCGTTTTCCGAGGGCGTTTTCCAGCCCTCTCTCTATCTCTCTTTCTCTCTCTTTCTCTCTCTCTTGCTCCCTCTGCGCCATGCAGATATACAATTTGCATGACAGCACTGCGCCGATATAAAGCGGCTGCAGCAGCAGCGGTGGCCAAAGACCAGCCGAGAGAGAGAGAGAGTGAGTGAGAGAAGCGAAAGCGACAAGGACATGATGGGCGTGGTGGGGGAGGACGCGGGCAAGCAAGCAAGCAAGCAAGCAAGCAAGGACTCTCTGTCGCTGATGCAGGGGCAAAGGTCGTCGGACCGTGTGTGTATATGCACTGGCAGTGCATGTAAGCACACACAGAGTGTGCAAGGGTGAGAGAGGGGGAGGTACCCTTTGACAAATGCAATCGCGTTTGCTACCGCTGATGTTGCTTGCTGCTGCTGCTTGCCTGCTTGCTACTCCTACTACGACGACAACTACTCACCTGGCTGCTGGTACATTGGTCCACTGTCGCGAGCCCTGGTATGGCCTGATGTATCATTGCACAGGACACTGGGATTATCGGGGCACACTTTAGATCATCACTCCCTCTCTTCAGCCTTCTACCGGATTACACTATCCGTGTGTGGTGTGTGGGGGAAATTGGGGGGGGGAGAGAATATCCTAGGACGATGAGATAGAAACAGTTGGATAGATAGAGATATCCCCTTGCTCTCTTGCGTACGTTCGTGTGTATACGTATCACCGGCACCTGCTGACTTCCTTCTCTTCTTGGGAATCTCACCCTGTAATCTCCCTGTGGCACTCGATGCTCTCACTTACTCTCTCTCTCTCTCCCCTCCTCATGGAGAGTACGTAAGAGAGAGAGAGGCGCGAAAAGCTCAAGCTCGAGAGAAAGCGCGCGCGCGTGCGAGAGAGCAACCATATACTTTAGCTCTTCTCTCTCTCTCTCTCTCTCTCTTGAAAGCGCGGGAAGTTATATATACACACACACTGTTGTATATCCACGCGCGAGGGACTAATGACCTCCGCGCACCGTCCCTTCTCTCTCTCTTACTCTCTCGCTCTATCGTCCTTGCAAGGCTGCCGTTTACTACTACTTCCTGCGCCGGCGGCGAACACACACCGACCTTTCGAAATCGTCGTGCCCAAAGGCTACGACCACACCGTACACGTCTATCTATACGCGTTCTATATCTATATACCTATATAACTACCTATACGTGTGTGTACATATATATGTATATACGTATATATATAGAGCAGATATATATTTGGCGAGTTCACGCGCCGGAGATAGTGAAGACTCTCGGGGTGTTCGCGATTGGAGGCCAGGCGGTGCACTGACTGCTCTCTCCGCCGGAGTTCCTTGCTCTCTCTCTCTCTCTCTTTCTCTCTCCCTCTCATTCTCTCTCCGTCGCTCTCTATCGTTCGTTCGACCAGCGGAACACCGTACGCTCGTATATACGTAGAGCTCGAGCTTCTCTGCGCTGACGCGGGCGCATGCGCTATGTCTGCTACTGCCTGCTTGCTCGCTTCTCTCTCCGCCGCCGCTGCTGCTGCTGCTGCTGCTCCGGAGAGGATGTGTATATCCCCGCTGCTGCCGTTCACCTATGCGCGGTTACCTATACCAATGACGAGGTGCTTTCGTATATATACACACACGTATAGATATATATAGACATACACAGCTCACTCGGTCTTGCTTCATCCCCTAAATCGGCATCCCCACTTCGTCCCAGCGCTCGTACACCGTCCGAAACCCCTGGCGTCGCAACCACTACCACTACTACCATCAGCAGCGCTCTACCCTCTCCCTCTACTTGCTACCTCTCTTCTTGCTTTCGATATATAGAAGCCGGGGAGGCCGATGACACTAACACCCAGTACCCACGCAGGGGGTTATATTCTATATGTGTATATATGAATGTGATGTGTACGGGGCTACGTTATACGATGAAGGTGTGCGTGTGTGTGTATATTGGTAGGGAGGTTGAGGAGAGGGTTGCCTCGGCGTCTTTCGCCAAGCGGCGGGGGTAGCTGGTAGTGGTAGTAGTGGTGGTAGTAGTAGCTAGACGTCACTGCGACGATAGGAGAGAGAGAGAGAGAGGGTATATATATATATATATATATATGAAAACTTGTTCCCTTTTGGTACGCCCTGCGTGCGGAGCACAGGACGAGGGAAATTCCGCACTATATAGGTATTAACCCGGTTCTTCTCTGACGCCCTGGGGTTTCTGTTTCTTTTTTTTTCGGCGGGATATTTTGATGACTATGTGTATTGGTGCGTATTAGGAAATTGGTACGTTGTAATGGTTAGGAATATAGGTTGAAATTGAATTTGGAGTTTTTTTTTAGTAAGGTGGGAAGGTTTACACTGAGAGAATACCGAATGGTAATTACCTTGGGGCGGTGCGCACTTTTTGAAAATTCTTTTCCGCTAATTTATTATTAGCGCTTAAAAGGAGAGAAGGAGTGGGTGAAAGAAAATTTCCAGCAGACTTTCTTACCTCATTAGCATTTTTCCGCCGTTTCTCGGGACAACGAGAATTATTACAGCCTGGGTAGAAGTGTATATGTGTGTGTGTGTGTATTTTTTTTATTTTTGAAATCTAAAAGAAGGGAGAGAGATAGAGAGAAAAAATGAAGCGAAGTGAATAAATTATTGTAAAAGAGAAATGTATTATTTGCATGTTTAGTTCAGTTCGCGAATATTATATATATATATATTTTTCTTTTACAATATCTTTGAAAGGTAGATATAGAAAAGCTGAATAAATTTCGTGCTTACAGTGCTTGGATATACATCGTTTCCTTGATGTTTTTGCATCGCCTCGGCCTCGATATGCCACGATACTAAATCAATTAACCTGCTTCTTGTTCGACTATCAGCGAAGTTAAATTGAATGTCATTCTAAATTCGCCCTGAAGTGCACGCCTTTTCCCGATGATTCCACCGTGCGCTCGAGCTTTTTAATTGCTTGCCTGCTCTTCCTCCGTTAACAAAATCAGTCCTATTCTCGCGTGAAAATTAGAATAGTTGTAATGGACTACTCATCCGACGATTTTTTTTTTTATTTCTTTTTTCCACTGCGAAACTCGTTATTCCACGTAACATCAAAGGTCCTACTATATATATCTCTCTCGGGATAGTTCACTGACCGAGTTTTCATTCACGAACTCCACTTCGGCGACAGCAGCTCTAGAGAGGAAGAGGAGGAGGACGATGAAGCAACCAAAAGAAAAAAAAAAGAAAAAACAGATACACACAGAAACTCTTGCATGGTAACACGATCGGTCTCATTAATCTTATCAATAAATCCAAAAGCTTGGCTTTGACCGCTCGTATATATATATATACGAGAGACTCGCTTGCAGCACTCTTCAAAGCTCAAACTCTCCTCATTACACCGTATATACGTGTGTGTGTGTGTGTGTGTGTGTGTGTGTGTGTGTGTGTGTGTGTGTGTGTGT
>JAYJLV010000001.1:7223018-7246755 GCA_036873485.1 Torymus texanus | reverse complement strand
AATATTTTCAATATTGTCAGTTTGTCCCTGCGTTACTACAATTATAGTAATTTTTACTACAACATTTTTCTCAGTGTGGATATAAAAAGTAAATAAAGTTTTTTTTTTGCTAAGCCGAACTTCGTTACGTATATGAATGGCCTTTAAATGAATAAATAAAAATTGTTGTTAAATGATACAAATAGATATGGTATTGTAGAATGAATAAAAAAGTATATCAAAATAAAATCATTTGCTTGCGTTATGTTATGATACAGGAGCATTGTATGAAGACCACAAATGTTATAAAGTCAATTTACATAACAATTGGCCAACTTCGCACTATTTGTTTGTAAATTTATGTAAGGTTAAAGGCGCAAAAATCAACTTTCTTATATTTTACCATTTTTAGAGGTATACTAGTATTTCGTTTTAAAACTGGAAAAACTAAAATGTTAACGAAACTAATATTATAAACTACGTTGAGATCAATAATTTAGTAATGATAAAGTAATAAATTAAATTAATTAGAGTTCAACAGTTTTTCCTATTATTTTGTTAACTGTATCAACAGGTTATAAAGCTATTTTTCATGAAAACGACTTTATCGGAAGATTATAAATGAAAAATCGATTCGCATTACTGCTAATATATGCTAATAAAGACATGCACAATAATTTTTGTTATTCCTTCATTTCGGTACCAATCGTCTCATCATTTCACACTACCAACACCGAGACCCCCCAAAAATTCTCCACTTCCTTCCACCACACCACTATCAACCCAAACTCAAACATTTCCAAAAACACGCGCGCACCATCAAGAATCCAACATTCCACCAGAAACCAATCAGATCACGAACGTGCTCCTAAACCTCCGGAACCACATTGCAAACACTCATTTCCGCAAGCCATCAGCAGCGCACTGGCGCAAAAATCATCAAACTCCGAACTTGACACCGTAAAACCCATAGCGCTATTTTCTGCTTCCTCTCTCTCTCTCTCTCTCTTTCTTTTTCTCTCTCTTCTTTTTTTTTTCTCTCGTTCTGTGCATCGCGAGGCCGAAAAGAACGACGCGTGGGTGGTCGCACCGATCGTTACGATCCGGTCATTTCGCAGAGCCAAGTTGAGCCTGGTAACCATAATTTTTTTTTCGCTCGCGGCCCGATTCGCGTGTGCGCACAGTGTAGCTCAGAGACGAGAGGAATGTAATTTTAGGTTCTTTGTGTACGCGCCCGCGTGAACGCACTGCGTAGTGCATCCGGGAGTATGGGAGGGACGCTGGGAAAAGTGAGAGTTTGGTATGCTGAATAACGTTTAGTTTGGTGGTTTCCGCAGGGGTTTATATGTATTTGAGGATACTTTGTTTATTGTATGAAAATTGAAATAGAGGTGGATGGGGTTCGTAAGATATTGGAGTTGGAATATTACACTGCGTTTCAATTTTGTTGTATAAAGGCACAAATATTTTTACTCGAATTTTTTAGATGAGTTTTACATATATATTGTATACAGAAACTGAATTATATTTTTAAAAATTTTCAATTTAATGAAAGTTACATATTCCTTACACTAAAAAAATATTAAATTTTATTTCACAAATCTCTGTTATTCTATAGCATGTACAATTTACATAAAATTTATTAAAATATTTCTCCTGTAAATTAACCATAAACGACGGTAAACATCAAATATAAATTGACTCGTGAATAATAATTTATATATGCAAGAAAAATTATAGGTATTTCATGATAATTGACAGCCAACATAACGATAAAAATTAACGAGTACTTTACGGGAAAACGACTTGTCAATATGTTCCCAATATAACGTTAATAACAGCCATAAAACATAACTTTTATATTCAAACTGATCGAATCGAACTTGTAATTTATACGCTTTTTATTTATCGTTAAATACCGTAAAAATACTCTCAGCTGTATATTGTTTACAATTTCATTCGCCAACTGTCGAACGTAAAATTCGCCTGGTATTGTTATACGAAAGCTCTGCCAAATTCATTCGGGTATTAAAAGCTATGCGGCGGGGCATTAAGATGCGCGCACTTCAGCTGCGCTAAAACGCATTCATATTACAACGGGTCTCAATGTCAAGCAAATCGAACTGAATCCTGCATTATTAACGTGCCCACCACTCTAAAGCCTATCCATTCCACAACACATATACACATATTCTTCTCTCTTCCTCATTCAACTTTCATCTCTCTCTCTCTCCTTGAAATCCTTAAACAAACAGCTCGAGTCAACTGCTTCTGTACAAGAGAGAAAGAAAAAAAGCTAAAATAAAATCCCAAGGGTGCAATAATCGCTATGAGATTAGTTCCGATCCGCTTCTGCGCCAAGTTCGCGCGGTCGCGCACAGCTGTGCGATATTTTCGCTGAGGCTTTGTCGCGCCTCGGCAAGTGCGCGTCTTATTCGCCTGGAGGCTTTGTTTTTTACGAGCGTCGTCGCCTTTTCCCTGGCGGATAAATAATAAACAGGCTGCCGACCAAGGGGAAAGGAGAGTTGTTGGCGTGTATAGCTATGCCAAGTCCTTGCGCAAATAAAGTAGAAAAGGTCGCAGCAGTGGTAGTAGTAGTAGTAGTAGTGTTCGTTGTTTTTCGGGGACCGGAAAGAGAGAGATAGGCTGTGTTTTGTTACAAGTGCGTCGTGTTTTTGTTGCGGAGGTGGTCGTAGAGAGCTGGACATTATTAGATGCGGCGCCGTGCGGGTACGGTTTGTTGGGTAAATAGTGGGACACAAATGGATAGATTTACAAAATAAATCTAGTGTTTGTTTTTTTTTTACCTATATTTTTTTTATTTTTCGTACTTTTTTTTTGGTGGCGAAAGGATAAAGCGGTTTTTTTTAGGAAACAAAAAAGTTTTATTCTCGTTCGAATGCATATGAGATATTTGTAATTATTCATAGAAAACTTTCGAAATTCACCCCGAATGAAGAATTTCAAAACGTTTTCATAATTTTCGCATTTAAACTTGCAAGCATTTTAATCCCCCACCGATAAACCATACTTTTCCTTTTTCCGCGTACAACTCGCCGCAAACCCAACTTCTTCAAAAGTTCGTCTCGCCTTTTCGTACTCGCTACCTCTCCAGAAAACCGTGCATAAAATCAGTCGACAAAACGACTTGATGACATCTCTCTCTCTCTCTCTCTCTCTATCTTCCAAGCTCGCGTGAGGCGATATCGCATCTCGCGCGCATTAACCCTTCCCCGTGGTTTTCTAACGACTCTTTTCACTTTGCCAGGGCACGCGGACACTCGAGAGTCGTACGCGCACTCACGAGTAAAGAAGATGCACACGCGCGTCGAACAATTAAGTCGGCAGCCATAGCAGCGGCCCGTTAAAATATTCCGCGCTCTGCGCTTACAAGAAAGTCTCTGGGTTTACCCTTCGTTACGAGGGAAAGAGTGAGGGAGAGATGCACTTTTCTCCGGTGTAGGGTAAAAAAAATGTAGCGGGATTGCACGGGGGGAGATCTTCAATTAAATTTAATTAAGGAGTGCGACGGGGGAGGACGATGATATTTTCTTTTTTTTTACGCGACGGTTACTCGCGGCGCGGAAAATGTTGATGTAATTGCCGGAAAATTTTAGCGGCGGAGAGCGCCGGCGAGTCTCAAGGTTGTTTTCAAGTGGACGAGTGTAGGTGTGCGGGTGTGTTTTTTTTATGGCGAACATGAGAAATTATAATTTGCGGTGGTCGTTGAAGAGGGAGAGAAAGAGCAAGAGTTTAAGATTCTGCGAGCGTCATTTTGAAATGTATAATGTTTTAAGAAAGAGCAATGTACTGTGTGTAAATAATTTAGCAAGGGGTGTAAAATGTAATGTGGTATTTGAAAAATGTTTTGCCTCCTTGTAAGGGAAAATTCTTTTATTAAAACGTTTCTATATGCATATAAAGTTTTAATATAAAAATCTTTTTCTGCTTTAATTCACAAACCAAATAATAAATCACTTCGCAAAAATTCAATTCTCTGCTAAAAATTTGTAAATAAACTTTATCTATATCCAACCTAACGCCGCCTAAAAAAAGTCACATACACTCAAACCCAGACCTCTGCATCCACTCTCCCTCTCGCAGACTCAATAAGCTCCTCAACTTTTTCTCTCGCGCTCACACACACACGTTGCACCCTCACGATTTTTCTCACGCGTCTAATTGACTCGTACACCGCATATCCGCCGACGTTCTCTCTCTCCACGCATAGCCACCTTCCTCGCCCCTCTCAAAAGCACTTATAATTAAATCCTCGGCGATACTCTCTCTCTCTCTTCTTCCTCCTACGCCGATGACATTGGCAGTGGTTTGACGGGGAAAAGGCTGCTGCTGTTGCTGGTATACGCCGTCAAGGGCTCAATTAGCGCGCGATAACGAACGCGCGCGCGAGCCGAGCAAGCAAACACGACGATGGCGGCGGTAGCAGCAGCAGTAGCGGCCACTTTGACCCCCCACAAGCTACCACCCAACATCGTATACAGGTGTAGTACGACGACAACGCGTATATGCTATACTATATATATACCGTTGGTTGGGAGCTTTATAAACCCTATGCTTTAACAGCTGACCTTTTCTCTCTCTTTCTCTCGTCTCCCTGTTTCTCTCTGTCTTTCGTCCTTTGTCGCGTCACCCTGTAATTTTTTTTTTTTTTTTTTTTTTTTGGACGCAGCCAGAAGCCACGCGCGTCGCGTTCGTTTGTTATTATTCGGGCTTACGCGCGACGCTTTTAACGCGTCGCTGATTGCGTGGATATACTCGCATACGCAGTCAGAGAGAGTGAGAGAGACTTTTTCGCGATATTAAAAGTCTGCGAAGCTCGCTCGCTGGCTGGCTGGCTTTTGCGAGTATGTATATATATATACGTAGGAGGGTGAGCGGTGGAGGTAGTAGCAGCAGCAGTAGCAGACGCGTCCGATAAAAATTTTGTGCTGTCTGCGTAATTATTTTAGAATAATGGAGGATGGAGAAGAGATACGCGGTGGTCTATTGTTTTGAGAGAGAGAGAGAGAAAGGAGATAACTTTTTTTTCGGACAGAAGAGACGCGTACACGCGTGAGTGTACGTATGGTCTTTGGTGTTGAGAATTGTATTAAAATGCTAAGTGATTACATTGTGAGAGTTGACATGGTTGTGCCTGTAGCGTGGATATGAAAATTTTTTAAGAATTCGTGGGATTTTTCGGTTGTAAATTGGAATATTTTGTGGAAGAGTGATGATAAGGTTGTTTCATATATAATGTTATTATGAAACGTTGCATAATGTTAGCTTACGTTAAAATTTTATATAAAGAATTTTATAAAAATAATAGTGACATATTAATATCTTAAATTTTTATAATCAGCATTTCGAATACTTTTAATCTGTTGAATTTCTATATGTAGAAAATAGTCTCTTTTTGTAGAAGATACAGAACAATATCTCAACTTACTGAACTAATATAAATTATATTCCCACAAAAGTCCTTAAACTTTTTCCGCCCGTAGCCTTAAGACACCTAAAAATCAAAAATTTTCACAATCCCCAATAAAAACATAATCTCCTCACACTCCAACCTTCATCAATAACTTGCTCGCACACAAACACATACCTATCCTACCAAACTTTCTCAAATCCCAAAAATGTCACATTCCTCTGGACTGCTGATCCACCCTCTCTGAACTCTCTGCAAAGTGTGTCCGAAAAACTTTTCGATCTACGCCACGCGCACATTTATACACACTTACACAGTGAAACGAAGGGACAATCTTCGTAGCCCTACTTGAAATCGCAAGGGGATGATGGATCGTTCCAAGTTTCGAGCGATATCAGCTCGATGGACTCTTTGAAGGCCAACTAACGCACGCGAACGCCGATGCTGCAGCTACTACTACTACTTTCCATCTGCTCACCGTTGCCGTCGTCCTGAGTTATTGGTCCTGAGGCTGCAACTTCGCTTAGCTATATATATACACGTTAAGAAGGAAAATTTCGGCGAGAAGGTTTTTCTACTTGCTTTTTCAAGCATTCGAGGAGAATCGAGGTTTTTGTCTTCTTTTTGTAGCATGAGGAGGGGGGTGAGGGAAAAGAAAGAGATGCTTTTTGTAGGCTATTACGGTGAGTGGGCTACTATACGCGCATTGGGAGCTCTGACCATGCCGATGCGACGGGGTTATTAGGCAAGTGGGCTTTTTACTGTGATTGGGGGAGGGTATTGGACTGGAATGACTCTGAATGGAGAATGTGATAAAGGGATTGGGAAATTATAAAGGATTAATGGTTTTGAGCGAGTTTTCCGGGATTTATGGTGAGAGGATTGATTAATTTTTGGCCATTTTACTTTGGATTTTTTCGTTCTGTAAGATTTTCGATATAACTGTCAAAATGTTGTGTAGATGCTATTTATGATGTAGACAATTTTTTGAAGGGATACGAATAAGCTTTTTATTTGAAGTTTTGTTTTGCATAATATGATAAACCTTAAAATATTTCGCTTCTTTGAAATAATGGAATCATTGAATAATGCATAAGCTTGAACATATACTTTTTGTACAATTGTTAAACACTTCTAATGATTTTTACATATAAATCTAGCGAACTCTACAATAATTCAACTCCATTGATTTCCACTATGTTTGCAACGCCAAATCAAAACGAAAGTCAATAAATAACGTACTGCCAATACCATTCATAAACTCCGTCAACTCTTGACCATTCAAATCTTTCTCAATACTTTACGCATCCTCTGCACTGCTTCTGCATACGCATATATACGCATCAAACGTAAATTTAACAAAACGCAAAGCCTATGAAACCCAACGCACCAACATTTACCCTACGTACGCATACACATAGACGAGAGAAACCCAAGAGATGAGATTGGTCGAGCACGAGATGAAAAAGGTGGCTGGTGAAAAACCCGACGGCGCAGTTTGATCGGTATTACGAATCGCGTATATATCAGAAAATGATGATGCAGACGATGCGTGATGGGAAAGTGGTGCGAGTATAAGGAACGCGAGGAAGGGCAAAGTCACCGGAATGAAATGCATGGATTGGCCTGGCACACGTGGCGCGTACGAGAGGAACCCCGCAGGCGCTCTGCCATAGACAGCTACCGTGATGGATTACCCTCGTAGACTCCGGAGGTCTGGCGTACCGAGGGTATATGTGTATATGTATGGGTGTATGTACGTATAGGTATAGTAGCGTTCTCTCTTGAGACGTTTTCGCGTTCGTGAAATCCGCAGCGAGCTGCAGTCGTCCGGATTAGAGGGTTTTAATTCGAGAATGAGAGAAGGAGGGTGGAAGGTACGATTGGTTTTTAGTAGGTAGATGACACGCGGGTGAATGATCACACAATGATGCAAATGATGTCAAGGCAAGATGGGTATTGATTGTTCGACGAACGGTTGAGGTGGAATTATTGAAATCGACTGTGTGACATGTGGTAGGGGGTTATATGGGATTTTATCGGCGAATTAGCGGTGTTTTATTCTGGTTAATGATCGATCAACGGTTATTGAAAGTTGTCGAGGGATTAATAAGGGTGGCAGATTGTGAATGTGTAATATGATTGATTGCGTAGAGTGAAAAATTTTGGTGTTGAGATAGTTGCACCTGTTTCGGTTTTAAAATGGTCTGTAGACGACGTAGAGATAAATTTAACGTGTAATACTATGATAATCTTCGATAATTAAAATGAAATATTATTCATCTTAAGCACGTATTTACTACACATGTTCTTTTAATTAACGATGACATAAACTATTCTATTTAACATATATTTATCCATCACTCGCTACCCTAAATTCTCATTAATCTCCTATACTTATACAGCGTAAAAACCACATCCCCTTATTCCGTAGCTCTTCGACATCTCATCACCACAGCGTTGTCGCGTTGGCAATTCCGTATTCAAACACGCTTCCGTTTAGTCAACTTCGTCAGCCCCCGTTCTCTCGTATACGTAATATATATGAAACAAACAATTCGCTTGCGCGCGCGCACAACTCAACCACCCTACGAATTGAGAAGCTGAACGCTCCATCAGAGCATTGTTCTCCCTTCTGTCGCCCGTTAATTAACGACGCGCGAACGTTTGGAGATAATGGGGTCCGATGAGGCGCAAAAGGATGTTATACCACAGCCGGCAGGTATTTACGTGAGTCGATGATAGAGACTGGGTATTATATAAGATGTACACGAGATGGTAGCTCTGAAGGGAACGAGAGAAGTAGAACGTCTTGAGGTAGGGGAAGTGTTTGTAGACGAGGAAAGGGTTTTTTCGAGAGAGAGATTGGCGTGGGTTAAGAAAAGAGGGTGCAGAATGGAGGTCACGGTGTCGATTCTTTTGTAAGGGAGATGTAAGTGTTTGTGTGTACGCGCATGTTGAAGGTAAATGTGGGAGATAGAGGTTGGAGGGTGAGTTGATGTTGTGAGACATGTTTTTTTTAGGGATGGGAGAGATAAAGTGCGCGTTAAGATTGTTTAGTGGGGATGTGTGGAGATGCGGTAGAATGATGAATTTGATGATGTTGCGGTACTGATGTTACGCTAAGATTTTGTAGAATAATAAGAAAAAGATAGGATGCTTTGAAATGTTTGAAATAAGAGAGATAATTTATGTTCTTTAAGGAGCTGTTGTGCTGTACTTTGCTGAACTAACACGGTTTTTTATTGACAGAATAAGAACAAATAATTTATATAAGAAGAGAATAGCAGTTTACGTTTTGATGAAATGTAGTTGATTCAGTAATACATCATCGTAATTCAGTAATACATCATTCTAAATAGTTTTATGAGAGAGAACCAATGACACTTTTGTTTATTCTTGGAACAAAAATTAACGAAATTTCCCACTTTTTTCACCCACTTATAAGTGCTAGTAATGTATTAGAATAATGTGCATCTATATTCAACATCTTCCATTAAATTTATAAGAATTAAACTAAAACAAAAAATAAAACATTTTCAATTCATGTTCTTATAACATTGTTGTAATTCTTTGTTACTCTAGTTATATTGCAATTTCAAAAAATTTCTCTATCTCTAAATATTTTATCAGTACATCCATCTATATGTTACAAGAACCACAGTAACTTAAATTCTATACGTGTTTTTCGATAATAGTCAAATAAGCAAAAAAACTAACGTCAAACAACACCCAACAATATGCAAACTCCAAAATATCATGCAACAACCATAGTACACACATCGACAACCCCATAAATCCTCAGTTGCAAAAAATCCCGGCGACCCTACAATTTCACAATTAAACAGACAACCTCGATAATCGCAAATAACACTGTAAGAGCCTCCTCCGCTCTTGTACCCTACAATCACTTTTTACACATTCATCTGGCAACCGCCGAATCGACTCCCGATTATTAAGACACGAAGCGCACAAGCCGATCGTTTAGCGGAATAATCGGGGTCAAACGTGAATTTCGGGGCCGCGGGTATAATAATAAGATCTACCTTAATTCTCCCTCTCTCTCTCTCTCTCAGCAAGGAGGATATACACACGGGGGGTCTCTGGGCACGCGATTCCACGATCAGCTGTACGGTGCGATAAGTTCGCCATGGCGCAGGAAAGGAGGCTTTAATAAGATGTTGCAACGTTATAGGTGGTCCGCGTGTGTATACGTGGTCTTATCTGAAGTGAGTTGCAAGGGATTTTGGGTGGGGAAAGAACAGAAGGGAAGAAGATATTGATAAAGGCTTGAGAAAGAAACGGTATAGTTTTAGGCTCCGTAATTGTGCGGTATTGTCCATTTTTAATGTTTTATATAAACATTGGAGAAGACACTTGTAATTATAAAATTACTAACAAAATGTATAGAAATTAGCCTATCGGTAATGCTAAGAGGACACTTACGAAGTATAATTCATTATCAGTCAATTATTCAAATCGTAATTCCTCCTTATACCAATCGACAACCAAAAGGTTGCTTTAATAAACCCGCTCATCAGCATATACGAGTGCGCACCTTACGTATATACTTCCGCTTATATAGGATAAAACCTCTCCCGGCCAAAATCCAAAGAAAACGACATCATCGAAACAAGTTCAGCTTCCTGCCGCATTAATCCCCTCCACTTCTCGGATCTTTACTCATCGACAAAAACAAAAAGACAGAAAGCACAACGACAACTACGCGTAATTCGCGATCCTCCTCGAAGCCGATTAGGCGATTAATATGAGCGATTGCCATGCGTATAGAAGCATGAGTGAAGAGTTTTACAGGAACATAGTGCTTCGTTTATGATTTACCGTGACATTCCACGTTTTCTTCCTTCTACTCTTCTTCTACTATATATGTTTGAAGGTATAGGGAGAGAAGGAATCGATTAAAGAGCCCTTGGGTGATTCCCGATCGAGCGCGAGAATTATATCGCGTCGTGGCCGTAAATTCCGGCAGTCGTTCTTCGTATAGAGTGAGAGGACACTCACTGTGCGTATATATATAGCGAACAGAGCAACTTCCGGCAACGCACGTGGCTTTTCTTTTTGCACGACGATGATGATGAGTCGGCAGTGGTGGCGAGTACAACGCGTTATATAGCTTATTGTTTTTTTTTGTGTCGTCGTTCGCTTTGTGTCTTTGGGATTTTTACGATGAGAGAGTGAGGCGAGACGTATAAGCGATTGTTTCGGAAGGCTGAGCACGATTGTTTATGTATCCTGAGTATAGGGGCTATACGTGAGATTACTTCTCATGATTTTGTTATTGGTGTTAACGGTTTGATTAACTTGCCGAGCGAGTAGCGTATGATTCGCTTTGATTGAGTCATAGAAGGAAAAGTACATGAATTCTGGCACGCGTGAGTCATCTAAAAGTTGTATATTATGGCAATACTGAAATTTTCCTAGAGTAGGTAATAAACATGTTTTTTCTATAGAGAATTATTTCTTCCTTCTAGTAATACTGGACATTTTAGAAAATTCTTGTAGTATCAGTGGATGTCTTAAGTATAAAATAAAGGTACTGATGGTGCTAAACAACATTCCATAAAATTTTAGTTTTATTTTACTTTATTTTACTTTCATAAAATTAACGGGAGTTATCTCTATGTGAAAGAATTTCATATAACTAAATTATTAGCAGTAGATTAGCATAAAGAATTATAAAGATGATTATGCTAATAATTAATACAATATTAATAAATAAATTAAGACATGTTTATAACCGGCCATCTAAGATATAGTAATAAGAAAAATGTAATGATGCCCCAAAATTACAATGACTATATTAGAGATTAGGTTCTATGAAGTCGACTAGGACCGATTTTGTAGTTGTAATAATTATCCTTCAAACTTCTATTAAAACTTACAACATGATAACTTTATATTGGAGCGCTAAGCCATGAATACTTGACGATTCAATAATATCTTCCAAAGCTTTTTGTCAATATTGTAGTTATTAAATTTAATGTTACGTTTCTAGTGTGGCAGAGTCTGCATATGAAATTATTTTGCAAGAACCCATCAATATGCGTATGATTCATATTATGCACTATAGTAATGATCATAATGATAAGAAGGATATCATATAAAATGTAATAGTAAAACTTACAGTACGATGATGCCAAAAAGAACTACATCATAATTCGAACTTACCTGTAACAAAAAAAAAGTAAAAATCAGATATAATTTAACCAATAAACCACAGAGCAGCTTATTACCCCTAGCTTTACTCCTGATTTCAGACAACTCCCAAAACCCACGTATATAAACACACCACCCATCACCCAAAACAATACTATCCATTACAACAACCATCCATAAAACAAAGGAACCACCATCTACGACACCATTCTCCACTACGCCAAATTACCATCATAAACATTCACACCCTTCACACCTATACAATCCAGCCAACAACCTTTATAAATTTTCATAAAAAAAAAAGAAAAGAAATCCTGTTACATCCCCCTCCTCTACCCTCGGCATACCATTACCGTCACTTCATTCCCCTTCACCATACCACCGCGGGAAATCAAGCGGTATCAGCGAAAATTCAGCGTCTACTCCCTGGACTCCATACGCAGATAAACAAGGCCACGAGGCGACGACGACACAGTCCTCACGCGTAACGCACCAGGGGACGAGCGTACACGGCGCTTAAATCTTTCGGAAGCTTTTATTCGTCCCCTTCGAGAAGAGAGAGAGAGAGTGAGGTGAAGGTCGAGTATATGTGGAAGATCGAGTTTCGCTGTAGGAAGTATAGTAGAGAGTGATAGCAGTGGTTGCGTTGTAAGGAAGGTTGTTGTTGTTGATGATGACTTGTAAGTAGATAGGTTTGATAGGATTTTTTGTGGTTTATTAGGTGTGAGTGAGAAATGATGATGTGGAATACAAATTTGAAGTTGAATATGTGGCGATGGTAGAGTTTTATGTAGAAAATTCGATTGCTATAACAGTTTTTATGGTGTCGTGCAAATTAATCGAAAGATGCTGATTTATATCCAATGCATTCTAAATAAACGAGATTACGTTGAAAAAATATATTAACGAGAATTCACTTCTAACTCGATTCTTAAAAAGCGTCTAATTGCCGATAGGTATGCAAGAGAAGTAATGTGCTACATAGATATTTAAGACGATCAATCAGTAGACTTATAAAAACAGAATATCGTAGCATCGATAGATCACAGTGTGATCAGGTTTCGCGTTATTAACTGTTTAATTATGATGCTCTTTCGTTTTCTAATGATTACTATCTTGTAATTATAGTTTTAATGTCATCAATAAACGGCAGTTTAATTAAAATTGAGCAATATTCGATTTTCCCCCCTTTAGCGAGTTCGATGTTGCCCGTCGTTTTGCTTCTACTGCAAACCAGTTCATTAAAATAAATCCATTCGGAAGACTGCAGAGAGCGGCTTCTATGTCCAACCGCGTATAAATTTTTTTTAAACAAAAATAAGTTAAAATCGAATAAGTAACGCGGATATATCCCAAGCACGCGCATATATACTTTATCTTTATTTCGAAATTAGTTTTTACAAGTCTATTTCGCAGATTACATCTCCGTCCGTATATCCTCCGCTTAAAATTAAATAAGTCATTTAAAAGCATTGAAATTACCAAACGTTCCCTTTACGACTCTTATATATAAGCTATACAGAGCTGGAGGAGAGAGAGAAAAAAAAACGTCGAACGATCCACTCAGATTTTGAAAATCATAAACATTACAACAAATAAACTCGACTGCTCGCGACCGCACGAACGCGCTTCGCCGTTAAAAGATCTCATCCGCTGATTAAGCCGATTAAACCGGAATGTCGCCCATAGACTCGGATTCCCCTGCTACTCCATTAAGTCCTCGTCTCTCCCTTCTTCTATCTTTCTTCCTCTCTTTCTTTCTTTCTCTACTCTTCTCATTTCAGCTTTCCTATGTCCGAAAATGTTCTTCGTCCCTCAGTTTCTTTCTTTTTTATCATTACGCGCGTATTACTCTTCATTCGCGCGCATGCGCTCGAGTGTTGCGATTAATTTATCGGTGCTGTTCTCGAGTCATGCGGATTAGTCGAGAGCGGGAGACACGCTTGTCATTTTTATGAGGCACGACGGTTCGGGTGTACAGGCATTATTGCGTGAAGAAAAAGGAGTTTTATCACTTGTTTATTTAATGTGTGTCTTTATACGCTACTGTAATGCATCTTAATTTGCTTTTTCGAAGAATGTACGCTTTTGGTATACAAGTATTGTGGGATAGTAAGCTGCATTTGGTATCTTTATTATTTGTCGACGGTATTTACATTAATTTATGAGATTATATACGTATTTATCCTAATTAAGGTTTAACAATGATGTACTACAGAAAAGCTTTATATAAAAGCATGTCTTGTATATGATTACAGCAAAATTGACGTTAATTATAACAATGTTTAAAAAGTCACTGAAAGAGAAAGAACTTTTTAATTACCGTAAACAGTTGGTAATTAAAGAATAATCAACGTTGTTAAAATTTAAACTATTTCTCTTTAAGAGAAAAATAAAATATGAAATTTTGCGAGAAAATTAATTTTCTTCGAATAATTTTGTACCAGCGTAACGTTAGAAACTCCATCACAAAGAAACGAAATTATATTGACTTTCTCAATAAATCCACAACTACCTTTCACAAAAGCATTTTCCCAGAATTTCTTCTCGCATTATATTTCCACGAAGAAATAAAAGAAAATTACAATAATCGCCATAACAGCTCGCCAAATTCCGTCTCTCTCTCTCTCTCTCTCTTTCTCCAGCCATAAGGTCAAAACAGTAACTTTTTACAACGGCCAATAATCCCAAAACTCTTGAGGGGAGGGAGAGAGAGGAGAAAGGGAGAAACCGTCAAACTTTTCATCAGCAGCGGACACAGCGATAGTAGCACGCGCAAAGCGCAATCCTCCCTTCCTTCATTCCGAAAAAAAGCGGGTCGCGAGGATATAAAACGGCTAACTACCCCGGGCAAATATGAAAATTTATAGTACTAGAGATTTTCCCGAGAGCGTCAGGTGGTTCTCTCTCTTTCTCTCTCTGTCTCTCTTCCGACGTCTTCAAGTTACACTGGAATGTCCCGCGGCCCTCGCTTTGTACACTTTTTTTTCCCGGAGCCTTGGAAAATGTCGTGAGTTCGCGGATTATGCGCGGAATATTACGGGGCGAGGAGGAGGACGAGGAGGATGGAGAACGACGGGGGAAAAAACTTTTCGAGTATTCGCCATCGTAGTAGTCCTCCTCCTCCTCCTTTATTTTTATCCTCCTTTTATTTTATCCTTCTTACGGCCACGGCGCCCCCCTAAACTTCGCCCCCAGGACGAGGGGAATTTTCCTTGGATTTTCATCGTTTGGCGACAGGCCAATTATATTTTACCCGAAGGATTCGAGAGGACTCGTATAGTTGGGAAGAGAAGAAGAAGAGCGCACAGAGTCGAGCATAGTTTTGCAAAGGAATAATTTTCCGTTCGGTCGGTTCGATCTCCTCGACCTCTATATATATACATATACATACGTATATATACATATACATACGGTACCCTCTTCTCGCTTTCTTATTCGTTTCTTCTTTTTTTTTTTCGTCGTCGTCGGTGTCGTCCTCGTTTCGCGTTACATGCGCATAAGCCTTTGTCTCGTTTCTTCCTTTTTTTTTTCTTTATTTTTCTTTATAAGTCGCATTAAGCTTTTACGTGCACCGCGCGAAATGTAGGAAGGGAGACTTTATTCGCGACCGAACGACTTCATTTGTGTGTCTCTCTGTATCTCTTTGGCATGGATATTACTCAAATGCATTGTTGGCCTATAAAAATTTTTATTGGCCGCTGCGGGTGTGATAATTTCATAGAGGATTGCAATGTGGTGGCGATAGTGTTATGAAGAATATTTTTAGCACGTATTTTTATGTTTATTAAAGGAATGATACGAACATTTTATAGGAGAAATCCGAGATCTGCATTTTCTTTCTCATTAGAGATACGCGAAAAATATAGGTGATGAGTGAGAAATATATAGTAAATATTACCCTAGTGACTTGAATAAGACGAACATAGTTATTGATAATATTATTAGACTAACTATTAATAAATAATTATAACCTACTTTTATAAAATGCTAAAATAAAGTCAAAATAAAGTTGATAAAGAATTGAACTGTGTCATTTGGCTTTGTCCGTCAAAAGTTGAAAAATAACCGGTTCTTTTAATAAACGGTACTATGAAATAGAATAAAATAGGTTAATCTTTTAAAGAATAACTATATTATTGTTTAAAAAAAACTAGAACGACTAATTACCTTAATATTCTAAAACCTTTAGTTTACAGTTATTTCCTCCATTATCCTCCTGCTTTTCCCACAATTCTCTTTTCATCTTCGCCCCCCTACTTTGCAGAGATCTTTGACCGTCCTTAAACCGCCTTTTTCCTTAACAATTTCCTCTGCACCGAATAAATCATCCTCAGCTCTTTCCCTCACTTCTCTCTTACACTCCAACTAACGACCACCTACACGTCCCATCATTTTTGCCATCCCGGACGCATCGCTTCGCTCTCTCTCTCTCTCTCGCAAAGGACACCCGACCATGTCTCTCTCTCTCACTCGCTCTCTACACGTCTAAGAAGAAGCAGCTCCTCAATCGAAATCTCCTCCTCTCTTCCTCCAGTCGTCGTCGTCGTCTTCGTCGTCGTCGTCGTCGTCGTCGGCGAAGGATCACTTTGACGTTATCTTGCGCTCGAGCGAGCGGAGGTTATCTCCGCGGGCGCTTTGAACCTCTCTCTCTCTCTCTCTCTCTCTCTCTCGCCCCCGCGTAAATAGGTGCCTCGAATAAATGATGACGCCGGTCGTCGCTGCCGCTGCCGCCGCCGCGCTACGCGAGAGATATCGGGAGATGCGCCTTTGTGAGGAAGCCGCCGTGGCGGTGCGGGTGAATAAAACGTTGAAAATGACGCGGAAGGCGGGAGCGAAAGAGGAGACGCGATGTCTTGAAGGATGTCGAGAAGAGAAGGAGAGAAAGAGACAGAGAGAGAGGTGCAAGGATGCAGAAAGTGTCGGGAGGAGGTGTGTGAGTCGGACTTTTCGTTTTGGGATCCGGCAGAGGATCGTCGAAGTGTGTTTTCAGTTCAGTGGGAGTGAATTTTTATGTGGGTTGGAATGGAGGATACGAGAGCGAGTGATAGTTAAATATTTAGAGGAATTAAAGTTTTATTTCTATTTATGTATATTTTTAGGGTACTTTTTGTAAAAATCATCATTTGTAATTTAATCGTATTATATACGTCACTGTAAATATCAGTGAATTGAATTAGGTCAACTCTCGAAATGGATTTGATTGATGAACAACCGATAAGCGAAAATTTCGAAATAAGGTCATGAAGTTCAAAATAAATTGTCAAATGTATTCAAAAAAGGTGATTTGAAAATACATTTTTCGAATTCATATAATGTAATTCTGTATCTTGAGAAAATAACTGGTCAAAATTTAAAATATTTATTCTAATTTTCGTAGAAATAACCTGAAGTAACCCATCTTAAATAAAACAATAAAAACGTCTATTTAAAATCTCACAAGAAAAGATATTCCTCAGTCAATAAAAAAAGAAAAAGAAGACAGCTTGACGAGGGTCCGTAGCAACGCGATTCGGCGTTTTGACGCGGGATTGAGAAGGATCTGATATCGCTATTGCTTTTCCGTAAACACGCGAAATAATTCACCGACACTTATAATATGCATATAGCACAGCGGAACGTCTCTCAAACTGCACCTTAATTACTTCTTTATACACCGAATACCTCAAGGACAATAATAAATCACCTCGAAGCGAATCGATCTCCTCTCCCCCATCTTTCGCTATATCCATCGAACAATTCATTAAAGTTTAACTTCTCGTTTAACTTCAAACGGGCTTCGCGAAGAGAACAGAAGTCGTCGTCGTCGTCGTCTCGGTTGACGACGATTCCCCACCGCCCCTCGTCGCCGTCTTTATCGGAGATCGATGACGATCGTTACTCGCGGGGGCCGGATTAAAGATTGTCATCCTAATTGACGTCGATGGCGCGGAAAGAGAAAGAAAAAAAAGGACGAAAAGCCTTCGTTCCTCGAGAAAGAAGCAATAAACGCGCTGTGGCAACAGCTATATACGCGGTGGTGAGGGAGAAAGGTAAGACAACAGGCGGGCGTTGCAATTGTGCGCGTGGGCGAAATTAAATGAAGAAAAGAATCGAGCGAACTCGACGACGGTGGATTAACTGCCGCGAGGCAGCAACAGTAGCAGCAGCAGCTTCGCTTCTCTCTCTCTCTCTCTCTCTCTCTCTCTCTTTCTCTCCGTCGTCAATTATTAATTGACAAGTTTACTTTCCTCGTCATTAGGCGGCACGACGACGACGACGACGACGACGAAAATCGAAGAAAACTTTCGGTTGCGCGCGCGCTTGCAGAGCCGCAATTACGATTAATAAGTTGCTCGTAAACTCGTCGGCATCTCTCTCTCTCGCGCGATTTGCCCGACTGTATTTTTTTTTCTTCCTTTACACTTATTCGTTTCTGTTACTTCATCCTTCTCCTTACCAATCGCTTTTTGTTGCCCGTCGAAGGCGTATATACGTGGAACGAGCGAGTGAGTTGAGTTGCCGCAGTGCCTCATTAAGAAACTTTCGTACCACCCCCGCAGACGTATACATTCGGGAATTCACGCGCGTATACGCCGCGAGGAGAACGAGTTTGACGCGACGTCTCGTGGGGTGGGTTGAGGCTATAACACTACGTACGCATGGTAGCGAAAGGGTCTTAAATGAGTTGAATTTCGGAGAGATTGGATTTCGAAGAGGGAAGGGGTGGTTGAATCGAGGATAATTGGTGCAGCTCGTGTGATTTGTCGTTAATGGAGAATGAATATATATATATATATAGATGAAGTAAGAGATTTTATTATAAATATATATATATATATGTGTACTTAAATTGCACGTTCGTTTATGTCGAAATATAGTTGGCGTTTTGATGTGACGCTGCTGAGAGGTTTTGGTGACCTAGTTAGATTTTGATCCTTGATATCTATTTACACGAGTCCAAAGGATGCGCTATGAAAGTGTAATATCCCAATTAGATCTCTAGCCGCATTGCAAAATAGACTATGATGAACGCGGTTTACTGTGTAATTAGAAGTGAATTTCCCAGCTGCACGAGGAAACTTTGTAGTTGTCGTATTTTATATAGTGTCGAATATCTCTTTCATGTGCGTGTATAAATATACGTGTAAGTAGTAGATTATCGAGATATCGTTTAATTCTCGAATAAGCTTCCCATGTCACTTTATGTTATGTAAATCGGCGTGTCAATGGGATAATTTTTTATTTTTCTGAGCAGATGTTTTCAGGCGTTCGATGCGATCTTCATGATTTAATGACAGTAAAATGTTTATAGAATAAAAATCAATAAAAATTTGAATGAAATAAATCTGTGGCTTTCCGAAATGACCATATAAGTGACAAATTTTTGCGCGATTTTGAAAATCGATTTTATGCAATTTTCTGTACTTTTAAATAGCCCTCTATCATGTAATCAAAACAGAAATTGATAAGGTTCACTCATTTTCGCGCATGAGCACACGGAAAAACATTATAAGTATATATTTTAAAAAATTTATCCGGAATAACCATATATCTCCATCTTTTCAAAATAATTCTTGGAAAAGCACTATAACTGCACCTGTTTTAAGAATTATTCCCGGAAAAACCATATAACTCAATTTTTGTTATCTTATCTTTTTACATTTTAAAACGTTTTTTACCTTTTCCCTTATTTTTGTCATCTTTATTAATTAATCGAAAAACAATATAAGTGTTATCAAGACTGGAAAAACCATATAACTCTACTAAAATTTGTTCTCATTCCCGGAATAACCATACAAATGCCAGTCGATTTTTGAGACATGATCAGTAGTTGGTTCAGTAACTAAGATAAAAAATGTGTCATTTAAATTTGAAATTATATATGCAGTGCTGCAATTCAATCTCATTTGTCTTGATTTTAAATAGCGATGCGAAACTGAAAATCCGATTTTCTCGAAATCATGAAAAGTGCAGATATATGGTTATTCCGGGAAGCCACAGAAATGTAGTTTTAATTTATAAAATGATACTGACAGGGTATTTAAGTTACTGTAATAATTCAATTTAAAGTAATAGGAAGCTCTTTTAAAATCAAATTATTCGATAAGTACGTTATATAACCGAAGATATAATTTTTAAAACATTTAGTATTCAAACTTTATATATTAAATCCATTCTAGAGAAAATATTGGTATTAGGAAGTTTCGCAGCTCCTGCTCTTATTACTTTTTAAAATTTTTTCTTTGTTTAAAAATTTTAGAATAATTATCCGATTTGGAAAAAATAAGGTGAGTAACTTTGCCACAGAAAAATTGGAACGACTCCTCAGATGACATAATATTATTATCTTTGGATTCTTTGAGATAGTAATAATCGTCGCGTATAGTTACCCCAGTTATTCCATTTTTTTTTCAATAATAAAATTTATGCGAATTTTTTTTTTTTTTCAACTATTACAATTTACGTTTGATGCATCTTCATTTCGACTAGCGGAAGTGGTTGTTATTCCGTTGAGTGTTAAGTGGCTATTATAACTTGCTGTTAGTTTTCTAAGTCAATAATTTTACGCATAGATCATTCAATGTACTTCATTCAATATCCAATTCACATTTATAGATCTTTCTCCTCATAAAGCAATAAGTTACCATTATTACTATAGTACTCAATAAATAATCAGTGTTTAAAGTTTTAATAAGAAATGATACAATTACAATTGAGAATTTTGCATAAATAATTTCAAGAACTGGAAAAATCTGTTATTGGATCAATATTTTTTATAAAAATTTATGAGTACTGTAAAAGAAATTTGCGTGCATCCAATTACTTTTATTTAATATTACTATATAAACTAAAGCATGAAAAAATTACTGATATTCAATTATATTTGTGAATATATAAAAAAGCACAGCTTCACCTCAACGTCGCACATTTCACTTCCCTACCTTCCTTTCACTCTCTCTCTCATTCTCTCCCTATAAATAAATAATCCTATACGTCACATTTCCGCCTATAAAAGACACAACATCGCTGTGTGCGCCGCAGCGCAGTGAAACTACAACGATTCCGGCAAAACAAAATCCGTTCAGCTTTCGCCCGACGACGTGTATCTCTCTATACCGGAGAGAAACTTCGAGGGAATATGTAAGGAGCCGAGAGTGCATCAGTGGTATTGTAAATCAAGGAGCGATCGAACGAAAGTACGGAAACCCTGATATATATATATATATATATATATATAGCGTTAGAGAGATAGAGAGAGAGAGAGAGAGAGAGAGAGTGATGCATTGAGAGATGGAATTGTAAAGTGAGAAACACGAAGCAGTGAGAGCCAGTAACGCGTAATATAGAGTTCACTCGTTGCTGCTGCTGCTCTAGTGCGAATCAAGGTCGAGCGTAATTCAAGCGATCGAGGGAAAATCTCGCGCGTGCCATCGTGGGACATGTTTATTAAACGCGACGAGGTTGCGCGTGGATGCGCTTGATTGGAAATCCTGATAACGGTTAACGTTTCGATCCCCCCTCCTATAGCCGAGCAATAGAGTGAATTTCTTTTTACACGCTGTGGGTTGTATATGGTTACTTACTCGAATATGATATGTGTACTTGAATCTTTATTTCATAGAAATTTTCTATTCTCGTCTATATTGGATGCTGTGGTAATGCAAGAGTTTTCTTTTGGAAAGTATATCTGTTTCAAGGTCGTAGAAAAATTTCATATTCTTTTTGCTTTTAATTTTATATATAGTATTTTGCAAATCTTTATTAAAAAATGTCAAACATTTATGTAAATATTTGTCTCATTTTTATATTACCTACATTTATTTTCACCGTTCACTATTATTCATCTCGATTCTACCAATGATCTTATCTCCTTTATTAAAATTGATGGCTATTGTTTTTAGTGTTTTATTCGCTATCTGATTGATCAGAAGCGTTGTCATATAATTATATGCGCATGGCAACATGATATTGTTTGTTTATATTTTTATTATAAGGTTATTTCTTTCATTGTTTTTAGAATTTATATGCAAACCACAGAGTATCTCCGCGCCCGTATAGCGCGTTTGATCTAGTACTTATAATAAAGTAAACGAATCACATGTCAACGCTCTATACAGTTCTCACTCATCAGTTCAAACAATTAAAAAATATACCGAAACTCCCTGACATTATATATGAATAAAGCATCCAAGCTATTTCCCGCATTTCTCAGTTCCAGAAAACTAGAACACCTATCTATATATATACACACCGCTGTGAATACCATTCCTTACCCAGGGCAATCCTCCTTTCTCTCTAATCCTTTTTCCAGATCGACGCTGCCGCCACTGCTGTTGCCGACAAAAGCTTTGGCATGACCGTCATCGAGCTGTCACTATGTATACTCAAACGCTTATATATATGTATATACCATCGACGCCTTCAACCTCCCTATACATCTGCACCTGCACCGTTGTCGTCGTCGCACAGGTGTGTAATGACGTATGCTCGCTAGAATTCTAGACACTAATCGGCTCACTCGCCTATGGAATTCACGATCAACTCCTTTAACAGCTTGTGCTCACTCGCTTGCCTATATACCTATTTGGTAATCGATTTGTCGCGTGAGAGCGGCAGTGGTTAAAGAATCGCGCGCGCGCGCGCGCGTGCAACGTACACCTGTGGATAAGTTTGCGTCACATATGTATATATATATAGTTCTTCGACGCGTCCGTTGGGTATATGGTCAAGCGATGATGCACGGACGTAGTAAAGTCCCTGCGTAATTGCTGTGGCGAGTGTCGGAGTTACGACTATCCATATGCGCGCGTATGGACAGAAGTAGGTCAAGTAGTAACAGCGGTGGTAATGTATATGTATGTGTGTGCGTGTTGTTTTTTTTTTCTTTCTGTTTTTTTTTATTTAGAAAAAGTGCTAGAGCTGTGCCGTAAAAGCGACTGTATATCGCGTTCATTAGCGTAAAGAAGGATGGTGAGCATGCTTAGCCTTTGATGGTATAGGAGAGACGCGCACAGGTATATACATACAGTTAGATAGAGGTTTGTTGTTATACTGCTGCTGTTGCTGCTGCTACTACTACTATACTGCGGCTGCTCGTCATTATGCGGATGTTTGACGTTAGTTTGCATTTAGCGTGAGATGCTGTGTATATACTCATGCGCTCTAG
This sequence comes from Torymus texanus, assembly GCA_036873485.1. Classification (NCBI taxonomy): domain Eukaryota; kingdom Metazoa; phylum Arthropoda; class Insecta; order Hymenoptera; family Torymidae; genus Torymus; species Torymus texanus. The sequence goes on along the minus strand of JAYJLV010000001.1, from coordinate 7,224,019 downwards.
AATATTTTGTCGACGAGACGAAAAAAAAGTACAATCGCTTGTAAAATTTAACTGTAATTATATACGAGCTGTGCACTAATTTGAAGTCAGGTGTGTAATTTTTTCTCTACCGCGCGGCTTTTTTTAGCGGAGAGAGGAAACTGCTACAGCACTGCTTTTGAAATTGTCTCTGCTAACTTTTTGTAACTGTTTTATTTTATTTTATGAATTTTTGAGAGCAATGTGTAACATAGTAAAGAAACTAAGGAAGAACATATTATAATGATGAATTGTGTAGTATAACGTTTAAGCTTCAATAATGTACGGTAACGACATTAAAGAAAGGTTTATTCGAAACATTAGTAAATTAATTTTTGTACATGGCGGGCACTATTTTTTTTACGACATTTAAAATTAATTAAATTCATCTCAGTTAGAAATGCAGAAGATACCTAAACTATACATTAAGACATTTCTAACGTTCCTCCGCATTTTTATTAGTCAATCAAGAAACCCAAAACAAAACCGTTACCCTATACGAAACATTTCGAAAAACTACCATCCATCAAACATCCAGCCAACATCAAAGAGAAATAATTCTCCACTTTTTTCTCCTCCCACCGCAATGACCCAACCCAAAAGGAATCTCAAAACCAGATCACTCGCAACTAAATCAATTCTCGTCTCTCTTTCGCTCTCGACCTTTCATTGAGCATACGCGCGAACACTATAATCAACGCCCACCCTATAAGCGAGTAGTACCGCAAAAGGAACGAAAAACCCTATGGCGATTCGCACTTGTCAATCATACAACGTTCGACTGGGCCCCGCTGACTTTAATTGACCTCGCGAGGAGATCTGTTCGTGGAATTTGAATTGATCTAGGCTATATGGCTATGTGTGTGTGTATCGATGCGGTTGGATTCTCACGCGTATGAAATCAAAGACGGTGGGAGAGAGAGAGAGAGAGAGAGAGAGAGAGAGAGAGAGAGAGAGAGAGAGAGAGAGAGAGAGAGAGAGAG
>JAYJLV010000001.1:7205772-7222918 GCA_036873485.1 Torymus texanus | reverse complement strand
TATATATAGACATATATATACGTACAACTCGCGGCGCGATTTCCATACAGTCAATTACGTCGCGCATACGGATTCATGCGTCTCCCAGGTACTACAACTCGCGCAAAGAGAGAGAGAGAGAGAGAGAGAGAGAGATGCATTTCAATATGTAATCGCGAACGTACACACATATACGTACATAGAGAGACTCTCCGAACTTGTGCGCGCGCGAGGAACGATGCATCATCGTACACGCGCTCGCAAACACAATTATACGTCTCCCCGTCGGATAATACGCGTACATCTAAGTTATCTTAACTACACGCGGGCTAAGAAAGAGAGGGAGAGAGAGAGAGAAACTCCAGTACGAGGAGAGAGAGAGAGAGAGAGAACACGAGCAAGACAAGGCGGGGCCCGTGTCCGCCGGCACGGTGCGGTCAGGAAGGACGACGTATATATATATACATATATATACATCTACGTCGCGTAACTACACGCGCACCCTGCGGAGATAGAGCCGAGCGCGAGTATAACGCTGTCACCCGACACGCGTCTGACATAATGTCCGCTAATGACGGCCCAATTACGGCCAGTGGATTTTCGGCTATGTATGTATATACCTCGTGATTCTCAAGATATTTTTCGAAACATACGTGTATATAGAAATAAATATATATATGTACGTATATATGTATATGTATATACACACACATATACACAAACGAACGTGTGTGAGACTGTAGGGTGCACTCGGCTGATTTACGGTTTTCATTGTGCGAGTAAGGCAGAGAGAGAGAGAGAGAGAGAGAGAGAGAGAGAGAGAGAGAGAGAGAGAGCGTGTATAAGAGATGGATAGTGGTGAACGCTTGATTTACGCTGTTGTTGGAATCTCGTTACGCGTGCGCGTGTGTATGCATTTTTTCTGCATCGCGCATACATACCAACAGCAGTAGTGGTGGTAGGTAGTTTCGGTGAAGTCGTTGCGCGGTTGGTTCTTTAATGAGGCGTTATAAATTCTGGAGCACTGCGGCCTTTTTTAATTTTGGCGGGGCCGAAATTTAAGGCTCATGGGGTACGTGGACTGGGATAAGTGGAAATTTGGTAGTAGTTGTTATGCGGGGATAGGATTGTTTAAAAGTTTTTTTTTTAGTATATAGTGGAGGTGTATGGTGCTTACCTGAGGTTTTGGATTTGATTGTGTGAGTCGAGAGCGGTATTGAGAGGGTAGAATGATGGTTGTACGTACCTGGAACATAGGATTAAAGATTTTTTTATTATTTATGTGCCATGGTTATGTAAAATTTATATAAATGTTGTATGGAGATAAAAGAAAACATAAAATACGATGATTTTGTAATGATTATTATATACAACATTGATCTAATTATTATATTTTAAAGACAGTCGCATCTTCTAATACGGCAAAACAACTACAAGAAGCGCCTAAATAACATATAACATTATAATTCATTAAAATTCATGTAAACCGTCTTTTATTACACATATCTTCGAAACTTCTACGAACAACCGCAGTATGAATCACACCACCTAACCGCAAATTCCTTCAAACACCAAATAAAAAACAAAATCCTTCACTGCCACCGAAACGGTATAAATTTTTCAGTACACCCATATACACGTACATCAACCTATCCACCCGTCAAAACTCTCCACAGGCAGCCCGTCAACATTTCCTAAAACCGTCAACCTACAAACCTACTAGCTATCTTCTCTCCACATCGCATATAACGTTTCGCAGATAGAGCGAGACAAGAAACGGGCCCCGTGCGCTGCTCACAGTGGGGTGTCTACACTGCAGGGGCCCGTATATATATACACATACAGTAATGGACTCGACTTTTCGGGTTATTAAAAAGCCCGAGAGTTGCTGTCAATCGTATGGTTTCCTTTTCTTTTACTGAACAGAAGGATAATTAGCGCGGTATCTGTGTGTGATTTAGATTGTTCTTGGTAGAGACGAAGGCAGGAGGATTTATTTATTGGGACTAGTTTACGACGGTTTAGAAGGGATTTTGATTTGTTGGATGGTTGGTAAGGGCGGAGGGTTCAGCCTGGTTTGGGAGTGATTAAGTCAGGAAGCTGTGGTTGTAATGTCTATGATTAGGATGTAGACGTAAAAGTCCGCTGATGAATGCGGGTTAAGCTTTTTTTTGTTTTAATGAAGCGTCTATTTGGCTTCTAGTCGTTAAAATTGACAGGACAAAGTTATGACGGACGTTTAATTGGGTTTCAATCTTTCGTAGATTTTTATGATTGTATTAAGTTTTCATCATAAGATTTCAAATGTTAATTGTTAAGGGTACTAAACGGCCTTGTAGAAAATAAATTGACACGAATAAAAACGTACAAATGACGGACGAACGTTGTTCACGGTTTCATAGATGTTACAATGTAGCTGTCGGCAAAATATTTTATAAATAAAGAAGAAAGAAAACAAAAGGGAATCAAAAAGCGAGCAGCGTTGAAATTGTTCACTCATATACATTGTCAGTAGCACGCGTGAAGGGCGAAACTGTATAGAATTTCCAGCAACAATGAAGAATAATGAAAAAAGCCAATTTTCCATGAGACTTCGCACCAAATTACATCGAAAAAATAAAAAGCAAAAAAAATAAACGAAAAATTAGTATTCAACTTTCACCTCATTATTCTCCGCATGAATATCCGTACAAAAAGGAGGAACCGGAGAAACTTTATCCCTACTACACACTATAGTCTCGAAAATTGCAAAATAATTACGCCATTACGGGGGGGGGGGGAAATTCCCACCTACACCGCGTGATTAAAACTTCGTCCTCGACAAAGCAAGACCCCTGCGCGCCCAAAGTCAATTAAACCCTCTTTCTCTCTCTAACACGTACCGTTGCACATCCCAGGTTCTCTCAAAAATCGCGACTATACATATACCAAAAGTCGAGGCTTTTGTCCCTGGCGTTTATATTTGGTGCGAAGTCCATCGCTACGGGACGGTGCATTCGGAAATTTTCAATTTGACGGCAATTACACGCGACGCCCTGCGTCTGACACAATTCGTTCGTTAACCGCGTGAAATAATAATTGTTATGCGTTATATCCTGCGCCCGCTGGCATAGGGCACGCGGCAAGAGAAAGAGAGAGAGAGACATTGACGTTTTATTATACAGGGGAGGATTCCAGCCGCAATATGACAATTCGCGGCGAGGTGGAACGTTTTTTTTTGCGTTCGTTGACCCTGCGGCGAGGTTTTCTCTCTTTCTCTCCCTTTCTCGTTTTTTTTTTTCAATTTAACGCTTTTTTTTATTGCTGTTTATTGAGGTAATTAAAATGAAATCATTTTTCACTGGGGGGAGCGTACGTGCATTCGTTTGAAGATTTATATTTTCGTTGTTCGGTAAAAAATTGAATTGGTTATGTATTTTAAAAGCGGTCGTGGAAATTATTTTTATAAAAGCTAATTATATTTTGTGAAAATGTCTATGTTATTTTGCTAAATAAATTCAATTAATGTCTATTTTATAAATAATATTACGAGAAAATATCTATCAAAGAGCATTCGAATTATATTATAACAAAAAATGTATGATAAAAAAATTAGATTACTTGACAAAACATTGCATCAGGAAAAATTTCAATTTCCCACCGAAATTAAGCATCCATATACCAATTTTCCCAACTTTCCCTACAATTCCCTTTAACACAATGAACCTTCCAATCCCTAACAACCCTCATAACCGACAAAAAAAAACTTTTTCTACACACATACATATACTCCCCTACCACGATTCTCGCTAATCCATGTCGATGCGTTACACCACACATACACACACACGCCCTCATGCAAAATGCAGCAGTAGCAGGAGCTTTTCCCTCGCGTTGGTACTCGTAATTACATTTGCTCGCGTACCGTGAGATATATGGGACACTTTCGCGCGACGCAGTATATCGGCCCCTGGGATCTTGTGTCTGGCTGCAATTCTGATTTCCGCGACACGTGTACGCATGTATATATGTGCGTAAGGTGAGCTGGAAAGGGATGAGTCACACAGCTGTAAGAGAGAGAGAGAGAAAGACAGCAAGCTGCTTTTTCGGGGATTGTTTGGTACAATAATTAGGAGGTTCGCAAGGCGACAATTAAGTGGATTTATGGGTGGGTTAAGAAAGTGGGTTTTTGAGAGGAGGGGAAAGGTGAATGGCGGTGATACATGGGTGTGTGGATTTTCGGGAGTTTCAGTTGGTAATGTTGGATGTAAGCGAGCGCTGTGACGCTTGTTGTACGTCGTCGAGGGGGAGAGAGAAAGATGCATACGCTGATGTGTGTGATGTGTCTATTTCGTTTCGCACTTTCTTCCACCCTTTAATTAATTATTTGAATTGCAAATTCTCAGGACTTACTTTGGTGGTGACGATGCATGCTTTTGCTTAAATTGAAAACTTTTTATTAATTATTTCCTTTATCCTATTATTTATTTGAGTATACAATAATTTTATTTAAATATTGTCGAAAAATCGAGAAAAATGACAAATGACCGAACCATGAAAAAAAGGAAAAGTCTTCTTTATAATATTAGTAAATTTGTATCATAAAATACAACATAAAAATCTGCAACCACATTTGGACCCATTGAAATTCCAGCCCACTACGACAAAAAAGCCTGCCAAGCCCACGCGCGTTATTCTTCCCATCGACGTAACAAGCCGTATGCCTTTCCGCATCGCGTTTTTCTCTCTCCCTTCCTGCACACATTTGAATGGCTGACGAGTCGAAACTCTCTTTTCCCTTCCCCATCACATATACGCATACATATATACATATACAAGCCGCTTGCAATCCCGAGTACCGAATTTATTTTAGCGCTTTCGCGCACACGGAAAACTTCTGCCAAACGCTAGTGCACAGTTTGGCTGCAGCGGCGTAGAAATGCAAACTCTCAGGATTCTTATATGCAAGTATAGAGGAGAGGGAGGAAGAGGAGAGGCTGGCAGTAATCCCAAAACGCGCGTCTAGACGTAACGGCTATCGGAGACGCGAAATATGTTGCGACATGGGATGAGAAGAGAGAGAGAGAGAGGAAAGGGGAGGCAATTAAAGTAGGAGGGGATGAGGTATAAGAAGGATATTGAGAAGGATTTCAAGGTATAAGAGGTGGATATAGTGAGTATATTAGCTTCGATGGTATATATAAAGAAAATTGTATACTTTAACGGATACGATGATCATTTTATAAACTGGTTTTTTATAAATTTGCATTCGAATGAGAACCGATAGAATCGTGATAACGAGGCGAATGAATTTTTGAGTACGTAATTTTTTATCCTTACTCGGATCTCTTATTTTCTTCATTGATTAACATGCTTTACAGCCACATGACGTCTATATAATACATTTAACAATCTACCGAATAATAATCGACGAAAATTTCCATAAAAATAAAAAAGGAAATCCTCACATCTACATAATACCTTTCAACAACAAATTTGAAAAATCTAATCCCAAGCGAACCGTCACTCTCCGAAGCCTCACTGAGACCTCATATTCATATCAATCATATCCAAAGGAAATTCCTTCGCTCTCTACATACATATATATATATCTCTCTTGAAAATCGCGCAGGTGCTCCAACACTCGTCGCGGCTACGCCCTGTCATCTCCCAATCACCACGACGCAGCCTTGATCCCCATAGCGATCGACTTATCGTTCGTATATATATATCGCTACAGTCCTATATACATATAAGCAACGACTACTACTACTACTACTACAACTAGTACTAGACGCTCGGGTGACAACGTAACGGTGTCACGCGCGCGGGCGCGCGACGGGAGCACGCGTACGTCAGGGCCAGGTGCGCGTTGCGGTTTCGGCACTACGTGTATATACATATATACCAGCTTGCTTAACCTCTACGTATCTGCTAGAGAGAGTTGCATACTGTGTGACTCCCGACTGCTGGAGTTTGGTTCTATGGCATATGTGTGTGTGTGTGTGTGTGTGTGTTTGCAGAGTTTGTTATCGGATTTTTGACGGAACTGAAGGAAAGGACAGCTGCTGGGTTAGGTTGTGGGGGGAGTTTTTCGATGATAAGAGGGTTGGATTTTGAAAAGTAGATATTGGGGTATGTAAATATCGTGGACTAGGAAATGGTGTTAGATTTGAAGTGTGTGGGTTTCTGGGTGTGTATGTGTGTACAATACGTTATAACGAATTGTATTTTAAAGTAAAATATCGATAAACAATCGAGATAAAAACGTTGCTAAAGTATTCAATATTTAATATTTTATTTTGTATACAAATTTTCGAATTTCGCCTTGATAATTTATCAGAAGAATCCGCATTTCTCGTATATTATAATTCGTAATTTCACGCAAAGCGAAGTAATTAAAAAAAAAAAAGGAAAAATTGAATAAGTATTTGTATTTATAAACTTTACCGCAGTGCTGGTAGAAAATTAACAATATTTTTACTGATAACGTGTTAATCAAAAGAAAAAAAATTTTAATAAAAATTAATATTTAACAATAACACAATGTATATAAAAATACAAGCAGTTAGAATCTTAATGTCGCCAATTGTAAATGTCAAAATTTACTTGAAATTTTTACATAATTTTATGGTTAACAATTCTACCACAAAAAAATTTGTAAAATTAATAATAACCTTCGTACATCTCATAACCGAGCTATTTGATAACAGTTCATAAATACCCTACTATTTCCGAATATTTTAGCCCCGAAAATCATCGTATCCAAGCTATTTCTCATCTAAATACCTCCATACACCCTCCTCGCTTCTAACCCTCTCAAATGATTCGCACACACCGTTCACTCTCTCGCCCCACAGCATCGCCTACGGCAATCATCAAACCCCTCCGGTACGAATTTCCTCGTCATCCCTACGCTTCTATACCCCATCGCCATCGTCATCATCAACATCCACCCTTCGTCATCAACCACCTAACCCTATCATCGAATTTTTATCCATCACAAGCGTCCAGCTACTATACACATACTCATAGGCTTCGACCCTTTCGTCCGATCGATTCATACTGCCTAGCCAATTCACAACTCCTATAGCGCGAAAGGCAACGAAAGTGGTGAATTTCCTCCCTTACGTAAGCCTCTCTCTCTCTCTCTCTCTCTCACTCCCTCGCGTCAATCAAAGCCCATTTTAAGGAGTCACGCGAGCTACGCTCGTGCCGGACCGTTAATTAAGCGCGCACGAGAGAACGAACGAACGAACGAGCGAGCGCGGAACCGGATGTTTCTGTCGTCGGCCGTGTTACATAGTATAGGTACTCGCGTATATATATAGGCCTATATCATCCAATGTGATGGTTCTCTTTTTCTTCATCAGAGAGAAAGGGGTTGTAGGATTTTTTTACAGTAGCGTAGGGGTACGAAAGAGAAAAAGGGTTTTCCGAAGGTAACTTCTATAGTGTGTGTGTGTGTAAGGCTGTCCTTGGAAGTGAAAATGAGTGATTGGGAAATTACATGTGCATGGATTAAGTTGTCAAGGAGGTTGGTATATATGCCTGATATGTTGGTAGATTAAAGTTGTTTCACTCTGATTTATATAATTTTACGTTTTGTGTGACGAACCGTCGTCGAAAATCTCTTGGCTGTGCTAGTTTTCGAAGTTAATCTCGGCTGCTTATCTGTACAAGAAAGTTAACATTTTAATTTCAACTTTGGCTTTACTTATTTCTTCTATATGTTTCGGATCTAGGAGAACGAATAAATAATAAGTATATACTGCTAGTGACATACTTAATTACTTACAATTTATATACAGTTAATCTTACGTGGGTGCTTTTGGAATATTACTTTTATTATTCCATTTTCACTGAATTCAACATTAATAAACTTGCATATAAACCTTTTTTCATAACCCAATTAATTTAACTGTAATGTACATATATTAATCAGCTCACATCCTTGTGGAACGTTTATTTCAAATAAAATAGCCTAAAAATAAAATTCAATTACATTAAATACATCATCGTTAAAAGCAAAAAAAAAAAATGCTATACCCTGATTTCTCATAATTAATAAATAACAACCCACGCGCGTGTGCACACGGCTCGCTCTACATTCGCGTCAAAACACAGCTTTCTTAATTTATATACCTCGACTGCCGAAAAAGGGCGCAATCGTAACGGTCGCAGCTCTCCGTGCACATACATCAAGCGTGTCTAATATTTATTACGCTCAGTTCGCTCACTCGCGACTCTCCGTGTGGTGATTCATCCGTTTCCAGAAAAGGCAAAACGCATGGGTATATATATATATATATACCCGGAAAACGAGGGTGAGAAAATTTTCGGGGATCTTTTTCTTTCTCTGTTTTTTTCTTTTATTTTATTTTATTGGACAAGGAAATCGCGCGCGACGGGGATTATCCGTATATATATGTATTGATGAATACCGGAGGTGGGAGTAAATAAATTAAGGGGGAGAGAAGAGGAGAAATCGGAGGTGCGGAACGGTCAATGTGCTGCGATGATGCGATTAGGTCGTTGATCGGATATGGCTGGGGGGAGGAGGAGGGCAAACTTTTTTTACGGGGATGCGCGTGCGGTGATGAGTGTGCGAAAAGTTGGGTTCCGTGTTTTATGAGAGTTAGGGTGCAGGCTGTTATTTTGTCATTTAATAAAGTAAGCGTGCTGTATATAGATTACTGGGTAGAAACGCAGTTATCGCATGAATTTGTTATTGGCTTGATATAATAGTTAATTATTATCAAGGGAATCGTTTTCATGTAAATTGTAATATACACATATAATTTTCCATTCGATTAGCAAGAATAATAATCGTATAATATTTTCAGTACATTTTACAACATGCCTAAACAAATACGGTCAGAAATTGTAGATTTCTTTGTGCCATACAGCAAAAAAATTTTATTAAATTACAAGAAGGACGAATATGAGAAATAAATTTGTTTTCATAAATAATATGCAGAACGTCACAGTTAATTTTAAATAAAAAGTCGAAAAAAAGTAATTATTCTATATAAATTACAATAAATATTTCATTTTATATAAATAACTTTCGAATGAATACGTTCATTACACTGTCGAAGCAGTACTCGAAACTCATTATACATCTCCTTTCAAATAACATTAAAGTAAATGCAAAAGCCCGGCTCTTTAATAACCTCTCCCCCATTCGCGCAACTACATACCATTTTTTTTAAATCACTCATCCTTTAATACACCCAAAAACAAACCCAACGACTTGTTACCACACACAAACCTCCAATTACAATCCGCTATCCCTCTTATACGTCCCTTCAAAAATCCCTTCCAACTTACACACATATATACGCACATACAAACGTGCATTATTATTATTACAACCCCGTATACGTACAACGCACACGTGCGACCTTGAACGGTAGCTGTGAGCGTATGTACGGTAGCTACACGCATGCAATCGCCTCTCTCTCTCTCTCGCGCGCAGATTACACAGGCCGCTTGCGCTCGGAAGCCAAACGCTAAAAAAAGAAGAGAGAGAGAGAGAGAGGTACTCTTCCAAAGGAGGCGGCAGCAGAGCGCAGGTAACGAGGCTCCATTTATTCCGGCCAGATGGAAATGTAAATTCCGGGCGACCCAATTTATCTCCGCGCAGGCCCATGCGCGCGCTCGCGCGCACGGCTATTTAATTGTGCGCGAGAGCAGTGCAGTGAGAGAGAGAGAGAGAGAGAGAGAAAGGTAGCGGCGGTATGGTAATTGCCCTTCCTTATTTATATCCATAGATTGGAATACCCCCCCGTTTGCCTTTGCCGCTGTTGCTGCTGCTGTTGCTTCTGCTGCTGTTACGGGTATAGTAGCTTTGTGTTGAGCTTGTGTGCATATATACGTATGTATGTATATATATATAGATATATACACATATATATGCGAGAGTAAGCGAGCGAGTGAGCGCGTTTTGTCTCTTTTTCGAATGGGCGCTTCTTATTCTTGCCGCGCACCCGCGCGTCACAACAATGCGACTCGGTTACGCGTCTTTTTAAAATTCCTCCCCTTTTTATCTTTGCGCTCGCTTTCTTCCAAGAGAGCAAGAGAGAGAGAGAGAGAGAGAGAGAGAGAAATGCAAAGCTTCGAAGGGGGCAATTGTTCTTTTGAGAATCGTGCGCGTTTTGTCGGCAGTTTAAATAGGCTGTGTATACGTGTATATGTGTATATGTGTGTGTGTGGAGGTTTTGTTCGGGATGCCACGGTGATGCCAGGCAATGAGGTGAGGGCGAGGTTGAAGCTGGTTTGGCTTTGAATTTCAGCTGAAAGAGTAAATATTGGAAAGAGAGAGGGTTTAACTTCTTGACAAAGGAATAAATAAATTTATTGCTCGGCGCTAGGTGCTATTTGATTAAACGGATAGTTTTGTATTTTTTTAATGAATCTTTTGTGAATAAGGAAAAAAATATTTTACGATTAAATATATACTTTTACTTTTAGAGTGCTTTTGTGTGTTTACTTTTATAATAATTTTAGTAAAATTCAATTTTAAAGTACTTTTCTTGACTTTTAACTATATTTTAAATATTTTAACAAAGTTCAAAAGTTATTTTTAGCAACAATATATCTCTACGTTGGTAGAGAATTTCTCTTTCAATTGAATTTTCTTATAAATAATTACTGGTTAATAAGATAATAGGTAGCAAAATCCGCAGCTATCTTAAAAATTAAATTCTATGACTTCTTTTGCAAATCTATGACATTTATTACAAGGAAAACTCTGATGAAAGACAATTGACTACTATAGTGAAACCTGACAGTGAAAGGGTTAATACATCAAAGGAAATACTGCAAAGGTGTACTTCAAAAGCATCAGTTAAAGATTTAAAAAACAAAACCAATTTTTAATGTAAATTCTCTCTCGGCATGTGCTTCACCTTTACATACCCTAAAATTATTTTTCCAATCTGCGCGCAGTCTGGTTTGGATTTTGATCCTCGCCGCGCGGTCCGCTCGTTACTTTTACTCCAATAATTCGACCGACAAATTTAATAATCGCACGTGCGCGCACGTGATGCAGTCAGTCAGCTCTGAAAAAACCATTTCAATCATATAAATTTGATTTTTCAAAAATAAAGAAACACGCACTCGCACATTCGACGATGCGTGAAACGGAAATTCAATTTCGATATATATATACACACCTACAACGCATTTTTCCAGTAATTTTCTTTGATTAAATTTTCCAGAACCATAGCGCTATACTACCTCCACTACTGATCCACCACGATCATCATCATCATCATCATCATCGCTGAGCTGATGAATTTTCACCGGAACAGTTCCTTTATTGGCCGCAGAACCGCTCATCGACCAGATCCAATAAAGAGCGAAACGATGCACGCGAGCGCGAGATGACGCGGAAAGGAGATAATAAATATCGCTATGCGAGTAATCGGTATATATAGGCGAGTGTGTTGTATTCCAACACCTGTGCGGCACGCGTCGCAGTTTAATTAAAATTGCGTGTATTGGAGGTATATAGTGGACGACCTCGGCACAGGGATTGAATTTATTGAACAATCGAATGCGGCAATCGAATTGCCGCGACTCATTATGCCGTATAAATTAAGCATAGTATTTTAGCGGACAGTCGTGGTTTGGTATGAGCTTGGTGGTTTTCTTGCATTCAAGAGTAGTCGATTTTAACGTTGACATTTGAGGAATTAATTAATCTATGAATGGATTTGATCGTTTATAAATAAAGTATAGAAGTTTCTGATGTAAAGAAATTCATTAAACAGTGATATATATATATATACATATAGTAAAGATATATTTATGATATTAGATGTTAGTGACAGAGTAATAATGCAAAAATAGTATAGATAGTTTCTAATTTCAAAGATTGTTGACGATGTTTAACAGTAAGTTAAAGAAATAACGCGATCTTACAACCATATATATAAATAAAATTTATAAACCAATGACTATAAGATTATTACAATGAATAGCATACCAATGACTAATTGCAATTAATCGAAGCCAACTATGCACCGCTATGAAAACTCATCCACATACTCCCTCTTAAAAAAATAGAAATCTCATATCGATAAACATGTCATCAACAAAGCGGTGGCGGCTACAGTCCCAGAGAATCCAACAAATTCACCTCGGCACGCAGAAGGCGTTGAAACAAGAGCTCAACGACTGGCATCAGGCCACAACTCACGCAAAGAAAAGCGCATTAAAAACAGTAGCCTCGATCGCCACCATCTCTGCCCCTCTACTTCCCCTCCTCCTCCCTCCTCCTTCTCTTTGTAAATTTATAATTCATCGCCGCCGTAGCCGCCGCCGCCGCCGCTTAATTAAACGCGTGCGCACGCGCGATCTTGCGATCATCGACGGGTAAAACGAGGAGTCGCGCTGATTAATATACACGCCGGCGTTAATTGCACGAGCGGCCGTCATTGCACTTTGCGCTTGGGGTATATATGTGTGTGAGTATACGTGCACGCGAGCCTGTCGAGAGATTATCGCTATGAGATTTGCACATGAGAGTAAGAGAGAGAGAGAGACACGAAGGTTTTTTTTCTCAAGTGCACGAAAGAGGGCGGGTGAAAATTTAAGATGGCTGTAAACGGAGCGATGATCGTGATGATGATGACGTGGTGATGATAATTTAAGAGAACGGTGGTAAAGATAGTGCGAAGGTTTGTGGAGGAAATTAAGGTATCGGTACGAGGGAGGTTTTTCAAATGAAGAAGTAGGGTGAGATAAAGAAAAGTTCAGGTTGAGGGGAGGTAAAATGTTATATTTATTATTAATGTTTATTTTCATTAATTTCACTTTTCAAATTTTTTGGTTATACAGTAAATATTGTAAGAAATTTTGTTAGTGATTTGGTTTGTGATTTCCATCAAATTTTCATGTTGAAAAATCAGCAATTCTTAGGGTGTAAAATGATCTCTGATAAATTAAAAAAATTAATTTGTTTTTAATTTTTCTTTAATAAAAAGATTTTTAAAACGTTTGTTTATACAAAAATTATTTTCAGAAATTAACTATCGATATTTCACTCTAAACAATATCTTATGTAATTAAATAATGGGATGAAACAGAATATTTATTACATCATGCTTTTATTAATTAATTTTGTCATATTCAATGGTTATCTTGAACTCAAAAGTTAAAAAAAAAACAGAAAAAGTGAAATAAACTTTTAAACTCTCGCAGTGAATAAATGAATGTTTCGTGAAACCTTTTGTTGAGTTTTTCAATTATGTACAAGCGAGAATTGCAAATTGCTGCTTTGTTTGCAAAAGTCTTGTATTTCTCCATTAATTTACAAAATAATTCGTAAGCTTTTACGAAAATTGACAGCGTGAGTGCGCATTGTCAATACCTTTCAGAGCCACGGACGGCCACAATCTGTCGATGTTTTCAGCGAATCGCTCCGTTCGTTGCCTGTTCACGTTGCTATTGAGCGCTAAATATATAAACCGATATGTAAAATGTCTTGCTGTATGTGATTTTCAATGCGTGCCCAATAAATGCATCTGCATGCGTATGTATGTGTGTGTGTAAAAGCGTACCAAATCATTTTCAAAGTTTAATTCATTTTGCGTACAATGTATATTATCCGGATTGGTTGATGAGAAGTCGAAAAATCAAACGAATACCCGACTAAATTAATGCATGGCATTGTTTTTGACTTATTGTGTATGAAATGGACAATTTTTCTCTCGGCAAAACATTGAAAATCGAATGAATATTACAAAAGCGTCAGTTAAATTTTGAAAATATATTGAAACTTTTTAACTCTATCCAATACACTTAAAAAAAAATCTGTGAAAATTCAACTTCATTGGTGGTATAATAAAATTTTCACAGAGACAAACAAGGAAAATTTCCCTCAAGACCTTCGTTTCCTAGATCTCCCTCGAATAATTGAAACCGACATCAAATGAATCCTCTCTCTCTCTCTCTGGCTCCCTTTCCAAGCAATTTCATGGAAAAGAAAACATTAAAATAGCTTCAATCACGGTGAGAGCCTACACCCGTTGCATCTTGGCAATACGTTATTATTTTAAACTGCGAGAGCGCGCGCGCGCGAGAGAGAGAGGCGACCGTTATCGTTAAATAGGTTCGTTATAAAAGCTTTTAAGAGGAGATTTTTCTTTGTCGCCGTTAAAGACGCCAAGGGACGACGACGAGAAAAAAAGGGACGCGAGCGCACCCAAGGAACGAGGAAAAAAGTGTCCGTAGTAGAGAAAGAGAGAGAGAGAGAGGGAAGGAGGCTGGAGCATCGTGAAAACGAACGACGTACCGGTAATTGTCAGTGTTCCTTCGCTCGGCGAAAGGGGAAAGAGCAAAGCTCCCCGAAAGCTCTACAAATTGCGCGTGCTCTGAGAGAGAGACAGTTTTCTGTGCGCGCGCAGGTGTCGGAGGAGAGAGGGCGAGCCCATAAATTCTCATTATTTTATAGTCAATGCCTCGTTTGCATCCACAACAAGCGAGATAAGGAAAGACGAGGAAAAAAAAGCGGAGAGAGAGAGAGGAAGGAAGGAAGGAGAAGGTTGCAGGAGTCGCTGCTGCTCTGCGCCGCCGTCTTCAATTTCGTCGGGTGCTGTGTACACTTTTTCTCGCGGCAGGGTTGAGTGATGCTGATATCACGTTTGCCTTCGCTCTGGCGGATTTCGAAGAGAAAGTGAGGAGGTTGAAGTTGCTTTTTTTTTAAGCTGAGAGGCAAAGGATTTTTTTTTTCTTTTTCTTCGTTTTTGAGAGAGGTTGTGATGAGATTTTGTTTTTCTTTTTTTTACTTGTAGGATTATGGCAGTTTGTATGGATAAGGATTAAGATTTAAGTAAAGTGTTTTTGACAGAAATCGACCAATCGAATTAAAATGGTTATGCTTGTTATTTGATTTGGTTTGACTGTATTAGTCAGCACTAAAATATTTGTTTCCGAGCATCCTCGGGCTATCGACATTCTTTACTAGAAGTAAAAAAAAAAACTCATCGCATGAATCATGGAATTAAGAGCGTATCAAATATCTATAACTGAATCAATGAATGCAGGAAAAAATTCTACAGTTATCATAATGAGATCTACAATAAATCAATAACTTTTTGTATCTATAGTATAATTGAAAAAAACATGCATGTTCTATTAAACTTTATAAAAAGTATCTCGTTTTTACAATACTTTTTTACTCATAAAATAACTGGTCCAACACTTTTTTTTCTCTCTGTCAAACCATCAAACCACATTGCGATCGACTTACGATCGGCACGAGAAACCCCATCAACCTTCTTAATTAGGCATATCTCTTTACCCAACGATATAGCGCCTACACTATATACCAGTCCACTTCTCCCGAACATCTGAATGGCCGTTCCCATAAGATCCTCACTTCTCCCGCATCAGATCCAACTTCATGATTTCCTCTATATACAAACACACATATACACTCGCATATATATATATATAATATGTACGCGTTCCAAGCGAAAAAAGTGCTCGAGGGCCGCCGAAGAAAATGACCGATCCTCGATCACTAGCAAAGATAAACGCGCGCGAGTTCGTATATATACTAACGAGACAGCGAAAGCGGCAAGCGAACGAGTCTGCGCGCATAAACAGAACGTGGCACGTAATTTACGGCCTCTTGCGGTGCGCGCGCGCGCAGGTTACGCTTATTAATTTACGATTTATAATTGCGAGGAACGCCCCCCGCGCGCGCAAACGCGCGTCTGTCTCTTTCTCACTAGTAGGAATAAATCCGAGCAAAAGCAGAGGTAATCCTTTCGCTTTCTGTTGAGCCAATGCGAAGTTTTTTTTTTCTGCGAGAAAGAGAGAGAGGATTGGTTGTCGGGTATGCTGGTTTTTTGAGAGATTTTTTTACTGAGAGATGGAGGAGATATATATGCGGAGGTATATATATTTGTTGGCTATTTTCGGACGGTATTAATTGGACGGGTAAGTGATTTTTTCTGGCTGTTGCATATATTTAAATGAGTTGTAATATATTATAATGGTTGGTTAGTTTTTCTAATAAATATGATTGATTGGAGTTCAAACATTTCGGAGCTATCGAGGGTGATAGGTGTAGGAGAAAAAAAATTTTTAAGTGGTATTTTCGCATTCATATTTTTGCAAAAAATATAAAGGCCCATAGCAAATTGTGAATTTTTTTTAATACGTAATGACTTTATAGTTTGTTCGATGATATACATGAAACCGTTAAAGGTTGCAAAAAAAAACAAAAAAAAATTGAATGAAATACGAATTTGAAACTATGACAGTGTGTTATACAGGTAACAAGGCAAAAATACTAGGTATTTTATTAGAACACAGTATACACTTAGCATATGATTGAATAATAGATACCCTTAAATTCAGTCTAAATAATGAGCCGTCTACAATTTCAATCGTAGATCACGAACCATATCAAATTTTGATTGGAAATCGTGTTGTATCAAATCGTGCTTATGATGTATGCCCTCGTGCAGAAATGATGATCTCGCAATCGATATAGTCGAAACGTTGCACTTTCCATCTAATTGAAACGCTTGTATATTATATATCTATACGCTAGTACGATAAATCAAACTAAAATACACACGTGTATACGTGGTTGAAAGTTATTTTTTCGAACAACACAATATTTCCGTACAAATTCGAATTTATTTGCCATTAATTGACATAAAACTACGCTTATAAGTCACACATAACCATGAAAATCAATTATTTACAAAACGTAAAAGTTCTTCTTAACAATCTCCCAAACTCTTTTATCCATCCCGCCACCTCTTTTTATCTCAATCCACCTAAATAGATTATCGATACACCGGCTCTCACAGCCCGATAAATCGTACGAGGCACTCCCTCCCTCTCCTTAACTCTCTCTCTCTTTCTCTCCATCTTTTATCTCCCTCCTATACACTCTCCCGTTACACCGAAGATTCACCTCTCTCTCTCTCGAAAGAGAGCGGAGAAAGGTTATGAGAGACGCCGCGCAGGGAGAGAGAAAGAAAATAAAAGAACTCTCGCTTCGCTTGGTTCGCGCACCCCGCGGTGCTGCCGCTAATGGGGAGGTACGTCGACGTTTAATTAGCCCACCGCGAGATCTATGGAGAAAGAGAGAGAGAGAGAGAGAGAGAGAGAGAGAGAGAGAGAGAGAGAGAGAGAGAGAGAGAGAGAGAGAGAG
>JAYJLV010000001.1:7180580-7193080 GCA_036873485.1 Torymus texanus | reverse complement strand
AGAACGGAAAGAAAAGCCCCCTTGGCCCTTTATACGAGCGTGCGAGTACGCGGGCGCGCGCGTTCGAGCGAGTTCCACAAAGGTGTAAAATGCGCCCGCGGAGGTCCGCGTTATCGCTCTCCGATACTTTGCCGCGGCTGCGTGTTAACAACGCTAGCTCTTGACTTTTTACGCGACTTCTTCCGCGGCCCCCTCTTTTTTTTACCGCCTCGAGCTGCGGCTCTGGAAGAAGAAAGTCTCTGTATGCGTCTGTATGTGTGTGTGTATGTGTGAACGTCCGGTTTGTGGGGAGCACTAGGAGGTGTTATCGGCTGCTTCCTTCGATATAGTGAGAAAGAGGAAAAGAGGTGGAGCTGGGTTAGAGATTTTATCAGGGATTTCGTATATAGGTGGGTATAGTGGAGAGATTCCACTGCTATGGTTTTGATAATTTTTTAGATGATGAGTAGTTTGAGGTAGGGTTTGAGGTAGGAAAATAAAGGTTCTTTGCCGTATTAGTGTTTGAAGTACGCTTTTTTATAAATAAAAAAAGGGTTGGCTTTGAGGATCTGTAAATGAAAGAACACAGTTTTAAAAGAGATCAAATGTTATAGTAATAGCATTCATTACAGCAGATATTTTTCTAGTAAATTAAACTACAAAAATAACATTACAACATATCACCTTTATTAAAAAATTCAAGAAATTTCACTAACAGAAAAAGAAAATAATGATTTTCAGTCGAACCAGCTAAAAAAATATACATCTACTATGTCAAATATATCTATATTTACGAGCACGTCCCGTATTTATATACATATATTCACGACGGCGATTCAAGCTCAATACTCAAGTATTTAAACTGTAATAAAAGAACCAAAGCTCCCGCTCTCTCTCTCTCTCTCTCTCTCTCTCTCTCTCTCCTCCCCGGCCGAAAGAGCTTTTCTTAGTTCTCTCGGCACCAAACGGCAGGTAAATAAAAATCAATAGACCCTTTTCGCAAGCTCATTCTCGCCTCTCCGTTTCCCCTGCCTGTTCGCTACTCTTCCTTCTCTCTCCCTCTCACTCTCTACCCCCCACCACTTTTGTCTCCCGTGCACGTTGGGCGTCTTCGCGTTCTGTTTCGCGCCCAATTTGCGGCCCATCATCGCAACGGAAGAAGCAATTTCTAACTTAAATGAAACTCCCGCTTCGCCTGTTCGCTCGCGTTCGCTATCGACACACAAGTGTACACGAAGCATGTGTATAGTATGCGCATACTAGTTCATGTGTATAGGTTACATATATATACAAGGGTAAAATACCGGATGTATTCTACACGATGATCTACATGGAAATTATTGAATATTTTATGCGTGATCGTGCAGATTGAAAATTCTGAGCGACGGCATGAGAGTCTGGCGCGTGTTAAATTATTTAAGCGAAGGTTCGTTTTTCAAGAGTAAGTGCAGCGGGGATTGCAAAATAAGGAAGAAGGAAAGGGGGAAAGGCCACGAGGAAACGAAGTTACCGGAGAAAATAATATTGAAAGGTGCGCTGCACGGGGGTGTTCTGTATTTTGCCTTCTTTTTTTTTATAGTTTAATATTTTTGATGCAAGGTGTACGATGGTTCGATGAAAAATTCGATGCGAAAATGAAACTGAAATTTTCCTAGATTAAAAGTGTAATCCCGTTATTTTGTTCATTACTTTTATAATAACAAGATATTTTTTCTAAGAAATTCATCATTTTACCAGTATTTTTGAACACTAATATGTTTTTTTTTATACACAAATGCGTCATACATAATATGCTACAGATTTCTTGCTATAAATTGAGAACATACATTTTCCAAAAATCCATCAAAAGCTCATTTTTCTACCCTTCAGACACACCTCATTTTTAACCTTTCACCCTGAACACCAACGACACAACGTTGTCGTCACCCTCAAAATGTCGTCCTAGACAACGGCAGTAGCAGCAGCAGCAGCAGCAGCTTGGCCGATCCATGCAAAACCCGCGAGCGTCAGCCTCTCTCTACACGCGCACCAACCGACGCGGCAAGAACCGAAAGGGAAAGAAACCTTTCCTCCCTCTGCCGAATGCTTTTCGGCGCAAGCAGTCGATTCGCCATAGTCGCGGATTTCCGGAAATACGTCAGTTTAGCCAGCGCGCGAATATGTCACTACGGCGCAGCCCTGCTGGAATATTCGTTCGTAGAAAGAGAGGGAGAGAGAAAATTTCACCGCCTGTGCGCACGCGAAATCGACGTCTCTCCCGCCGATATCTCCTCCCTCTCTCTCTCTCTCTCTCTCTCTCACCCCTACGTCTTCGCTTTTTCCTCCCTCGTCTTATTCTTAATCTCTTGTGGAGGCTGCGCCCGTGCGCGTTCCTGAGAAAAGTATCTTTCGGAAGGGTGGTAGTAGTAGTAGTAGTGGTGGTAACCTTTCGCCGAGAGGAAAAGAGAGAGAGGTTAAAGCTTCGGAGGTTCGCCGACGAAGCGATGTGTTTGCGTAGGGAAAATGTTGGATCGCAGATGGGAGATCTTTTATCTTCGGTGATATGTTAACGTATAAAATTATTACTGCAAATGTATCAATTTATTGATCGCGCCAAATTTCTTAAGTCATGTTGATCAGAGGTATATTAACTATGTTATTTTATAATAAAATAATTTAGTACTGAAATAATATTATTTTAATGCTCAAATATTATATGCAATAATAATTATTCACAATGTTTGGAAGATACTTTAATAATTTATAAAGAAATGTATATAATATTATATTATAGATTCAGTTTTATTAAATTTAATGATAATAATTCGAAATGTTAAATACATTGAATTTATCGAATGTAACTATATAACTCGGATGAAATATAATGATGCACAGTTATATTATGCATTCCTATAGAATTGTTAATCTTCTTGCGAATAAATAGATACCAACACTATGTATTTACACCGTGTTTACATCTACTAGATCACAATTACCATGTACGCAAAGATACTTTTTTTATCTATATTCATCCAAACATATCAGGACCTTTACCATAATCCTACACGTCGATAAACACAGGGGCAATAAGTCTCATGCTCGTCAATAATATACGTTCACCAATTCGCCGCGATCTCAGCACCCATATCCCCATCTAACGCTCGTCCCTCCTTCTCTCTCTGTCTCTCCTCAAGGAGCTTTCGCCGATAGAGGGATTAAGGAGAGCAATTTAGCCTCTCTCTCTCTCTCTCTCCCTTATATAAAGATGGCACACACATATACACAGCAAGTGTAGTAGTCGATCGCTGTTGCTGCTGCTGCTGCTGCCACGTGTACAACGCGCGTGCATGCTAGTTCGCGAATCCATCCTCACGCAACTCCTGCCGAGATTGCCTGGAAGCCCTCGGTAGGTAGATTGGGTTGGTTAGTCGGCTGCTAGATGGCGAAGAGGCGTGCGTTCGCGTATATATCGGGTAGAGGTTGGAGAGAGGCAACTTCGATAATCTTCCGTCCTTTGCCACGGCAAAGTTTGGCAATCAATGTGCGAAGTAACAGTTTAATTAAATACGCTCACCCATCGACGGGCGACGAGAGTGAAGGAGGAGAAGGAGAAGGAGGAGGAGGTGAAGACTCGCTTCGAATTTTCATCTCGCCCCCACCTCCTTTGCCATACCGCTCGTGAGAGCGTCGCTATTTGTCTGCTGAGAGAGAGAGAGAGAGAGAGAGTGAGAGAAAATTATAATCGGAGAGAGAATTTGAAAGGGAGGAGGTTTTATGGGAGAAGGGTGATTATGGGTAATTAATTGATGTATCGCGGTGTCCGGATTTTTGGAGCACTTTATAGGAGAGTGAGAGAAAGTTTTGTAATATGAGTTGGTGAGGAAGAGAGAGAGAGAAAGAGAGGAGAGCTAATCTGGTTGAGAATGCAAACTTACGGGATTCTATTAAATTCAACGTGAAATTACATTCGCGAAATTACTCGTCTAACCTTTGAGATTTTCGTTGGCAACTTTCAGAGGACTTGACTAATATTAATCTTTATTCGCTTCTAGGTGAACCGTGATGAGAGTATTATTACAGCCATGATACATCTTAATTCGTTGTGCAAGGACTTTTGAATTTAAAATCTAAAATACTACTGGTATATTTTTATCTCTATAAGTGAAATGTGTTTATCAAAAAGTTTAGAAGCTTTTCATATTATGATAATAAAAAAAAACTATTACTAATTTTTTACGCATCATAAATGAAAATTTATTTGAAATTTATCTCGTAAAGAAGTAACTTAATATAATTCTATTACAATACATTAAAATTCCCAAAAAAAAAAGGAAGTCCCCATTTTAGCCGGAATAAATAGGAAATAAATAACACCGTAATTCACCTACAAAAGGCCCTTCGAAATCTTCTTGTCTATGATCCTATATATACCTCCAGCTATCCATTCCCAAATTCTCTGAACTCGCCTAGCCTCTCACCTGCGCGCACCTTTAATTCCTCCTCGTTACACAACCCGACCGCAGCCACTGCTGCTGCTGTTGCCAGCCGAATTTCTATTTAGCATAAAACAGGCCTAGAAACACAATAGCGTAAGCCCTATTGCGTATACTATACAGTCCTACATTTTCGTGTGTATCTTCGCTACACAACGCTGCCCCACAAAAGGGGTATTATATACACTCGAAGCATCTGTCCGCGAAGTCAGTCTCTTTTACTAGAATTTCCTATTAGCCTCGTTCCCCCTTTACTTTTTTTTTTTCATCTATCGAGGCACGCGTTCGCGTGCACCTGACACGTCAGCTGGGCATCTATCTTTCTTCAGCTCTATTAGGTCGATTAAAGAACACGCGCGTGTCGTCGCATTCGTTCTTAGAACCATCGATGTAAGCTTTTCGACAGGTGGCGCTTGTAGAAATGATCCGAGTATAGCCCTTTGCGCCCTACTTATTCATTTTTTGATGCGTGTCAGTCAGTCAGTCAGTCGGTGAGTTGTTTCGTAGCAAAGGCGCTTGACGTATGTGCGGCGATGATTTTGATTGGATTATAGGTGAATGGAATGCATGGTTACGTTTTTTGTTTTGTTCTGATGCGTGCCTGGAAAATTATGAAAAGTAATTAGAAATAGTGTGGTTGTGGTAAATTTTATTTGGTTTGAAGTGGATTAATCGAGTGCCAGCTGTCGGCTTGCGAGGCTAGTGTACAAACAGAGTAATGGATTTCGTAATTAATAGTGCAATTCACTATATTTAGTTAATAACTTTTAAAATATTCAAGCGTTTCCCTTTGTTTTTAATAAATTTAATGACTTTTGCATAAGTTAAACACAAGTACTTCAGCTAAACGGTTTTATCTACAATACATATATTTTCTATATAATTTTTTATTAAACTGAAGTAGCACTTTTGTATCTATATTATTTTCTATATAAAATATTATTCGTTTATATCATTCTGGTCTAAAACGTACGAATGAATATTCCATTATCCGAACCACAAAATCTCACAAAACATCATCAAAATATCGCCCAATAACATCCATCTTTCCCCTACCCCTGCCTCCTCTCATCATCTTCACAATACTCTAATCTCTCTCCCACTCTCTTTCAACTCTACTTTCCACTGCTTCATCATGACTATCCCGGAAGAATTCGCCACGCTCCCATCGTCCCCAACTCTTTCCCACAAAATTTCTCCCCGCGCATATACATTACGCCTCTCTAATACCCTCAAACCACATATATACATATAATACGCACTCTCTCTCTCTCTCTTTCTCTCTCTCTCTCTCTCTCTCTCTGTATCCTCGTCATACGTGTGCGTCTTGATGACACGGCGCCAGCGTGGAATGATCGAAGAGCCATCGTCTCTCTCGCCTTTATTAGAGCTACGCTACCGAGGCAAGCTCTATATATATATATACATATATATATACATCTCTCTAGCTACCAGGCCAATTGTCTAATGCCCCGTATGTGTCTCTGTATATGTGTGTGTATATATGGCACACGCGTATAGCGTTGATGATTCCCTCCTCTACTGTCATGCTAATTCGCCGTGTGCGCGGACGCGCGCGCGTACGTCCCGGATAATTGCGCGCTTACGCGTACCGAGAGAGAGAGAGAGTGACCGGCATGTACGCGCTTGGCCAAGGGGGTGATGGCCAACACGCGTATTGTGCCACTGCAGCGTAGAATCGACGGAAAATTCGTATAGAGGAGATAACGTAGATGTATGTGTGTGTATGTGTATGTCTATGTATGGTGCTGGAAGGCTTATAGTGTGAGGATGCAGCGTTAGGATGTGATCGATGCGTATATCGGTATAGAGTATATGTATATAGCTGCGAAGCGTCGCATGTGAGATGTTAATAAGCGATTAGAGAGGCGACGAAGCTCGCGGCAACGGCAACGGAGGCTTGAGATATGCGCCGCTGAGGAATTTACGTGAGCTTGCGGGGAGATGGGTGTACAGTGAAGATGAAGGTTATTGTGGCTTTTCAGAGGAGAATGAGAAATTGTATGTTATTGGGATCTTCGGTTGTGTGGGTTGATAATTTGGATTTTGGAAAATATATAGATGAAATTTTGTAAATACAGAAAGGGTATGGAATAATAAAAAAGGTTTGTTATATGTTTAACAATGGTTTACATTTCATTTAGTAATAGAGACTTTGATTGTAAGTTACAAAACTTGGACATTTAAAAAGTTACAAATCGAAGAATGTGTAAGGTGACTTATGGGATAATTCGGCCACCTTAAACGGAATATCTTCTATGTACATCTGTAAGTTTGTTAGAAAAATATTACAAAAAAAGTTTTTAAGCATATTAAATATACTAAAAAGAAATAATTAGATACGCTTCAGATATGATGTTAAGCTTTGTAGAGCGCAAAAGTGTAAAATGTACGTTTTGGACAAATTATCTGGGACATTACCCAATTTGCACAATATTGAGAAAATATTATAAATTTATTCATAAACTGTAAACATTTATATTTGCTAAGTGCAATATTTTGCTTTCATTTGATTATGTAGCAATTTAATGTAAATATTGATTTTTTACATTTGACAATATTGTTATTTTAATTATTCTTAATATTTTTTAAATGCATTACGTACATATTTATTTTTATCAAAAATGTATCTATTCGATTACCACGATAAATGTAAAATATAGTCAATTTTCTACCATAAAAATAAAAAAATTTCCAGCAGTACAAAATATGACGACAGAAAATCACTCGTAATATAACACATGTCAAATATATTATACGTAATTTCACTGCAAATGAATAATCATCTGAATGCAATATTCCCTCGTTTTATCCTCTTCGCATTAATCCATCACCAACTCGAAAGCTAAAAAATAAAGCATATATACTCCGTATACTTATAACGTACATAAAAAACAAACAATCCTCAGCTCGTCACACATCTCGCGACACTACGTCAGCCGTTCTTCTCCTCACTCTCCTCTGAAAATAGCTCTCCACCTCTTCTCTCTCTCTCTCTCTCTCACTCTCTGACACCCATCCAACAAAACTCCAGCAGTATAAGTACAAACAAGCTCGCGTGCAATCAAAAGCCGAAGAAACGACGGAAGCTCGAGTGGGTCAGTCGCTGATATAACGCGCACAGCGCGCGAAATCGTGTTGCCGCATTACTCAGAGGTGATGGATGGCCCTTCGCTTCTCGCAACGGCGCCGAAGATGGGAAGCCGACGCCGCCGACGCCACTGCTTCTCCTGCTGCTACTACGATCGGTGTGAGAGACGTAAGATTCGGCGGCGACGCGAAAGTGTTTACGGAAGTTTTCGAATGAATAAAATTGCGAGAGAGAGAGAGAGAAAGAGTGGTTGATTAATCGTTCGGAAGGGAATTGCGAGATGGGAATGCAGAATGGAGAATATGTATATGTGCGAAAGCGTAATTAGAAGCGAAAGAGAGAGAGAGAAAGACAGTGAGTTTTGAGGTTGTGATGAATCGTCATTGTTTATTAATGTTGATGGTTTATATTGTGAAAGGGGGAATGTTAATGCGATTGCTGCGCTGTATATGTGAATACCGAAATATGTGCTGGAATGATATTAATGAAAGTTTGAGAAGAGAATGATCTGAGATGCTTGAGGATTCAGTACTAAAGGAAATTGGTGATATTTTTCACAAGTGCTAGAGAATATTAATTATCATTTTACGAATAATTATATCTTATGTATATACTAATACCATGGAAACATGAAGATATATTTATATGATAATTATAAATTATAACGAAGTTTCCGATAAAATCAACCGACATAATTAATCCTACCTTGAAAAACAAGAAAATTAAAACCTTGCTTAAAACTCTTCAATCTAAAGATACCGCCTCATCAACCTATCTCCGTTTCTCCTACCCTCTTCGTCAACTTCCCTGTAACCTCAAAAGACTCCCGATACATCCTTCCCAACCCCACTCTTCCCCTTTCTCTCTACCCCAACCCAGGGAATGCAAAAGCAAGTTCCTACACCTCCTTGTCACCGAAAATGACGTATCGCCGTAACTCGGGCGCGACCCCTTCAGAGTCAGCACAAAACTTCTATATACGCGCCCGCGTGCGAGAGAGAGAGAGAAGAGATCGATTCGCGCGTACTTCCTACCCCGTGTAATTAATTCGCTCGCGATGCATTTTCTTGCGTCGTGGTCCCTTGTGCATAAAGCTTTTTTTTTGTACAGCTGCAAGGGTATGAATTTTATTGCGACGGGGAGGCAAGAAGCAAAAAGAAAGGAGAGAGAGAGAGAGAGTGAGTAGAAGTAAAGTTGCTTTGTAAGTCGAATGCGAGCGAGCGGTGTATAAATTTAACGGCAGTTTGATGTAAGTTTAACAGGCGCGGTGGTATGGCGTATAGAGGGTGGACTGTATTAAGAGTTTGGCGTACGCAAGCGCGAATGTAAAGTGCGCCAGGATGGTTTTGTGATGTTACGCTTTGTAAGTGGACGTATAAAGTCTATATAGCGGTGAGGTAGCAGATAATTTTAAGTGTCGCGTATATTATATATATATAGATGTCGGAGTGATTTATTTTATTTGCTACAAGAAAAAAAGTTACTATTATATGTATATATTATTATAATTCGCTTATGTGTATATATATCAGTTTGAACTATACTAATAGATCTTTCTTTTCAGGGAAGATTATGTCTGGTAATGACTGTATCGGGAATATTATTTTTAGCGTATGTATAAGAAGAATGAAAGAACAATGACATGGTGCTTTCTACACTCGATATATATGTTATATAAGTTTCTCGGCAAACTCGAAAAAATGAATAATAATTCACTTCCTATACTTAATCCTTACCAGGATCATATAACGTGTCTACACATACATATATATATATATATATATATACACGATACAAGCAAATATCCGCATATATATGCGCGGGGGTTACGGATGTTATTAACTGTAATGGAGCTTACAAAGCACTATGCAAATCGTAAATCACTCAATTTTTCATCAACCCTGTCGTCGTTGTGTATAGCGAATCTCACGCGCATCTCGTCTCAACTCTGATGAGATTGATAGAAAGCGCGAGCCGAAACTAATTTCACCCTGTTCTACATAAATCCCTTCTTATATACATATATACACATACATGTATGTATATTACACGCGCGTGCATGCGTAAAAGAAAAAAAAGCGATATTTCACTGTAGTACGCGGTTATAGTATACAGTTGCTAATGACGTGCGATTTTGGCTGAATCAGAGTGACTGGGACGGCATCGTGCTGGAATATAAACGTCATCGACACGACATATACATACACATAGTCTTTTGCTCTGTTGGATCGTCATCGATCACTTGTACAAGCGTGTGGCGAGAACAAACACTATGTGTGTATGTTTTCTTTTGCGAAAATTCGGACGACACTTTTTGCTCTTTGTGTGTGTGTATATATGTCGAATTGTTTTCACTTTTTTTCGGAGGGGACGGAGAATTTATCTTTGACGCCAGGCGCGAAGAGTGCGATAGGGTCCAGTGTGTTTTCTCTCGCACCGAAGCTGAAAATAAAGTTTGAGCGATAGGTCGTCGACGAAAAAAAAGTACACACACTCGTGTCTATCTACGTGTGTGTGTGTGTGTGTATGTGTATTGGTGAATTCGATGGATGCGTGTACATATTTATGAACGGTGTGTTGCAGAGAAGTGTGTCTCAACGCGTTGCAAAATTAATATTTATAGAGTCAATTTTGACGATGTTCGGACTATGTGTATATGTGTACGTGTGTACATCAATTTTGAAATTGATGCGAGACTTCGTATATGTAGTTAGGAAAGTTTGCTTTGTAGAGAAAACTCGCTGTCTTTCGTCGGATAAATTTAGTTTTTTGTACAATAAATAAACGCTGTATTTATCGTTGGTTGTATAGATATGTTGTAAATTTGACATAATGAGATTTTCGTCTGAATATTTAATTATTTTATATATTTCTAGCGTTGTACAGATTCAAAAATTTATGATACAAATGTATGATTGAACAGTTGATATAAGTAATGCATTGCACATGTGCATTCATTACATCGATCAATATGTCTGTACATAATTGCGCGACGTGAGTGACAACCGTAATTCAAGTAAAACCAAAGTCAACGTTGCAGTGCTACACAAGATAGAGCAATACATTCATTATCATAAGCTTTTCGGGTTTCTGTAATGATATGAAAAGCATATCTTTTCATAATGTCAGAATAAGAAAGTAAATTCGGATGAATAAGACTTTGAATAGCTCTTCCATTACAATTCTTAAGAGATAAAATGACTGTATAGAATAATAAACATACGATGATTATACACAAATCTCCAAAAGAGAAATATTATAGTATATGAGATGAACCTAAGTGATATACCTATTAATATTCTTAAAAACATCTATACATAAAGTCAACAAATCTATATAATAAGACCTCAAACTAACCGTTATGGACGAGAAGAGTCGAGTCCCTGGCGAGGTTGGTCAGCTCACTGTCTGTTAATGTCTCGTCGGAGGCGTTTCCAGAGGTCGGTGTATCGCTTAACCCGGCGCCACTTCCCGGCACGTGATATAACGGATGCTGCTGTTGCTGTTGATGCTGATAAGTGGCACGTTGCTTGTGTTGGCCAGGGTATACCTGACCAGTAGGATGGCCAACAGGCGGATAGCCGCCGGGTTGGCGGCCCCCGGTCGACGCTCCAGATCGGTGACTAGGCGGCGGATTGCTACTGGTCTCCTCGCCCTCGCTACCGCTGAGGCTGTAGGCCGGGTAAAGGCGTCCCTTCCCTGGAAATTATAAATGATAGGGTTAGAATTTTTTTTGGGTATAATGGTTTATCTGGTGGTTTTAATTGTTGATGAAGCTTAATTTTATTGTTATGTTATTTGGTAGATTTTAGGGATTTGTTGAATTTAATCATTGTTTTGAATAAAGTTTCAAGTTATATATGTATTTAGTATACCCCAAACTCTACGCACTAAATGTACGAAAGAAGAATATTGGTAAAATCAGTAATGTAAAGTAAAATAAGAATAATTTATAAAATTTCATACTAAAACGATCAAATAATTTACTATTTGTAAGATACATTTATGTACACAAATTATATAAGTATATAGCGGAACATAATTTCTTCAGTCAGAAATCAAAACAAAACAAACATTATATAACAGTATTTTGAAACTTATATTCTGAATTAATGTACTATTACACTATATTTTTGTCGTACAAATAGCATCAACTTAAAATAATTGATAAATAAAAAAAGTTAACTAAACTAAAATATTTGTTCTAGTTATGACGTGAATATTTTGTCGATTTTCAACGAAAAACATGTTGTTGATTTACTGTAAACAGTAAAAAATAGTGTAGCGGAAATCCACATGAAAATTGATTAAGAATATTCTATGAAGTATCACGTTTTCATCAAAAAACAAAATTGAACTGTCGATTTCAACGCAAAAACAGTATATGTTAAAATTTAAAATGGAAAATAATATGTTTAAAATGTTTTACACAATCGTATTTTTCACTCAAAAATAGGTTATTGAACTGACATTATTTCTCTGAAGCTGAAAATACGTCTCTTTCAAATGTGTGTTGCTAAAAACACGGTAAAAATATTTTAACGTTTTGTATATAGCATTGCAAGGAGCATTGTAATAACAGAGGAGATTTTAGAAGAAACTTTTTGCGTGAACTTAATTACCGTAAAAGCACTTTCTTCATACTATAACGGTTAATAATATATAAAACTACGCTTCTTGAAAATTTTTATCAAAATTAAGTAAATCCTTTTTACATCACTTTCGACGGAACAAAAGCTGATACCGTATAATTCCGAAAGAAAATTTCCGTATAAATATTTATGAGTGATATCCTATTTTATGACTTTAACGTAACAGAAATGTGGCAATAGTTC
The DNA here is from genome assembly GCA_036873485.1 of Torymus texanus. NCBI lineage: Eukaryota > Metazoa > Arthropoda > Insecta > Hymenoptera > Torymidae > Torymus > Torymus texanus. Next base: position 7,180,682 of record JAYJLV010000001.1, on the reverse strand, counting down.
ATCCTACGTCAAATATGTTAATAATAATCGATTTTCACACTGGATATCAGTTACTTTAAATTTTTACTTCCAGTGCCTTAGAAAATTTACAACTTATATATA
>JAYJLV010000001.1:7173377-7180480 GCA_036873485.1 Torymus texanus | reverse complement strand
CGTAGGGTAGTATTTACATACTAGGCTGGAGCTCGATGTAAATACGTCTACTCTTATTGAGAGCCTGTTTTGAACTCAATTAAATTATTAGATACAAAATTTTAATCAACTGGGATATTGAATAATTTAATGATTATTTTATTTATTAATTATTTAATTAATTTCTATATCAAAATATTTTATTTTATATCAGAGAACATTTTTAATTTTGATGCTATTCAGACCGGGTTATATTGAACCATCAACCAATCGCATTGCTTCTTTAAATGCTTCACAACATCCGGTCATCTCTTTATTATAAGAGAGGATGATATAAGGACATTACATTTAAATTTCAGTTAAACATATGAGACAATAATAATTTATAAGAATTTCTAAGACAAATCTAAGCTTACATTCAATAGATTTATCGCTTATTAAACAATCAAATTATTATCAAACCGAAAATTTATTTAAAACAGTACCGCGTACCAACTAGCCGCAAACCGTAAATCGTCACCACTCTCTCTACTTTTATCCTCTATTTACTCGGCCGCGCTCTTGCGCGTTCCTGCAGGTGTATATATATATATACACACCATCGCTTCGCTCCGACTCTCCTACGACGACGGCGACGAGTTTACGTACTCTCGGACTCGCGCGCAACACTTCTCTCTTACAGGTACATACACACACACACACATATATAATATATATATACATATATATAACTCAGTAGTCACGGGCGGTATAGGAGGATCCGTAAGGCAAATATGCTCACCTAGTTAGCGCCACCGCAAACATTGATACGCCCCGGTATATATTCGTGGAAACGCGTTTGAAATCCCGACGCCGCTGCTCATAACTGCAGCCTGAGAGGCGCAAAGGAGTTTACTGGACCAAAGCTGCAGAGACGAAGGAGACGTTTTTAATCCGAATGCTATGGCTGGTCGTAACATTCTCGGACTTTGATAGTCCACGTAGGGTTTCGGGTAGATTGAGTGATGATGGATGGGCATGGATTTAGTTGAACTTGTGGGGACGAAGGTAAACAATATTTTTGGAAAAGATTCTGACTTTGGTTTGTTTTTCAAATGTCTAAAATAATGTTGTACCTTTTCGTTACATAATTCACGGTTAATGATACGTATAATAGGAGCAATAAAGCGCTCATTATGTTCATTATATCATTAATCCTATAATTCTAATGGTGAAATTAAATACTCTTATTTCTTATATAATACAGATTTAGAACACTATAAACATATAATACACTTGAGTACTCCACTTTACTTCCCCTTTTTCGCTAACAACTAATAAAATAAACTAATTACACATCCTAGCCTCAAAATATCTCCGCTACCTCCGGTAAATCAACTAAAACGACAAAAACTTAACGTCACATTATAATTACCCTTCACTCTGGCACCCTGCATAGGTATATATAAACCACGCGTGCGCGCGCGCGCAAATAACACATGCTCGCAAAAAAATAGTTATTTACATAATTCCACTTTGCATAAACGGCCACACGAGCTTGCAAAAAACACACATACACATACACCCACAGCAAAACAACGCGCTGCTGCGTCGTTCTATACAGCTAAGGGAATAACTTACGACCTCGCGTGGTGCGCGCACCGTACACTACACCGTAGAGACGTATACAATATATCTATATATATAATATCATATACACAATACCAGGGAAATACGAAGAAACAGACATGCGCAGGTATATACGGATGGAACTATTCCGCGGGGTCAATGTTATATATATAGTTCGCGGACGCGACAATTGGCGGTTACAGTCGTGCACATGCGCTGGTCTACTCGAGTTTGCATTTCCCTTGTTATATACACGTTAAACCGACGCTCGCGCGCGCGCGCGCGAAATTTGAAACTCTCAAAGGACCGTCAATGATGTGCCTTATTTTACATACCGCGGATTACGTGAGAAGTGAGAGGAAAGGGAGAGAGAAGGGAAGCACATGCATATTTACGCGCGGAACAGCGAATGTAAAACGAGCATTAGGGAATTCGTGTGGCAAACAATGAACTGGGTCAAGTGATTAATGCATTTTAGCATTGGTAGGTGTGAGAAGGTACGAAAGCGGTGGATGGTATATAACTGCGTGTGTATAGGTATTAGAAGTATTAATGTAAGGTGATTAATTAATTTTCATGGAAATTATTGCCTGTTTTGGTTTCTAAGAGGATACAGTCAACTGTAATCGTCGACAATATTTTATTTCGTATATAATTTTGAAAATTTTTAGTAAGTACTTGGGTAAAGGTTGGTTGCTATTAAGAAATTACCTTTTTAGCGATAGCTATCGTTTCTTATCGTTCTATTGCAAAAAGTAATTATTTCTCAGTGCAAAAGCTCACAAAACCTATTTTCAAGCGTCAAATTTCAAAAAGAACATTACCAGTTTTAAGGATAATCTATTAAAAGTTAATTAAATTAAACGAAAAAAGCAAAACCTCAATGCCAGAATAATCGTCACCGTGAAATAATAAATTTCAATTTACGAAGGATTTAAAATTCGAAGAAATTGTCGGAAAAGAATTTTCATTTGTGTCTTTCTATTGTGCCTCTGTTTATTGTGTCGCGAGAACAATGGTAGAGTTTCAGTTTCAACCGCGGATTACGAAGCTCGTGTTTGCTGTGCTTCAAAACACTGTCAGCTCAATTGTCTAACTTCAAAATTTAATGGCTTTCCTGCCTCGTATTTTCAAGCAGATAATGTCTTTCAAATTTATACTCAAAGTAGAATTATTGCGTATACAACAATTTGATAGCCTTAACGTGGGAGTTCCGAATTTACGTATGTTCCTTCGTTCTGTTATCGTTTTATAGGTGAAACTTTGGCATTTCTATACAATATATCTATAACGTTAACCGAAACAAGCAAAACATCTTGTCAAAAACCAATAAAAAATACATATAAATATTATTGATTTCGCTATATAATATTTTACGATGGCTTTAAGCGAATATATAAAATGCAATATTCTCCCATATACCCCAAATCACGTGACCAGTCCAGTGATTACATAGACTCACAGTTTTACAATACAATAATATTTATACAGACTCTCTAAAACGACTCGCCGCTTTTATTTACTATTAAATCCCCCGCGCCACTGTATACACTCACATTCAACCAAACCAAACATTAAAATCCTCATTTCAATCCTATCCCATAAACATCCTCCACGCATTCTATATTTAACCTTCTCCTCCGCCCACCTCCACCTCGAAAGATTAAAAAAAAAAACCCTTTCCCTCCCAGTGCACCATATAAACAGTATAAACGACGATTTTTCCTTTCGTTTCCCTCCTTCCCTTCCCTTGTAAAACTTCAAAGTAGATAAATATCAGCTTTAAACCGCTCCCGCGGCCAAGTATCAACGTGCACCAACTCTATACACGTGCCGGTATCATCAGACCATGAGAAAGACATACACACACACACACACACATATATATATATATATATATATATATATACACACACACACACTGCTACTCTAGTACAGCAGAACCTTGCGCGTGTATTTGTTTACGCGCTCCGCGAACAATGCTCTCTGCTCGCTGCTTCCGCGGGTCGTCAAACTGAAAAGTGTCTCCCATGGGAGATAAAGAGACACATACGTATATATAGTGTAGAGAGAGGGAACCGCTACTACGCGCTATCGTGACATGTGCGCCCGCGCGCGCTTGCGATCAAAGGGGGGTTGTAAAGTCTAGCAGACTAAATAAAAATACGTATACGTACGGATGCGTATTAGTACGTGCATCAGAATATACGTATATGTATACATATATGTAGTAGTAGTGTAACGTAGTGCAAGCGGCGTGTTAGTCGGCTCGTAAAATAATGGCGTGGCTGCTAGAGTTAGAGCTACTATATAGAAATGCATGTGCGTCTCGACTGTTGCTTTTTGTTGTGTATATATACATACACGTGAGGGTACGGTCGCGTGGTTTTCGAATTTTTTCGCATTTTCTGTATGTAGAATTGTACTCTTTTGTTTTGTACTGTGTGGCGTTTGGATATATTTCTTTTTGTAAAAGTTTGTAACTTTTGTATGTATTGAAATATTTTTAATTTTCATAAATTTTTCTTCAGGCGAGAGCTTCATTGTTATCAAGCATCATTCACTGCAAACTTCTATATGTATACAAAAACGTTTCATGCACCGATTTACTATCAATTTCCGTACAAAAGTAGATATATTTCACCATCATCCATCTTCTCTTGCTATATCACTCACTTCGTTCTCGTATATATATATATATATAGCATCAAGGGTATTTACCACGTTCTAACGCAAACAGCTGCTGTAAACGTATCAAAGTATACGCACCTGTCGCGTACACACACAACCGGCCTGTTTACCCATTACACCGAGTACATTTCTATATATACACGCATCGCCACCAGCAATCGCCACCTCACGTGTTACAGTATATATTTTTCTCTAGTATATATCAAACGTTCCAATCCAAAAGCGATTCTAACGGACAAATTCAATCAACAAAAGTTACATTATATATATCTACGAGCGTCAAGTCAAAACCCCTCGCGGCTATATACTATATACTACTAGCATCGCCGCTTGTTTATCCATCCGTTCGTTCGTTCGTTCGCTCGTCCGGCTCTTCATATCCTCGTTGAGAAAAGAGTGCACGCATGCACACAGTATATACCGACGGTATTTGCCTTTGCATTACGTGGATAAAAGGGGGGGAGAACGAGCAGTGCTGCAACAGCAGTAGTAGTAGTAGTAGTAGTCCGGTGGCCGAAAGAGCTCGCGGATTGACGGTGAGAGCGCGCAAACGCTGTTTGCCGAAGATGCCGAGGGAGGATTTCGAGAGGAGGAAAATGCGAGAGAGAGAGAGAGAGAGTGATGGGGTGGAGTGATGGTGTGTATAGGGTTGAGAGTGCGGTACAGCGTTGTCGAAAGAGAAAGAGAGAGGAGTTTGCTAAAAGAAGAATGATGGTTGTTGAAAATGTTTGAGGAGAAAGTAAATGGGGGTGAGGGAATTACATTAGTTTAATCATTGTAGTCGAGGAAATGTAGAATTTTGAGAAGTAAGTGGTGTTTTTGTTTAGGCTCTTGATGGTTGACCGTCACATGCAAAGTATGTTGATTCAGAGTACAAGTTTCAAAGTCATCTATTTTAATGTTTGTTTTTTATTTATATTGTCTTAAATGAACTCAAAAGTACCTAATACAGATACCACTTTTGGAATTCTTAGTATGGCTTATGGATACATATTCTATACACTTGTTCATATTTTTATTTTTAAGTGTTCAAATAGCATTATTGTACGTATATATATATTAGAATATGATAAGTTTTTATAGAAATATTTACAAAAAATTTCTGTATGTAGGTGAGAGATATGAAATTATAGAATAGGAAGAAAATATGGTTTTCTAATTAAATAAATAAACGTGTTTAAATTCTTGCATTTATTATTCTAAAAAAATCTTTTCATGAATTCTAACATACATTATTCTTAGCATGTTTTCTTAGAGACATATGTAAATATGAATATACATCATACATCTATTTATTTTCAACCACAACTGTCTAGACATAGTCAGCTGACATATTTATCACGCTTTTTTTTATCTAAAAGAAGCTTTGTCAGATCAAAATTACCATATAAATTATGCAAAACTAAAATTCCAAAACAACACTTTATACTCTAACATCAATAAATCCACACCACAACCTCACAACCTTATTACTAATCTCAATCTCACATTCTATACGTTTCTTCCTTATCAACTTTCTGTAACCCCTGCCACCTTTCATACAACGTAAAACTTCCACGTGTATCGAAACCTCACCTAATCCTCGCGACGAAGAAATTGAGCGTCAAAAACTACGCAATGCACACGTACGTGAGCGTCTCGGCGCTCATTCGAGGACATAAATGACGCGGTAAAATATTTCCTCAGCGTCGAGGAGGTACGAGACGATCAAATTCCTCGAGGAAATTGCCTGTGATATTACGATCGCTTCGTCGTCGTCGTCGTCGTCTCGTCGCCGCCCATCTACGTTATATTGTCTCTGTCTCATGGGCTCACGTGGTGTCTCAGTCTGCTACCGTGTCGCGAGCGAGCGTGCGCGTGTCTTCGATCCAAGTTTTATGCTCGGACCCTCACGGGGATGCAAGCGACTGTTGGTTAGATAGACGATGTCTAGGTGGCAAGTGCTGAGATGTAGACGGGAGTGTTGTCTTTTTTTTTTTAAAGAGAGAATAAGGATGTGTTAATTTTGAAGATAGAATGGGAGGATAATCGACTTTAAGGGATAATTGTAATCGCATTTTTTAATTGTATTGTAAATAGTGGGGACGAAAAACTTATATATAGATGTGAACGCTATTTCTATTTAGTCACGGTGTATGATATCAGATAAAATGTATCGATCGTGGTTCTAAGAATGTGCTGTTTCAAATAGCTCTCCAATATCGTACGTAAGAGGAAGAAGTAACTTATATATATAAGTTCTGTAGTATATAAGAGCATATTTGCCAATATCCATTTCTTTACAGCTATTATCGTGAAATACAAAGATCAAGCTTTAACTATTAACATTCTCTTTTAAAAAAGTGATGACAGGATGTTGTGAAGCATTTAAAGACGCAATGCGATTGGTTGATGGTTTAATATCCGGTCTGAACAGCATCGAAATTCAAAATGTTCTCTGATATAAAATTATACGTGCATTTCAGTAAATCAATAAAATAATCATTAAATTATTCAGTATCCCAATTGATTAAAATTTTTTATCTAATAATTTAATTACAAAATAAATGCTGTTCCGATTTGTTTCCTGATCTCAAAATTTAGAATTCAAATCTGTTATTTAGTATAAATAATATATTATGCTTTCTGAAAAATAATGTTAATAAAAAGTACAGTAATGAAGTCTAAAATATTTGTTGATTTCGTTTCTATGAAAAAAGTGCAGCTCGCATGGCTATGACTAGTTTAAAACGGAAATTAATTAGGATTATAATTAGGAAATTAACCAGGAATTTACTTAAACGCGAGTTCCAAGAACGATAACGAATAGCATAGTATTCAACTTT
>JAYJLV010000001.1:7165877-7168377 GCA_036873485.1 Torymus texanus | reverse complement strand
TGATGTTGCAGATAAGGTTATGAAAGGTTGGAAGAATGGTGAGTTTCTCAGTGACGCATTCAGAAGCTTCTATAGTTTGACGAACATGTGCATATACAATAAGCAAGAGCACATCGTATTCGCGAACGCTATGATAACAATAGTTATGGCTAGATACACCGACTTATTTGAATCAAGTTCATGCACATTAACCATCGAAGACATTTTAATGAATAGAAATATAATGTTTATCGGTGCCTTGATGTTGAGAATGTCAAACATATGCTGCACGAACTCAAAACGAGTAAGTATTAAACAGCAAAAGAGAACTAATAAATGCATAATTTTAATTCATTCAATGTTAAATAGTTCATCGATCCAAATACTTCCATATTTGTGGAAGATGTTGATATTATGCACATCCTAAGAAACCCAGATGCAGTCAGAGGACTCGTCATATCAGCTCACGGCAGTCTTTTAAATCACAGTTGCAATCCGAACGTGTATAGTGTGTGTACAGATGATGGCAAGATTATTTATTATTGCTCTCTAACTATTTCCGAGGGTTCTCAGGTGAGTATGCAAAACCAAAATAATTTGTGATTTATTAGTTGAAAAATTCAACAAATGTATTTGAATTAATTTTTTAGATTTTCGATTGTTACGAATTACCGTTTTATTCTACGGTTCCCAAATCAGTGCGAAAGAGGCATCTCTACGACAACTGTCAGTTTAGATGCCACTGCGAGGCATGTAAAAAAAACTGGGCCTCAGCTCCATTTCAAGTAAACACCAAAGAGCACATAGTAAGTTTATCATCGCTTTAAATCACTTTATAATGCAGAACAAATATAAATTCAACCCATCCATATTCGTAGGAAATACAGCCATCAAGATACTTCAAGATTCCAACAGTAGGGCCAATTATGAAGCGCTTTACGACGTACATGGACGCAGTGGCCAGCCTTGACTTGCAGTTGATAACAACGATGGGTAAGGTAGTGGAGAAGGAGGTGGAGATTCTGTCTGAGATCGGAGTGTATCCCAATCCCATGGCCATCGCGATGATGTACATGCTGCGTGTCATGATAGAGAGAATGTACGGTAGTACTATTAAAAAACTCCCAACTTTGTGCATCGAGCACTTTAAGGAGCAGCAGAGTCAATTGTTGAAAAAGAAAGGAGAGATCGGTCTAGCGGAAGAAAACATGATGACATCAAATAATAACAATAATAACTACGAGGAAATTAACAAAAACCATGATAACGAAGATGATGCTAAAAAAAGAGCTGCGATGATACAGAGTCTATGTAAGAAAACGAATAGTATAGCAATAGATTCCGGACATACTAATAATATGCTGCTAAGATTAGAGGATAAGGAAAATAACTGTATAGAAAGATAATTGACGAGTTTTTAAATCTTGCGGAATTCTTTTATATAGCTATATTTCGAAATCCGAATTAGAAATTGTAATATGACTTCTCATTTCGTAGAAATTGTAGATAAGCGTAAAAATTTTTTAACTTTCTCGAGAAACATATTGTTGCGAAATAATTGTGTTTCTCCGTTGAACGACTGAAAAGACTGTATAGTATTTTTACAATGACTAGAAACATTATTTTATTTATTATTTAAATTTATGCTTGCATAGTATTGTAAATTTTACTATTAATTTATTGTTTGAAAACAGCTTTATTTATAATGTTCTACATATAACACTGCGGAACAAAAAACAAAATCAAAGAAACATTTCGATAAGAAAACTCTGGATCGAATGAAAAAAAATCACACGAGTATCGATGTTTAATTTATCCCTGTAAAAACAAATATCTTGATTGATAATAAATGACTCTGTATAGAAACCAATGACTTATTAACCTTCCGTCGAGCACCTATCGAAACAAGGAAAAAAAAGTCTTCCATTTTTTCACAATAATCACATTTCCGCATCATTTATCAATAACCAATTGACTTTACCTCGATCAATGACTTCGTGGCAATTCTTGCTCACACTCGCTATCGAAAAAACAAGAAACTGCAGTATATATATAGACCTCGATCGATACCATACATCCTTTTTTTTCTACCACCCATTTAGCGCATGTATTAACACGCTGCACTTCCACATAGCTACTGCACCTCACACATACGTACACACCTACACGTAGCGGCACATTGATAAATGCTTTGGAATTTCCAAGTATCTCCGAGGCGTTTATTGCATCTCTACGCTACTATCCAGCTTGCATCCTCTCCCTCCTCCCTACTCCCTATACACTATACTATACCTCTGCTCCTCTTTCCCGGGCAGTGAATTGTTGCTTCTCATTTTGGTGCTTCGTTGCACAAAGTGTGCGAGCGCGCGTATAATTGCCCGCGGGGGCTAGGCTCGCGCTAAGTCACGCATAAATACATGATATTAAGGGGGTGAGTATGTGTGTGTGTGTGTGTGTGTGTGTGTGAGAACGCGTGCGCCCTCTTGTTTACGAGCTCGTTACGCAGATCTACTGTTATTGC
>JAYJLV010000001.1:7146086-7165777 GCA_036873485.1 Torymus texanus | reverse complement strand
TGTGTGTGTGTGTGTGTGTGTGAGAACGCGTGCGCCCTCTTGTTTACGAGCTCGTTACGCAGATCTACTGTTATTGCGCGTGCGAGCCCCCGACAAACCGAAAACGAGGCAACTTCCGGAAAATTTTCACTGCTGGGGTACACACTTGGGTCTCTCACGAAAAGGTGCCACATGCGTAAGAGAAAGAGAGAGAGGCTGCTTCGTGCCCAGAGGAGTGTATGAATATGTGGGTGGAGAAAAGGATGGCTACGTAATTCGAGGAGGATGAATTTCTTTGCGGTTGAGAGAGGGATGGAGGGTGAAAGTGGTTTGGTGGAGTCGTAATTGCGGAATTTTCATTACGTTGTTATTAATTGCGAATTTCAACTTACTTAAAGTAGGGGTGCGCGAGATTTTATACTACATTGTTATGTCGTTTGTCTGGAACCTTACCTGTAACAAAAGAGAATCAAATCAGATTGTTGCAGGTTAAAATTTTATAATATATTTTTATAATTTATGCTGAACTTCGCCATGAGTGTATAGTAATTCAGTATATTTGCATATTTGTGACAAACGATAAAATCTATTTTTAAATGTGATCAATAAACAAACATAATATTTGTATTTTTCGGCTCATGTAAATTAACTCACTTATTAGTTTTAACAACAAATTAAAAGTATTTATCGAACCAATAAAGTCAGAAATGGCATATTAGTGTATTTAAACGTATCCAGAATCCTGGAAAATCGTCGCGGCATAGAATAAATATTTACAATTATTTTAACTTTAATGCCGTGTAAATAGCATGTAATCTATAACAAGCAATGCTCTATAAACAGCTGAGCAAATACAGAAATCGAAGAATGCGAATTTCAAAATTTAACAGTATCAATAACCAAACTCGCATCTGGTGAGAATATAAAGAAATTGAAATGTAAACACACAAGATGTTTAGTCGTCTAGTCGTAAAAGAATTAAAAATACATAAATTGTTTTGTTTAACATGTGTTTTATAAAACAATTCTGGAAACTAGATAATCATCTATATTTATAAACTTACGTAATTCACCTGAGTAAACGTAATTTTTAAAATATTTTCTTATATGCAAATGATTAACTACATGTATCGACATGCGGGTACTTCTGTGTCTCTGATAGAATGTATGATCCCCATTTAGATAATTATGATAATGTAAAAATAGTAATGAAATAATAAAAATGTGTTAATCCTTATTTATAAAATATAATATAAAATTGCTAGAATTTTCAATAATTGTTTTAAAAGATTTATAAAGATTTATAAGATAAGCATTAAAATTCATTTCCACGTGAGAAATTAGTGTGACCTAAATTGATATAAAGCAAGAAAATAATACTAGCCCAATTATATTTTAATTAAGTATAGCACTATGAAACTGTATCAGTATTTACATCCTGTAAGTTCACTCTGGAACTTCAGTATCATTTAACTCGTCAACAGTAGCGGTTGTATTTTTCTATCCAGGTACGAGAACAATGATTTATTTATTCGTACAAAAAATAATAATATTGTTATTTAAAAGTTAGAAAGAAAAAATTGTTTTCATAAGTAAAATCAATACAAACTTACTACTAACTATTTATACGCAGCTTACGAAAATAAAAGAAAAGAGAAAATAAGATAAAAATCAAAGTACACTTCAATATGTTTACAGAACAGCTTTGCTCAGCAGGTTTTAAAAAATCTTTTATCTCAGCTTGTAAGTTGTGCACACACAGCAGCGTGACCACGAGCTTTAATGCTAACGTCACTCTTGTCTTCGTGTATAAAAGCGAGAGCTTCCAAGCTTTTACTGTATCAATCGTCCAGTTGATTGTAACTGAAGTGAACCGAGAAGCACAACTACGAAGTTCAATTGAACTGTCGAAGTTTATTTGTAAGTCTTTTTAACTCGAAGTTCAGATTTTATTTTAAAATTATTATTTCTATAAATATCATAAAATTATAGATTACTTACAACGCTATAATTGTATAATATTCATTTATAAAATATAAAACTCCATTTTCAATATTAAAATTTTTCACTTTTAATTTTCTCTTACAAACTTTCTCCAAATTTCTAATCAGCTCAAAATGTTTTTTTTTCCAGCTCCGACAACATTTTTCGAATTCCATCTTCTCCCTTTCTTCAAGCTATAGCTATCATCCACTTCGCGGAAAAGCTTCAAGAAAATGCACGCCACAGCTAAAGTCGTTCTCCTGTGCGCCATGATCGGTGCCCTGTACGCCGCTCACGTTGAAAGACCTTCGAGTTTACCACCGAAAGCTAGGGATGAGTGCACCAGCCACTCGGACTGCCCGCCTAGCTCGTGCTGCACTATCCGTAAGTTCTATTTTCTTAATTATACATAGGAGGCGAGCTTGAAAGCCTCGCTTTACAACTGCTATTTCGCAATTTCGCAACTCTTCGAGGTCATTTTCCTCGTTCAATTTTCATATATATATCATTTAAGTTTTTGAGATAATTTAATTTTTTTGTAACGAGTGAATAATATATGTTTCAGAGGAAGAACGGTACTCGCGTCCACATTGCTTAGCTCAGCCAGAGGAGGGCGACTCATGCCGACCGACCATCCCTCGTATTCTCAACACTGTATTCACGTATCCAGATGAGTCTCAGCTGCTCATCGAAGACGCCTACTCCGGAAGCTGTCCATGTAACATCGGCACTACCTGTGACCGTAAAGAAGGTGTTTGTCGTGTACCTAACGCGTCCGAGGATAACTAAGTTTTTGTACTGTGTCTTCGAATGTGTGGCTGTTGATGTGTATAATGTATGGATGCTCGTGTGCTAGCTAATATTTTTGCGAGAGTAAGATATGATATTTATAATTTTAAGGTTGACTCCTGACTTGTTGATAGATATAATTCTATTGAAATAAAGTTATTAATATATTAATATATATATATATATATACACATTGTCGTTGTTATTTTTCATATCTCTGTTTTATTCAATCAAAAAACAAAAATTAAACTATAAAAAAAGCTTCGAATTTAGATTTATTAAAACAAAAAAAAAAGAAGAACCAGTTTAACACCCCGGGAAGTGTTAAAGTCCGCAACCAAGACATTAGAATTCAACGCGTGAGCGTAAAAACTAATAACGTGAATCGAAGAAAAACCAACGTCTTCTATCAATATTTCCCTAGCATAAAAATGCACCCTCGTCTAATCCTTCAGCGTATCCCCATAAGAGAAGCAGAGTGGGTTGCCAAGCTGCCCTCTCGCCGGAAAATTGACTCGTGCCCACCAAGTCACGTACGCATAATATACGGCAGCCCCGAGATACGAGCACACATATACGCGTTCAGGTGCCCTCACATACACATACATACGTGCATAATATAAAAAGAAAACGTACATTCACCTTTAGCGTGTAGGAAAAGTGACTAAAGTGTATCTTTTACTTTAATATAATAATTCCTTTTATATCACTAAATATAATACATGATGTGCTTGAATATTTTTTTATATTATAATGTATCTTTACAATATCGATGGTGATAACGATATCGAATAAAAAATACAAAAATCCGAACTCTATATTACATCAATATTAAATCCCATCTCTAAATTTGATACCAAAATAACCTATATACATGTATATACAAATCGCATCCATGCACGCATTCTCTCAAAATCGCTGCGGATACGTTCCGCCCTGAAATTCAACCGAAATCAGCGACGCGCATAGCGACGACCAACCGCCCGGAGGAGAACCAACATATATACACATAATATACATATACACATACACGTATACGAACACGAAACGAACTCTCAGCTAGCACAAGCGAAAGCGGATTTGTCGAGGCGGTAATTCGACTGTACCTTACCACCGCGTACTGGACACGTTCTACTAATTAATAACGATAAGTACGAATGCGTCTACACCGCAAGGGATAAAGCTAGAGAGAGAGAGAGAGAGAGAGAGAGAGAGAGAGAGTTGCTATATATGTACAGTAGTGTTGTTGGCTCGCGAAAGGCTAAGCGATGCCCGCGCTCGTATAAGCGCGAGTCTGGATTAGACGTTATAGCAGTCGTTTTCGTTGAGCTGCTGATGCTGCTGCTGCTGTGTAGTGGTGGATAACGTGTGTTTACCGAGAGGAAGGGTTGGTTTTTAATGGGGATGAAGAGAGTGAGTTGTTGGTGTAAGCAGTTACGAGTAGGTAATTGTCTTTAATTTTGAGAGTCAAGTATAAGGGTGATGGAGATAAATAAAATGCTAATTTGATTAGTAATGGAATGGCGGTAGATAAGATTGTATTAATAAAGGAAAACTAATCGGTTACCGTGAAAATCAATCAATCACGATGTATAGTATAGTATATATATATATATATACACACGGTACCCTAATTGCTATCTAATGCCCTGTAAAAAAATCGACTTTCCACGTGCTTTTCTCCGAATAATATACCGAAACACCCCAAAACCAGCCTCCCTCTTTCTCTTTCTCTCGCTTCCTCGTCATCTATCGCATTTGTACAGACCTCAATCGAGTGCAATAATAACGGGCGGGGCCTCGTTACGGTAGCGCACGATAACGAGAATCCTGGATTTATGAAAGAGATACGTAGTTTATGTGTACGTGTCATCAATCATCGCAAGCAAGTTTTTCTCGTGGTGCGCGGCGCTTGTGGTGATGAAAAATGACCAACCGGCAATTATACGCGAAGGGATCCGTCGCTATCAAAGGACAGTGAAGGTTACTCCTGTAGGGGTTTCTTTGGATCTTTTAAGATGCGAGGAGACGTGGATTAGTCGTAATGAGGGTATGGATGTGTGAAGATTAGTATATTTTTTTAAGGGGAATTATATCTATGGAGAGAATAAAGAAAAATGTATTGAAAAATCACTGCCAATATGTTGTTAGTTAGGTGCCGCATATTAATGTATCTATTCATTATACATTTTTTATCACAATAATTAATTTTATTACATTAAATGTTTTGAATACTCATAATAAAACTAACATATTGAACCAAAATACACGTAGAAATAAAAATACACTATTTCGTTGAAAAAGAAACTTTTTCGTAAATGAATAAAAAGATTCCATGAATAGTTCTCAAAATATTGAATACACACACGTACATACAAATATGAAAAAAAAATTTCTCAAAATTGATGGATTTCAATAAGGATTACCTCAAAACACGTTTTTGAACACCTTTTGTTCCGAATTTTTTTTTATCGTTACAAAACTACCTCTATGAGGAAGTAAAAGTGCAGTGAACGAACTACAAACTTTATATTTGTTCATGTATAAATAACAATATTGGTACAACCGATATGTAGCAGAATTTCTCTGTTGTTGGAATTGAAATATTTATTCATTTCTTTTTATTATTCGTATTTTATTTCCAAAAAAAAAAAAATAAATCAAAATTTGCAATGTGATATATTTACTTAAAGTATAAACGATGATTGTTTTGACTGTATACACAACAACGCAGATTTAACGTTTCACCCTCTAATAACTTTTTCATAAGTATAACTATAACGCTCCAACTGTCCGAATCTGACGTTGCTAATTAAAATATAATTTTAAAAGCGTAAGTCAACCGAGCGCATACGATTCATGAAAGCTATAAAACTATTATATCATTTTTACGCTGGAAAATAGGATTAATTATACTCCGAAACTTCGTCTCTCTCTCTCTCTCTCTCACTTTCTACCCCTTCACGCAACATCCATTAAACTCTCCATTCAACAAACTCTGACCTACATTCGCCGCAACACGTATACACACAACGCGCGCGTATATATACTGCCACTCGCTAAACTGAAACCGGAGCTCCATAAACGTCAAACATACCCCTCCGGTCATTTTTTTTCCATTCACCTGCGTCCACGCATATATACTCTATACGTATACATATATACATATACACACTTTGCTTGCCTGCAGGCACAAAGCAATTCATTTTCATCGAAGCTCTGCGAAATTTCCGACTCGTCTTTAACCGAGAACAAGCAACCAAAAAAAAAAAAGGAGACGAGCTCGTCTCTTCATTCAATTACAGTATATACAGGCGCATGCGAAAATCTATTTGCGTACGTTGCGTAGGCCTTTTCGCAGATTAGAAACGAACGGAAAAGAGAGAAGGAAAAATTTTAGTGAATCGGTTGATATTACAGTTGAGGACCAGATAGATCTGATTGGATAGGATGCTCGTGAAATGGAATTTCAAGTGGTCGAGTTCAAGCTATGCAAAGCGAAAAATAGAATGCGAGGAGGGAAAGAGGGATGGGGAAAGTTTGTGGGATATGAGTGTGTATTCGGGTGTATACTTTTGTTCGGAATAATTATCAGGATGATAGGTATAGGTGAGGATGGCCGATTGCAATTTGCAATATTAGAGAATGGTACATTAGTTTTAGAAATTGAGTGATTTGGGTAATGGAAAGTTAATGTGGTTTCCGGTTTGAAATGCAGCTATGAGTAATATACACTAATAGAAAAATAGACTACTTAAGGTAGATTCAATTTTTTCTTCTGATTTGATACATGAAGTGCTTTATTCTGTCAAAATTCAATTAAAATTTAATCGATTTAAAAAAAAGACTTTATATCATTTACATTATCACGTAACAAATTTTGAAATTCAAGCTATTAAAGTTTCATTGAAATTGTAAGAATAATAATTTTTCGAAAATGAATACATTTTATTTTTCAACTATACATCGTAACAAGAATGCAAAATAATCGTAGCACAATATTGCACAAAAATAACTCTCCGACATATGTCGTGAATTGAATTCGTCATTCTGAGAAATCCGTTTGCAAACTTTAGATATTCAATATTATTCCTTTTATAGTTTTACATTTTTGTATCTCGTGTTTAACCTCAATTTTCCTGTGAAATAACTTATTTTTTTAATACTTGAGACAATAAAACAATAAATTATGATTAAGTAAGATTAGTGTTAATAATTTTTATTAGTTTTTATATGATTATTTCTCGTAAGTTTTTGTTAATTTAACATCTTCAAAAACCTATTTTTCATCCGAAATCGATACCACGAATGAAAAGGAACGCGCTCGAAAAGCCAGTAAATTCCCACACCCCTCGTTCCAATGTTTCCTAAACACAATCTAAAAAAACCGTTGCACCGACGCCAAACCCTTTCGCTCTCGTACACACGATAGCACATACTGGACTCGCGCACGAATTGGACCGCAACACTTGGGTTGGCTATCAAAATATTGCGTGGAAAAAAACTGTTCCGAACCGAAAGAAAATACACGGCCTTTTGCCCCATGCAAAAATCCCTTTGGAAAAAAGTCTCTCTCTCTCTCTCTCTCTCTCTCTCTGTTTCTCTTCCTAGTGTGGAAAGGACGGCTTCGATCGCGTTTCGCAGCCAATCAACGGCGCATATATAATAGAATACGCGCTCACTCGCCACGTAATAACGAGCGCTTTTGATATGACTTTTCGGGAGAAAAGTGCGCCGCACATTCATCGCACACTGGCAATCCCATCTCTCTTTTCCCATTACAGAAATGAAACGCTCGCTCGGTCTCTTTTTTTTTGCGGGTAGAGAAAAAAAAAAGAACTCGGCTTTTCGGCTCCGTGTATACATTTCATCCAATGCTGGTGTGGTGGCAGCGTTTTTCGGGACGGCCGCAAAATGAAAATTCGTTGAAAATACGAGGACGAGAGAAGAAGGACTGTGAGCACGCGATCGGACCGATGCAATCAGCGCGTCTTTTTTTCTACGATATCGATTCCATGGGGTATATAGTACGTGAAGTGTAGATATAGTATGGGGGATCTTTTGTTGACAAATATATAGGCGAGATTTGACGAGTTCGTGGAAGAGACGGATAAGGAGAGGAGATTTGTTTTCAACTTTCTGATGTACTATATATATGTACACATATTATGTAGTTTTTATGTGATGATTGACGTGGTTTCATCAGAGTGTGTTTGTGTTCTTGAAAGCTTACTTTAAAGTTTTGTGAATATGGATATCTCGTTTAATACGGAATTAAAAGTGTGTAATAGTCCCACTTTAGTCTTGTTCTATCGGTATAGCATGTTAAAATGATCTAAAATAATTAGCGACTTGTGTCATAAACAAACTAAGTTGCGGTACGTAATTCCGTATTGTTTTTTAAAGTTTTGAGGTACAATAACTTTTAAAAAAAAATTTATTACAGGATCTCACAGTGAAACTGAATTTGTTTAAAACGTAAATCGGTATTGTTTTTTTACATGTCTCACCGATAAAATAGGTTTACAATATACTTGAAAAACTAAAATATAAAAGATTCTTCAGTAAGAAGCAAAAATAAGAATTGCATTTTAAAAGAAATAACTATATAAAATTTATTTTTCTATAATTACTTCTATTTTCACATCTACATCGATTCATCCAAAAATTTACTACAAAAATAAGTAAAATTAACTTTGACAACATAATCAAACCGTTATTACCTTATATCACTCAACTCCACCTCTATATATACATCGGCCTGCACTCAAAACCTTCGCTTTCATCAATCGACCCTTTGCTGTCCTACCTTCCACCACTATACCAACCACGACAACAGCAACAACAACAACCACCACCACGAAAACGAACGCTTGGACCTTCAGCTCCAATTGCCTCCTCTTCCCTCCTCTCCTGTACTCGAGTTACTCTCGAGCGGCCCGCCGGAATGTCGCGCAATAAATTTTCTCCACCCGCCTAACCCCTCAACTTCAAAAGTACGCCGCGCAAGCGCTTTCGCAACGATGATGACGACGGAGGTACGCGCGCGCGCGCACGCATAACATAAAGGATTTTCACCGTTATGAATTTAATTTTCATACAAACAAGCCCTAAACGCGTACACACTCGACTCGCTGGCTCACTCGAGTGCTACGTGCCAATGGCTTCGGTCTGCGATGCTTCAGTAGAAAACCACCTTACTATAGCTCTGTTTTTTTTTCTTTTTTTTTTTGAAGCAGTGTATTATATATATATAAATTCTACTTGTAGTATACTACACGCACAATACACCTTACTACCGTCTTATCGTATAATGCGATATATATGCTTCTAGTAGCCTATTATATACTTCATTTTCTTTTTCTTCCATGTATACTTATACATATATATATATAGACGTGTGTGTATATATACATATAATCCAATAAAAGCGAGAACGCGCGGGAGCGGACAAAATTTAATATCCAGCGCCATCAAAAGTCGCCGGGATTGTTTCCAGCCAGCGCGCGCGTTGCAAGCTCACCGAGTAGCCTCTCGACGAATCGTCGTTGCTCTCCTCCTTCGTTTTTAACCTCTTCCTACTTCTCTCTTATACTCTATGGGCTTTATTCGCAAGCGAAGAGAGAGAAAGAGAGAGAGAGCTCGACAAACGGGAATTTCGTTCCTGCGTGTGCACGCCAGTGTCGCGTCAAACGAATTACGCGAAACAATGGATTTGGAAAATCCCGGGACGAACGCGCGCGGATTCGCGGAAAATGCTGTGCTGGTTGTAGTATTATGTGCGCGCTGATGATTCTTGGTGGTGGAGAGCGCACAGGTGCCCGGGGATGGGTGAGTAAATATTTTGAGATTTTCGCAGGAGATTTGGTTTTTTTTATTATTTTTTTTTATATATATTTATAAGGTCTTTTTTATAGTAATAAAATGTTTTTTGTTAAAAATTGGTTAGTTAATTGGAGTTTTGACAATGGAAATTAATTAATGACTTTTTAATAATTTTCTTTTTATCGGTAATATTGGATTGTTATTCTTTGTGTGAAAAGAACTATGTATAAATTAATTTAATTACATTTACGATAAAATAAAATGAGATTTTTAAAGAATATAGAAAATAATTGTAAAATCAAACCTCGCTATAAACAAAACGATGAAAAACAATAAAAACATTAAAACTTATACCTTATTTCAATCCATATCGATTATTGGTACGCAAGGAGGTATTGCAATAAATAGATAATTCCAATTTCTTCCCAACGCACGATTTCATCAAATTTTCTAATTCACAAAGTTGAAACTCTTCGGTTCACTTGCATATATAAAAAACCATTGCACTCACGTTTACGATATCCACCCACTTATACATACATACGCGCAGATGGCACAGCGATACTAAAAACACGAGGGCGTCGAAGCGAAGGCGCGAATTTGAATCAGCGGCAAAGGATACAACTCTCCCCGTTCCTCGTAATATCGGATCTATTTTTACGAGTAAGGCAAGGCCTCGAGTGCAAGCGCATCATTGATAAAACGGTCCACGTTGCTCTGTACCCGCCGAGTTATTGTTTTCGCATTTTTATGAGAGATCTGCCCCTGCTCTGCACCCTTTCGACTTGCGTCGAGTTTTTTTTTTACTGCCCCGTGGCGGGGGAGGAGTAATTTTTATTACGTACCACGTAGAGATGTGTATATTTTGTTTTTTGCGATAAATATATATATGTGTATGTACATATATGTGTGTAGGAGTCGAGTAGAGTTGGTTTGGCTTTTAGCACGTGAGAAGTTTTTCCTGGTTTCGAATGGCGATGAGGGGAAGGGAAGGAGGCAAGTTGAGCGCTATGGAAGTGCTTTTGCCTCGTAATGTTTTAGTATGCTTAGAAAGTGAATGCTTTTGTTCTAGTGGTGGAAATAACGCTTTGTTTATAAGAATAATGAATGAGTGGAGGCTTTTGTTGTACAGTTAACATCAATAACAGATGTTTGTTTAAGTTACACTGTTTAGTTCTATAAATTATTACATTCAGTAAAGGTTTGATACAAAATTTATACATATATGATAATGTAAAGCTTATTTTATAATGCAAAGATATTGAGAAACAGTAGTAAATAGTAAAATATTATATAGGTTTATTGAAAATCTTACAATATTTGATTAAAGTTTTATGAAATGCCGTAAATATTCTGTGTAAAGCTTCGAAATTACCTGTTTTTAATTTTTTTATTTTGAATATTTAAAATCTATTTTCCAAATTAAATTTTATTCAATGTTTTCTCTAAATTAATTTTCAATACTCAATATGTCCTGCTATCGTGTAATTCAGAAATTTATGGAATTAGTTTTTGACAAGACTCCATAAGAAACTCGTTAACTGATATTATTAAAATACGCCCACAACTTTTTAGCTTTCGTCATCAAATTCTTTATTTATTTTATGTGACAACCATAAAAATAAATCTCTAAAAATTTCATAAAATCCCTATAACACTACGAATAACATTCACTCTCTCAATTTCCCCGCTATCGTCCATTCCCATTCTGAAAATTCCAAACCTCTCACACCCCTCGCTTATACTCCCCAAGCATCTCTTACCTCCTGTAACTATACCATCGCCTTTTCCCCCTCTCTCTCTCTCTCTCTCTCTCTGTCTCTCTCTTTGTCTCTCCCGCACACCGCAACCGCGCACGGCATTACTCGCGCCGTCTATATACGTATACGCGTTCGTTCGCTCGCCTAATTGATTAATATGACGTTTATTGGGACCGCGCGCGCCAGGAAGTTCGTATACTCGCGCGCTCAGTGGGCGCCGAACAAGCCGCAAATTAATAAGTTGACTCTCAACTTCTGACACCCGGAGCGACCGACCACCCGTGCAGACAACGACGATGATGGCTGAGGAAGTGAAGCGATCCGCGTATGGTTTCTTTGTTGTAATTGGGTGGTACTATGGGGTAGCTTTTTAGTGAGTAAGTAGTATGCGGGTGGAGATCGAGGATTAGATGAATTTTTCGTATGTTGTCAGTGTGATTATTACTATGTATTATTTTATGCTGTTTTTTTATATTGTCTTTATATTATTTCAGTTAGTTGTTTTATTTTTCTTTGTTCATGCTCCAGTAGAAATATTAAGCAGATTCTAGCTATAAATTAGCTAAAAATGTAGAATTTTAAATTGGTTAATTTTTAACTAAAATTTATCTAGAATTAAACCTCGGTAATAACGACACTTTTTATGCTTAAGCTTTTGCAGAAATGTCAATTACAAATTACCTACTTTTTAGCTAACTTCAGAACTAACAATAAGAGCAAAGAACAAAAGAATACGAATCTAATAAATATGTTAGAAGTCTTGCCTAAATCATATTTATTTTCGTTTTAATCTTAGTATTAAATTTTTCCTTTTAATTTCTTTATTTTTGTCTCCCGCAGTATCGCAGATATCACTTCTTGCGATTAAATATCCATGTTCCTTTTACGAAAGTAAAATTTGTAAAAATACATTGAAAAATGAATTTCCTTAAAAAATCTATATCTTCAAACCAATTCTTAGCTGGTAAAATTACTTAATTTGTAGTAACTAATAACGAATATCGTTTGCCAAAGGTTAAAAAAAAATTATCCAGGTTTCAAGTAGATTATACGCGTTAACAAAATCTCTTCTTTATATACCTCAAAAATATATAGATAATATAAAACAACTTAATCAAAAAGCAGGTTAATTTTCTATACCAGAATGAAATTACTTCTTTTTACAATTTAAAAATTGTTTTCACTAAAAAGAATATTCTCAAATAAAAAACTTATACCATCTAACTTATTTAATTATCTGAATTTTTTTATTTAATATCATTTACTTTACTTACATCATCTCATTTTCAAACTCTTAGCCTATACCACCACGCCCTTATTTACAAAACGTCATAAAAATAACAGCCCGCCGTCAAAAACTAATTCGCCCAGCCGCATCTCATTACTCAACCTCCGAATATCCCCCGCAGCATCTTTTCCCTTTACCCATGCTAGCGTACACTACCGGTACCCTTAAAAACCTCTCCCCCAAATTATCAATCAGCATCTTAAAAACCACCCACCATTGCCAAGACGACGACGACGGGAGCTTCCGAACGTGCACGCTAGTAGAGCCATCCTCTAAAACTCGGAAATACGAAAATTGGGCGACCGCAGGCGACGGTAAGAGAGAAATAAAAGCTCTCTCTCTCTCTCTCTCTCTCTCTCTCTTTTGCTCAAGCGAGAAAACGAAATAAAACGGCGCTCGCTCGCTCAAAGTTACAGAAGACGATTTCGACAGCGAGCTATCGTAAAACCCGAGCCTGAATAATAACTTTCTCGCGCGAGCTCTGGCATGAGGGGGTAGGGAAAAGTTTATTAGTGCCTGGTAGCACGAGTAAGAGAGAGAGAGAGAGAAAGTATACGCGATCGGTGCCCGCGCGTGTCACTCGTAAAAGTTAACGCTTGCGAGCTCGCGCCAAATCATGCGCCCTTCGCGCCAATTTTTTTCTCCTCCTCTTCCGCGTCGTGCGACGCCCCCGGAAAAAAAGAACGTTCCTCCTTTTTTTTCGGGTAAGAGTACTAAAGAGACCATCAAGCGTTGGTGAAATTCCACTCCGTCGCTCTGGTATATATATAACGTTGTTTCCAGTCGAGGAGAGCGAGATGTGCGTGTATGCGTATATAGGCGGTTGGCTCATTAACGAAAATTCAGTTACTTGATCTCAATTTACAAAGGGAAATATGTAGATGCGCGAATGTACGGCAGTAGCGGCCAAGTGAAAAAGTGAGGGATCTGTAGAGGCTGTAGGGAACTCGCGTGTATTACTGGGAAATTCGTGGACTGACGGTTGAGGGTATGAAAAGGAATTTTCATGGTGTGATATTGTACCGGTTGGATATATTTTATTTTTAAGGGAAAAATTTAAAGTGTAGAAATAAAATTTTTTATTTTATAACAAGAAAATGGTAGAAGTTTTATTTGACACGTATATAATATAATTTTCCATTTTTTTTAGCTTTTCGATGGATTATATTTTTCGTGTATTTGTATTATTGGACTATTCATTCTTATTTTAGGTGGATAAAATCCATCTAATAAGAACTGAAACCAGTGGGTTTTACCCTCGCAAACAGCCGAAATTACGTCCCAATCTCTCTGGCGAAACTTGGGCCATAACCACATTTCTCGCTAATTAAAATCAACCGCTGGTACGCCAACAATAACAAACGTACCCCAGGCCTCTATCAACCATTTTCTTTTTTTTTTCAATATCCCTTCCAGCGGTAATTAAACCAATTCAACGGCCGACAACTCCGAGCTTAATTCCCGACAACGAGCGCGCGAAAATAAAGCGAGGAGAAAACGATTGCGACGCCAAGAGCCGAACATCTTCTCCCTTTCCCTTTCACCCGCACTCTCGAGTTTTGTATTACAGCCCGAGAGCAAGAGAGAGAGAGAGAGAGAGACAGAGAGAGTACAGACGCCGCCTCAAGGCCTCCTAATGAACAATTAATATGCAAACAGCGATTACTTAATTCCAAGTTAGGCGCGCGGGCACGCGGATTCTAATAGGCTATATTCGAGGCGTCTCCAAGCTTTCGTTGTGTATGTATAGGTGTAGATGTGAATGTATATATATATATATATATATATATATGTGTGTATATGTGTGTAGAAATGGTTTCTTCGCGCTCGAGGAAAATCCTGGCTATTTTTGCCAACGACTTCTGTTGTCGACTCTAATTTTGATTCAGTAGCGGTGAGGATCTCCGTGTTTTGTTATTTACACTTTTATGACCCCGACTAACTTTTACGGGGAGGGGAGACGACGTAGGACATTTGAATATTCGGCAGGATGGTAATTCGAAGTTGGATAGCTTACAGTATTAATGAGTATACGAATTTGTGATTATGAAGCCTGAGGATGAGCTTTTATTAGCGTTGTTTAAGTGCATCCTGGTAGGGCTATTGAAATGCTCTGAAAACAATTATGTAGATATAATGAAAAGAAAATTAAACTGTTATACGGGGTTGTTGGTAATATAGGAGTAAAAGCGAACCGTCATCAATGTTTTTTTTTTTTAATTTTATAACATTATAATGCTTTTAATAAATACTAAGCAAACTTTACTGGATAAATAATGAAAAATATAAACGACTTATATCGGGTTTAACAATAAAAAAAAAAACTTTCGATCTGCACAGCCACGATATACGCCCAATTAACATAATTTTTCGACTTGGAGTCTGATATAACCACCTTGGCCCCGTCAAGTGGGTACTTTTATTATAAACCAAAATTCAACAGCGGAAAATTGAATTACAAAACTCGCCCTTCGTAAATTGAGAAGCTCGCTATAACGCAGAATCTCTCTCTATCTCTCTTGAGTTTGGAAAAACACTTCATCAAAGTCGAGGAGTTTGCCACGTAGTTCATCGGTCTAGTGCCGGCGCGTTTTCTCTCTCTTTCTCTCTCTAGATATATATATACGTATCGTAATAAGATCCGCGCCCGCTTGAGATATTATGCAGCATCTGGTTTATAAGATAATAATTAAGAACCACCTGCCGCGAAGAATAATAAATTTCATTACGGAAGAAGCGGCTGCAGTCGAGTGTATACTATCTAACGCTGACTGATTTTCATTTCGTCGAGATCGAAAATTGTTTTCGTTGTGATTTTTACTGTAAGGGTTGCTGGTTTTAGGGTGAATAACAGCCTGTTGATTTCGAGATTTCAGAATTTCAACTTAAGATTAATACTAGATGTTGTTGTAAACAAAAAGCATTGTAATGCTTTTTGAAGGTATAATATTTTCCATTTTGAACAGATGAATGTTTATACTCGACTCAGAATATATTTAACAATATTTTATAATAACGCTTTTATGTCTATACAAATATTATTTTTCAATACCTACGTCTTTTTTAATTATCTTTTACTACAGTAATAATATACTTTTTTCATCTAACTCTGGATATTCAAGACGATGCGAATTTAAGCACAATATTTAATACCTCCGAGAATAACTTCAATTTCATAGAAAAATCTTTACAATTTTGCGCAGTATTAACCTAAATAAAAATAATCTGCGACGCTGAATTACTGTGAAATAATTCATTTCCACCCCGCACCCCAACAAAAGATAAGAAGCGAAGAAAAACTCTTCCCCGAGATTCGCCTCTCATCCCTCGACATTATTATTAACTCGAAATTACAACCACGTACAAAGTACTCCGCGCCACTTTTCAATTTTCCCTCAAGTCTCCTCAATACCCCTCCGTCCTCTTCTTGTTCCTCCACCAAACTCTCACTCTTCTCTCTCTCTCTCTCTCTCTCTACCAAGCAACTAGTTCTTTCCGAGAAATCCGCAAGACACTTAGCAATCTTCCTGTTTCGCAGTTCTCTCCATCCTCTCCCCTCCCCCTCATCCTCGAGACATCTCGCGCAGGCGAAAATCGAGAATAAGAACGCGCGAGTGCGCGCGCAAGAGAGAGAGAGAGAGAGAGGTACGATTGATCCCCGAGGAAAGGGGTAGAAGACTCTAATTAGATTTTCCGCGGGAGCTTTTCCGCGGGATCGGTTTATTCGAACTTGTTTTCACGCGAGAGACCGAGCTAATAGCCTGTCAACCGCGCTAGAGAGTGAGAGAGAAAGTGAGTTGAATAAGAAATTAGCCTGAATAATTTCGTTCGCTTCGTTTCTGTCCTCGTGATATCCCTGAGAGAGGAAGAGAGTGAGATAGAGATGGATTCAATTTAAATTAATCGCCGGGAATTAGAGAAGAGCTTGGTTATTCGAGATGATTCGATTTTTAGTTCCGGTTAAAGGGGTGAGTTGCTGTTTCTGTTGTCTGGTGACGGATGTCGGTACACTGTGCTGCAATGGTTTCTATTTATTTCTGTTTAGCGGAAAATTTGTCGTATGAAACAGAACTTATTCGAGTCACAAACATAGCTTACAAATTCCCGTATAGTTTACTTTGAATAAATTCATCGTAGATGAGAAATATTTATATTAAAAATAAAATAAAATGAGTTCAAGAATATTTGAAGAAAACAAAATATAAGTAATTGAAGTAACGGAGATTCAAGTTAATTTATATAACAAAGTTTTAAAAATATAATTAAATAGATAGCCACTTCAATTATCGATGTTATTGCGAGTCAATTTCAATAATGGAAATATATATTTCAAATAGACTTAAACATTCCTTTAGTTTCTCTAATGTATTACTCATTATACTATAATGACTCTTTCTTCAAATAAAGCGGAGCTCCTCTGAATAAGAAATTAGATTGCATAATACAGTTTCTCTCCCCCCTCTCCTCATCTCTAGCCCGCGATCCCCTAGCACCGAGAGCAAGAGATCGATTTAATTTGAATTAAATGCTAAGAATACGCTAAAATATTCAACAGCTGGGTGCTAGGATGGTAGGAGTAGGAGAGAATTCCTTTGTTTTGAACTTTCATTCGGGGAATATTGTTTCTCCCCGACGTTATTGAAGTGCCCCGACGACGTCGCTCTGATTAATTCATCCTTTGAAAAATCAAGTAGGTTCACTTTAGCATTAAAATCGTTCCACCCACATATACATAGACACATAGACTATAATACGTCTTCGCTTTGAGAAATATCGTCTTCAATTGAAAAATATTCAATGGTTTTTTTCGAAAAATTTTCTAGCACAGACAACGGCATCGAAAGCAATTAAAAAGGTTCAATGGCGCGTCGGGCAAATACGAGTTTTTCGTCTCTTCTCTCTCTCTCTCTCTCTACTCTTTGTCGATCTTCTCAGTAAAGAGCTTACACAAGGGTAATTCCAGAAGCGCACGCCTGTGCGCGCTCGAGGCACTTTTCTCTCTCTCTCTCTCTCTCTTGCTCGCTCGCTCGCTCGCTCGTTCTCTCTATTAGTATATTCATGAGAAATCCTACGATATCGCGCGAGCAAGCGCGCGACGTTGCCCCTACTGAGCCTCCGGAGCCAAACACAAAAGTAATTAGTTATATATAGCTTGGGCTGATGCTACTGCTGCTACTGTTACTATGCTAGGATTGCTTATAGAAGAGAGGCAAAGAGAGAGAGAGAGAGAGAGAGAGAGAGGAGCGCGCATTAAATGCGCAAGATAATCAGCTACTGTTGAATCAATGCCGAAGTATTATCGCGGACAAATAAGTCATGGAAGATTAATCATAGCAAGGACGCGCTCATGTACTTTGATTGTGTTTTGTTATGGATATAGTTTATTGATGCTCCATTGTAAATGAGTTGTTTTGAAAGATTTTTTTTCGGTGAAATTTAATAATTACTTTCAATTGACATTTAATTTTGGTAAAACATTTACCAAATTTTCTATATATATATATATCACAATGGAAAGTTTTGTGTAAACCAAATCGATATATGTTACTCAAATAGAATGAGGATTTTTTCAGAATGTAGATCAAATAAGAATATAGAATTTTTTCGAATTTGAAAGTGATGAAAAACCAATATTTACTACCGCTAGGTCATATGGTTTTTATTCAAAACCTTCCGCATATATAATCAAGGAAGATGTAAAATAAAATTTTCTTACAACCTGCACAACGTTTAAGTACATAATTCTTTTTATTACTCATTTGAGAATACTGCTATTAAATAATTCCATATTATTATGCCCAGTAGCACATAGAATTAAAACCTATATCTGCTCCAGATAAGATTAACAATCTAATCCAATCTCCCAAAATATTAAACTTTAAATCCAACCCTCACTCACCCCCTAAAAAAAGTATCACTCCACCAACCCAGCAAAAGATTCTCTCTTCTATTCCCTCACCCCGAAAACTCACTCCCCTCCTCCATCCTGATTCGATTCTCCCAAACATTTAACCCCGACACCCATAGCACAGCTCAGAGAGATTGGCCGTATCGAGCTAATAATTACCTCAGCCCTGGCTGGCAATTTCACGCGTGGCTACTCGCGCGAATTCTTCCGGATTGCCATCGCTGGGAAATATAGGCGCCGGAGGCGCGCGCGCGCAAGTGTCTCTCTCTCTCTCTTGCTCTCTGTACACATGATGTCCCGTGATTGCCGCGGGAGCTCTCGAGAGTCTCTCTCTCTCACTCACTCTCTAGACGAGTGATTTACTCGGGGAATAAGATTCCGGAATGGATTTTTCGCGAGGATTTGAGCGAGAGAAAAAGAGAAAGAGTAACGTGGGGGTTATCGGAGTGGAGATGGATATATTGGTAGAGGAGTCGAGTAAAGGTTTGATGTACGGGAGCTATGGGGATATTTTTAAATGTTGTTAAATATTGAAAGCAGGCTGGGGAAAAGTAGGATTGGACAAGGGATGTGTATTCTTGCAACTCGCGATGTAGTCATTGCGGTCCGTTACGATATTTAATGGACTATCTAGTTCTGATCATTTGCTTATATATGAATTTTTATAATATCCTTGAATTTTCCTTATTTGCATATTGTAAGTCAAATATAAGCCATAAACGTTCGTTTCTGAAATACACGATATTGGCATTTGTAAGAAGTATCATTTACAAATTAAAAATCCATTAAACCCTTCACGTTAAAAATTCGAGTTCGATTCGAAAATCACACAAATCGCAAGGTATCACAGCTAATTTGAATAGACAGCCACCAACAAGGATAGTTTTTACACAGCACGAGACCTCATTCGAAATTCATCGTAATCCAATCACCATAATCCTCCCGTTCGACTACACCACTAGATGCAACATCTTCCGCCGCCACGAGAAAACAGCAGCGTCGTCGTCCGCGCGTCAAACTTCTTCTTCCTCCTCGAAATAATCTGTTTATCATTCAGAACTTCGGAAACGATTAAAATCAGCGCTAAAGTTTGATAAGCCAATTTCGAATGTCACGGACCTCGCTCCTACTCTCCTTTCCCCTTCCTCTCTCTCTCTCT
>JAYJLV010000001.1:7089808-7107469 GCA_036873485.1 Torymus texanus | reverse complement strand
GGATTTTTTGGGGTAGGAAAGAGAGTAGATGCTGTGGATCGTAAACGCGAATCGGTTGTGAATGTAAAGAGTGTGTAGTAGGTATTTAAGAAAACAGATGTTTTATCGTAGTTGTGGTTCGGTGTATGAAGAGTGGCAAGGTTTTAATGTTTCAATAGTATACTCGAAAACTTTGTATTCGGTTTTGATATGTAAAATATCCATATTTATTTGAAAAATATCTACGTATTTGATATTATAAAAATAATAATTTAAGCAAAAAACTTCTTTTACAACAGGATATTTTGTTATTGATTTGGAGTAAGTTAGCATTATTTGATAGTAATGCACAAGTTATTTCAGGTATACTACAAAAAATCAAAATCATGGAATAACATTTATAAAGATTATAATTAATAATACCTTCCAATAAAGTTATGACGCGGTACGGTAATATTTTCGACTTATTAATTCCATGAAAATTAATAGTGACACAGGAAATTGGAAACTCAGTCTTCTTTAATCTATTCCGCCGACGATTGAGACTCCATTAGCCATAATTATACAGCTCATCCCACGTATGCATTACGCTTTTCATCGATTTCTTTCACTTCCGATTCTCGGGCTGAGCATCTTTTTTGACCCACAAAACGTACTTACTAATAATATTATGTTTTTCACAGCTGACAAGTGTTAACCCACATTTTATATTTAGCTACATTATTCACTTCAGTAAAATTTATGTCTAAAGAAAATATTCTGCTTATATTTTATACTTAATTGTATTCCAATTTAAAGTAAATGTTGGAATCTATATTTAATATTAGTGATATTATAGTTACTAATAATGTCGGTAGGTACATTGTGCTATTATTACATATTAATTGTTGCTAAAAATTCTTCCATTTAACAACTATTAAACATAAAAGTAAAAATAACAGGTACCTATATAAATATAACATCTGATTAAATTCTTTCTTTCTTCTACACATATCGATCAATAAATGAATCGAAAAAATGTATTCAACCATTTAATTTCAATTAATTTTTTATCGCAGTCCTTATCAAATTAAACGGGAATTTAGCAAAGCATTCCTAAAACCCATGAACCATTTTAATTTCATAGTATTACACGCCTCGATATAACAGAGATTTTCCAAACAAAGCAAATCAATCATACCTTTATAATCCCACACCACCATAACCGAAGCTTTAAAAAAAATTACACACCACCACCAAAATTCTCATCCCCTCACAAATCAACCGATAAATCTGTCTCCCCCTCTTCCCCCTTCGCCCCTCACTATCCTATACCTCCTCCTCTTCCACACGCGTCTCCTCTTTCCTCCACGCGTGTCCTTTGTCGGCACATTACGCGCACCCGATACAACCTAATTAACGCTCTCTTCCTCTCTCTCTCTCTCTCTCTCTCTCTCTTGTTCGCTCGCGCCAACCTATTATTTTCACCCGATAGTACACCTAGGCGAGGGCAATGTAATTATACATCCATTCCGGCTTTTGATGCGGCTTTAATCCAATTCAGCGCGCGTGCGTATATAGCTCAGCCCCCAAAGGCGCTGGTTTTCCCTATACCCACGCGAGTCGCTCTATATATACCGCTTACCTGCGCGAGTATTATAATAATGGGTGGAGAGAAAGTGTGCATGTGTATGTATGTGAGTGAGTGTTAACCGGTGCGGGATAGGATCCATCTCTATTTTGTAATGATACAGCGCGAAGGGATCCGTAATGACATCGGCAATTGTGATGCGATCGAAAAGTGGAAGCATGTATATTATATTATAGAGAGAGAGAGAGAAGCAATTTTTAGCCGACTATAGAGTAAAGTATTTACGCAGAGTTAATTGGGCATTTTGATTGATTGGCTTGGAGATTCGTCATTTTTCATCAACATATACGTATATTATATGCAGTTTTTGGTGCGGCTATAAACTATTAGCTGAAATTTCACGCTTAGTAACAGTGTTGAAAAAGATTTCTTTATATTGAATTTTTTTAAAGAAGCGGAAGTAGTACCTTGAGAGTCTTAATTATTGATGGATATTCAATTAATGTGACCTCGATTACACATTCTTTTTATAATCGTACATACAAAAAGCTGTCAGTAAATGAGAAAGGAAATCTTCAGAAAATGAATGGGATTGTTTTTTTATTTTCATTACGAGAAAGTATTTAATTTAACCTTTATATACATATATATAAGCACGTGAAAGTTAATCCTTAATTAAATTAAATGAAACGCATATTCATCTCCGTCAACTGGACCGAAACGAGTACCGTATAGACTCAGCGGTATATATACATCTATCAATACTTCTTCGTTTCTCTAGCCTATATATAAAAAAAAAATCATCAATCATTTCCTATTCATTACCATACTTGTATAACACACTATATATACCAAATCAGAAATTATCCGCCAATTAAATGAAAACCGCAAACCCCAATTAAAGCTGAAAATTTTCCCAGTACTATACACACCACACCTCATCTACTTTTTACGACCCCCTTTCGCCATCATTGGAATTCACGTCTACGTCCGCGAAATCCAAATCAGCGCTCATTCATCCCCAAACGCTTTGTGAGAGTGCTGCACACGTGCGCAGTGCCGTTCCGCTGCACCGAATTCGCCCGCTTCAAAAGCCGCCTTCTCTCTCTCGCCCTCCGATCGTAATTTTCGACGATCGGCTCCCGGTAATTGTCTCGTGCACACATACATACAGACACACGTATATATACATATACAGGTATATACGTGCGAAATCGATCGAGGCGGCCCACAAATCTCGCGCTAACGAGTCCACGGATAAAGGAGTAAGTAGAGAAAGAGAGGAAGAGAGAGAGAGAAAGAGAGGGTTCGAGTGGGCGTGTTCGACAGGTGGTGGCACGCTGGCACGTATGGCGTCAGGTGCCACGCGCAAAAATATCGCGCACGTGTACATGAGAGAAGAGTGTGTGTATGTATATACATATAAGTATACGTATATATACGCGTGTGTGTACCGTGTGCGTGTTTTTGTTTCCGAGTACGTTCAGTGGGTCAAAATCTGGCTGAGGAATCGCACGACGCCGGGTGTTTGCGCGAGGTGCCCAGGTTCTTTTGTATTACGGGGTTTCAAGCTGTTGAGAATAAATTTCAGCTTTTTTTTTTTAAGACCTTGAGGATGTACCGAATGGGTACGGTTTATTAATGGTTTGGAGGTTTTTTATGTGCAAAGAGTTATGGAATTTTGGAGTTTATTATTGAAGTAACGTTATGTTAATGATTACAAAGAACGATGCAAGAGTATTTATAAAAACTTGTGCAACTTTCTTCTCAATTTAGAGTGTAAGAATATATCTGTGGCTTCCCGGTATAACCGAATAAGTCCACCTTTCGAGTTTCCCAGAAAAACGGGTTTTAATGGTCAAACTTATATGTAAGTTTGGGAGAAACGAGATGAGTCGCGATACTTGAATAGTCAATTGACACATTCAAAAGACATATTTACACGCTGGTTTCAACAGATTATACATTTTCTGATGCGTTAAAAACGAGTAAGAACTCTAAAAAGTGAACTTATCTGGTTATTCCGGAAACTATGGACTTATCTGATAGTGTGGTTTGCGTTTATTTTAGAGCATATTCTTTAATTGAATTATGAAACGGGTCAATAACTTACAAAATTAGCAATTTTTCAATGAATTCTTCTAACTTATTTAAGAAATTTCTATTATTCTGACATTTCTATTAAATTTATGACCATTTGTATTGTATAATAATGAATGAATATGAATTTTTTAAATAAACAGATAAATATATATTAGCCATCATATTGACATTCAATTTCAATAGATAAAATAAATTATAACTACGATAAACGGAAAAAATGATGGACTTTTCCGGTTATACCGGACACAAAATTTGAAAAATGGACTTATCTGGTTACGTTTCGGGTGAATTGTAGCTTTACGGCAATACTTTTGCTACTACTGTAAGTAGTAAATGAAAAAAGCCTATTTGAAGATACAAAATCCAGGATTATCTCGATTTTCAAAAATAGTGAACTTATTCGGTTATTCCGGGAAGCCACGGATATGAATATCCGTAATGAAATAAAACTTTATCATCAGTATCTAATAGATACACTTCTTCTATGATTCTACAAATTCATTGTGAATCATCATGTAAAATTGCACACTTCTTGCAATACTTCAGGTACCACCATCCCTTAAAAAAAAAACACTGCCCTTCCCCCTCTTTCCTTAAACAACTTACTCATCGTTCCAGCTCCACGATCACGCTCGGGACACAACGAACATCGAGCGCGTCACAGAGCGAGCGAATCCCTTCGCGGAATAACGACGATCCGCACGGATTAAGGCCGCGCGCGACGAGTTAATCTATATATATATATACATGTATAGAGAGAGAAGAGCACAGCACAGGTAACGGGATACCTAAATATCGATCTAAAGCGTTCTCTCTCTCTCTCTCTCTCTCTCGTTCGTCTATATAGACACACGGCGGGCCTGTGATTCACTGCCCTGGACTATAATTAAATTCCTCGTTTTTCGTGCGCCAGAACGGCGCATAGCCTCTATACCGACCACGACGTCGATGGATTTTGCGCGCGTGCAGTGCGCGAGCGATCGATTTGCTGGGGGCTAATTTATTACCCCATACTGGCCGGTAAACCAAAGGTTCCAGAGCCCGCGTTTTGCTCCTTTTTTATAATCTCTCTCTCTCTCTCTTGGTTGGAAAGGAAGGAGGAGAGGGGGGAGTAGGGAAGGTATTCCTTTTTGTCCGTCTTTTTCGTGCTCGCTCTTGCTTCAATGCCCGTACACCGCGGTCTGACCGAAAAATAAAACGATCGCGATCCCTTTCGAAGTTTAAATCGAATCGACTGATTGTAATTCCCTTTTCCGGTCTTCCTACTTCATTTTCGCAGTGAGTCCGACGCAGCGTTCGCGCGCAGGCTCACATCGTGATGCGGTCGGTCGCGTGTGCAGCGCCGGTGTTTCGGCTGCTATATAAATTGATTCGTCACAGACGTGAGATTTTTGTTTTTATTTTTTATTTTATTTCGTAAAAAATATAGTGGAATTGTATTTTTGAGATATTAAAGTGTTCTGTCATGTAAAATTTTGCAATTGTTAAAAAATATTTTGTAAAAATTCTATCTCGGTCATGTAACAGAAAAAATTAAAAACCCATTAATAAACAAAATTTATCAACGTTTAAAACGATATTCTCTTTAAAGAGCGATAAATACGTTCGAAAAGATATTCCCTTTTTTAATTACTCTATAAAACTAAATGACATTCTCACCGCGTGTATATAAGCCACGTTCACTCACCCCCTGCCTTCTTTTTTTACGACTTAATAAAATCCAAACTTAATCATTTAGCACAATATTTTTTAAATTACTTTCCTTTGAACACGCAAGAACAGGTACACCCAACACGCACACACATACACACACCATCGAAAAAATCCAATCCACCTCCGAACAATAAATCCATCTCTCAACAAAGCCGTACCACGATGCGCGTGAAAGCCGCCGCCACTACCAAAAAATATACCACTCTCAAAAACCTCACTTTTGTGTGCCCGTGTGATGCGACGAAAGAAAAAATAAAAAAGAAGCCCATAGAGTCGTAAAATACCGCAGCTGCAGCAGCTACGGCATCTCTTACACGCGTATTAGCAACGCAACACGCGCTCCTTTAAATTGAGGCTATATCATCGCAGCGCGTTTTTTTCGTAAAGACCAAGAGGAAGAATAAGATATCCACCCGTAAACACCTAATATATCTCGAGATAACGAGACTGGGAGAAAGCGAGTGCTTGGCGTTTGAAGGGATTATATTATACGCCGCAGGTTTATTTGCGCTAGGATAGACGAGTGTGTAGGGTGTGCGTTTGTGTAAGAGAGAAAGAAAGAGAGAGAGAGAGATAGAGTGTGTAAAGGGAGTGAGCGATGGGTTTGCAGGGCGCGCATACTTTTTATGCGGGCGATTAGTTTGTGGGCAGGGGCATTAGGTTGATTGAGTATGGCTAAACGAAGGAGTTTGAGTAGGCAGTGACGTATTTTATTGGAGCTCTTTAAAGTTGATTAGTTTTCGGGGAGGATTTGATTAGAAGCGAAATGGTTTTGATTGAACATATATTGTCTTTGTGATAAATGTAACGGGGATGTGTTATTAATTTAGTTTTCTAATTCAGTAAAATATGTGGTGACCTTAAAATTATGATTATTCCCAACATTCATTACATTTCAAAATTACACTGTGTAAATAACTTGAGTCTTTCAACTACTCGAAACGAAATTTTCAGAAACTACTTCCACACTGGTCATTCACCTGTTCGTCTCCAACCGACCGATTTCCCAACTTCATTTAATTAAAACACTTACGTGCACCTACACATACACGAGCTTCAACGTCGTCTTCCTTTTTCCCAAACCCATATACCGTCAGTCCCTTTCCTTCCTCGTTCCGCAAAAAAAAACGCGCCGCTTGCCGTCTTAAAACCCGTGAGTCTGCGCTTTTTCTCTCCTCCTCTTGCTCTTCTCTCCATACACGTGCACTTGCACGACGGTTAATAACGACTCCTTTGTTGCACCGCTATGCAACGCAAAGCCTTATTATCCTGTGCCGGCACGAGGTATCGAAGTATTCGGAGTATTATAGCGCATACGCAAAGTATTTGGATTTTCGTTAGAGGAAGTGCGGATATACATATATATACGTGATTAATAAAGATTACGCGGGTGGAGTTTTGAAATGTTTAAATACGTTGGGTTTATTGATAATGCCCGTATAATCTAATCGCACGTCAAACGAGACATAAATTTTATTAACTAGTGTATGAAAGCTATAAGAATTTTATACGAAAGTCATAAAATAATCGGGGTGTATATATATATATATATATAAGTTGAATTGCGAAATGGCATGCTGAAAAGTCATTTAATTATAAATGTCCATTAAAAATGTTAAAAAGTCGTAATATTTTTCATATTTAGATATTTATAAATATCTCGGATTGCCATTAAGAATCTTATCTTTATATATTTTCATTTAAAATGAATAGAAAGAGAGACTTTATCAATGAGTGAGAATATATAAATAAAAGAGATCATTAAATATGTATGGCTAACAGTTCAAGAACATTATTATACAAAAAACATTAAACAGACATATATAACAACAAGAACTAATTTAATCGCCGACTTCGATATAAAAACCTACTCTATTGTTAAACTTTTCTCCTCCACAATAGCACACACTGCTCTTTAGCATTTTCATTTTTCCCCTCCACTAAACAATAGAAGACTCAATAAACGATAATCAAACGAGAGCTAAAAACGTGTAATCAGTAGTAACAGTCGAACCATTCAAGCCAACGCATCCTCCCTCCTTTTAAAAAAAAAAATCCAATATACCTTCATTCGCAAGAAAGAACCTTTGCTATATAAGAAACCATTGCGGAGCGTGCACCTTTTCCGCCCGGAACAATGCGTCTTATTATATATAGAGCGGTCAGCATCGTCGCCCTCCGTCGGCGGAGATGAGCATATAAAGACGCGTGCAAATAGCCAGGCTATATACCTTACGTGTGTGTATATATATGTGTGTAAGGCAGTTCGTGACCGATGGCGAGATTTAACGAGATGGCCGGCTAGCGAGAGGAAATAAAGCGATGAGGAGGAGAGATGGGAATATAGTGGGGGAACTCGATGGGAACGATTTTGCGGGCTGAGAAAATTATTACTGATGCCTTGTATAGTGTGTATCTCCTGTGTTCGTGATGTTAATTGAAAAATTTCAGGGAAATGGGTTTTGTATATAGAAAACTTTTGTTTTATATATGTTTTGCCAAATTTTAATTCATTGTGGTTCAGTGATAATTGATTAAATATTTGTTTAAACTATAAAAACAATAAAATTTAAAATAAAATAGGTTGAAAAATCTACGTTAAAAATTCACTTCTACACAGAAACCTCTGAAACCATTCAATTTAAAATAGCCGTAGCTCCAAACCATCGCATAAAACTCCAAAAAATTCCATATAGCAATATTTAAAAGCTCTACTATATATCCCATTAAAATCCCCTACAACAAAAATATACTCGTCCCTACCACCCATTAAACGGCATTTAACCGGCATTTCGCAAAATATCCTCTCTCTCTCTCCCTCTCACTCTCAAGCCTCCGAGAAATAGAGAGACAAAGCCAGGCGAGCTCGCGCATGCGGGAAACAAGAAAGCCGCGACGGATGAGATTCACGACGAAGATTGCGCTGGGGCTACGCTATACGCGAAAGGAAAAAAAACGTGGCACGAGCGTTCGTTCGTTCGTTCGCTCTCGAGGATGATTTACCGTGCGGAGGAAGGCCCCACCGAGAGAAAGAGAGAGAGAGAGAGAGAGAGAGAGAGATCGCGACCGAAGATAGGTAAGGCCCCTCTGTATGTATGTGTGTGTGTGTCGCGCTTGTGAGGGCTTTGTCGAGGTGTATATAGTTTTGGGAATGCCGCGCGCAAGGAGAGCGGGAAAAGTTCGGATGTTTAGATGCCGGACGGGTTAGGGTTATAGGCATTGTGTGGATTATACATGCTGCTGTTGCTGTTGCTGAGGTTATATGGAATGGGTTAGAAATGGAGATACTTTACTGTGGAGAGGTTTATTATTTGGGTATATGGAATGAGATTCGATCGAGTGATACGGGAAGTAAATTATGAAAGGGTATCGAAGAAATTTCGGGGGGTGTAGGAGAATATGATTGTTTTTTTTTGC
Organism: Torymus texanus; assembly: GCA_036873485.1. Lineage (NCBI taxonomy): Eukaryota > Metazoa > Arthropoda > Insecta > Hymenoptera > Torymidae > Torymus > Torymus texanus. The sequence goes on along the minus strand of JAYJLV010000001.1, from coordinate 7,098,687 downwards.
GAAACCTTTGTTTACGATTCCCTTCGTTTCCTTTACCGTTTCTCATATCTTGTTACTTTTTATGTCGAGTTGAATTGTAATATTTGATGATTTTTTTTTTTAGCTACTCACGAATTCCATCGAGGCAATATATGAACGTTTTAGGAAAATCCTTACCTGAAATAAAAATAAAAAGTTATAGTGTTATTATTTTATAAAGAAAAGAAAAACATATATTTTATATTACATTTGTAATTTTTTTTACAAAATTATTGATACTCAAGCTATAAATCTGCTGAGCAAAATCAATGTAAAACTATAAAAAGATTTTTTCGCAGCGTCGTATCTATTTATTATAGTCAATGCATTGCGTTACTCAATTTTTACAACAGCGCGTAAACTGCGTAACAAAATTTAAATTTTCGTATATAGATTCTGCAAGGTAAAAGCAATAAATTTTTCCAAAAAAGATAACCAAAATATTGGTGAAGCTACTTTTATGATATATTGTCAGTTTTTGTGATGTGTAAATCCAAAAACGTTATTTGTATCAATATTTTCATATTTATAAATAATTGAAACTTTTTTTAAAAAATTTTCAGCCAATATTAAAGTATTCTTTTACGAGATAATATAAACCTTTTTACACTATCTTAAAACCCACCTTATTACTATTTCCTTGATAAACAATAACATTCCTTTGTCTAAGCCGTACGCATCATAAAAAAAATCCCATTTGTATCAATCAACACTTTACACCCTCGCATCACAGCCGTAATCAGCCAACTTCTAATAACGGAAACCCCGAAAACAATGCCCACACCTCGGCAAAACCAATAAACAACCTTCTCCCCCTGTTCCTTAATCACATCAACGGTCTCGTTGTTAATCCTAGCTCCCCGGAAAAAGTATATAATAATAATCTTCCCCCTCCTTATCACCTTCCTGAAACCTATCCCCGTTCATTCACTTTATTTTCCCCCTATACGTATATACACACTCGCCACTACGACGCGTCGTGTCGTCGTCGTCGTCGTCGGCGATACGTCCGTTGCATCTTTAATGAATAATCGGTGCTGCGCGCGTCCTGCATAGCTCTATATATACTATACATATACCTATATACATATATACACGCATATACGAGAGTGCTGCAACACGGCTCTTTCGAAATTTATGGACTATTTAACGCGGAAACGTTTAATTAAGTCCGTCGTGGCTCAGCCAGAGGGGGGAGGGGATATGGGGTGTGCGGGGGCGGCGGCCGATCGTAATTCACAATAATTTCGTTTCGGCTGTGGGTTGGCGTGGAAAAATCGCGTTTACGCGTTTATCGGGAATCGATGGCTTGTGGATTGCTGTGTGCACGTAGTGTGTGTGTGTGTGTATGTGTATAGGTAGAAAATCGATGGGTTAAGGGTAGGTGAAAGGAAAGGATGGAGAAAGGAGGGTAGTTACGGGGAAGAGTGTCGAGAGGTGATAAATAAATTACGCGGTTTAAAAATATTGGGGATCGGGTGGATAATGGTGGGAAAAGTTTTTCTAAATGTTTGAGGTAGCGGAAAAGAGTGCTGCATTGGGTGGATTGTAAATTTGGTAGTTAAATTGGTCATAATTTTTATAACTGAGAGATGTAGGAACTTTTTAGAAAGATTATGATAGGTTATAGTAATATTTTTTAGAAAAATTATTAAGCGGTCATAAAAATAAAAAATTTAAATTTGAAATTCTTTATAAGAATTTGAGTAAGTGCTACAGTTGTAATGATATTTCAACAAGCAAAGTTTATAGATCGTTAACGGTATTGCTTTATTGGATTTTTGTAACTTATTTTGTTGTTTCACTCATTCCTTCAATTGGTAATTAGAATACATATTATTAAAATAATGTTCTAATAATAGTCTGTTCCAATACCAAATTAGATTTATAGAAAGATGAATTAATATTTAAAAAAAAAAATATATTAACATAATACAGATAAAATTTATTTACAATATTGCCACGTGCATTAATTATTTAAACATGTCTATTTCAGTATTTATATTCACTAAATATATTAACCATTAAAGACAATATTTAAAAAATACCTTGTTTATATGCCGTGAATATAAAATTACAAGAAATCACATTATTATATATATATATATACGAACTACTATACAATAATTACAAAAACCCAAAATTTATGATACCCAGTACGACCCCATCGTATAGAAAAAAAACCCCTACCACATCACGACCTCCAACTCACTAAATAACCGAAAAAGCCTCTAAACAAAAGAGCTAATAAGACCGCGCGTGCGCGCCGCGGATCGCCTCTTTATTTACGATTTTTCCTTACCAGCGAGATCGCTATCTCCTACCTCACCGACCAACAAAACCGGCCCTCTACCACACACACACACATACACACAGAGATATCGGAATGCACTCCCGCGCGCGCGCGCTATCGTGGCGAACAAAGTAGCCTCTCTCTCTCTCTCTCTCTCTCTCTCTCTACAACGCCGCGTGTGTGCGCGCGCGCGTTCGCTTCATTTCGCCAGGGCGATACCATACTCGCGAGAGAGCATCGTGTTTCGCAGCGGGGGAGTGGAAATCGGATCGGGCCGATTGAAATCCGTGCGCGCACCTAATAATCACGGCTGTATCTATGTATGTGTCTCTCTCTCTCTCTCTCTCTCTGCGTGTATTTATGTGTCGCGTGTGTATAAGAGAGAAAGAGAGAGAGAGAGAGAGTATACAGATGGGAGTAGAGATGATACGGCGAATAGGTATATGGATGACAATTTTGTCTTCTTTTCGATTTTCTTTTGTTTGAGTAGGGGGGGGGGGAGAATGTAAGACACTGTGTCGTTTTGCGCGTTATACATATTTATGCGAATGCAATAAATTGATGTTATCGAGAAAAAATGTATATGGGTCTGGGAGGAAAGGGGGGGCAGTTATTAATTTACTGTTATGCGAGGAGACGGTCTGCTTATTTTATAAAGTACGTTCTTGATTCTTACATCTGTTATACGCTTATTATATATGCAACGAATTTATTTTTTATCGATGAAATTAGGTTTTTTTTTATTTTAATAATATTGCATATTATTAAAGAATTCGTAACGAATCTTTTATCAAATGTTAATTTCTGTTATACAAATAAAAATCAATTTATATCTATAGAAGATTTGATTTCGATTTCATGTATTTTGACAATAACCTATTTTCTATAAAAAAAAATACTACTGTAATATAGCTGTAAACATTTGCATATACTTTATTGACATGTGCACTGTATGCTACCATCGCTAATTATAGCATCTATATATAAACGTATACACACAAAACAGCGTAAAAGCGTCATAAAGCATTGTATATAATTTCTAAAATATTTCATCGCTCTATACCTAATATTTCAATAAATCCTGCTCATACCCACTATTTCTATCTATAATATCAAAAGCCCTCCCGACACACATTATATTAATAAACCATTCACCCGTAACCAACCAAACAAATTCCTGCCATCCAGCACTGCATTCGAGAAATTCCGTTCCTTTCAACCAACGCCAAAAAAGTAAAACCACCCTCGCGCGTTCCATTCACTCGTACATTAATTTGCTCTCTCTATACTATACAATATATACATATATACCTACATATATAACCACGCTATAGTAAATTCACGCACGCATTCGCGTCTAATCGCGTTCAGCGCGCATAATCCGTGATTTATCCATACACACTAGGCGAGCTACGCGCGATAGCCATCGAATACTTATACTCGTGCGAGAATCTTTCTATGTGTATGTATGTATATGTATGAGATGGTGAAAAAAGGATGAGTTTGCGCGCGACGTGGTGTCCTTCGTATAAGAATCAAGGACATAGGAAAAAAAGTCGACGAAGCGAACGAGAGTCAGTAGCTCCCGGACCGCCGGCTGGGTTGCGCGCGTGAGATTCTGTAAGGTGATAGCGCGCATGGAGATAAGTGATGAAAATCGATAAGTTTAGTATATATAGCCGGTTGGAAAAGTCAGCTGTGTAAATGGTAAGAATTTTCGTTTAATTCGATGGAATGGTTGAGAATTACGTTGGTTTATACGTTTTAGTTGGCGATGATTAAATTCTTTGGGTTGAGGTGGGAAGTGTTCTGATTTATAATTACTGAGCTCGTTAGTAGAGATAACTAATATCTACAGGTGGTTCAAAGGATATCATGTATGTAGCTCTCTATATATATACACACACGCGACATAGTATACATATAAAAATCTACGGATCGATTGTTCTATATATATAAAAATGTTTACTATGTCGGATTTTTATTACAAAACTTTTAACAGGTGCGAGCGAAACTTCATTTCGCTGACGCTAATAACATTCGCGTGTGTGTGTATACTCTCCCACGTCGTATATAGTATACAAAGTTTATAAACCTTCTTTGCTAATCGAAATTTTCCGTAATGAAAAAAGAGAAACTATATATATATACCAGTTACACATATACACATACACACGTGAATCAAGCGTTAAATAAACACACGATATATCCATATATGCCCTTAATACTTTTATTACTAAACAAGCCGTGTATATAATCCGCATAAACTTTTAAAAGAGATTTTCGCTTCTAAGCCCTGAGTAAACCGAGTCTCTCTCTCTCTCTCTCTCACTGTGGCTGTATGGTAAAGTTTACGCATTAGCACGGATAGTGTATCAGTACAAGTAGATACACACGAGCTCAGATAAGACGCAACTTGACGGACGTGCGATGCAATGTGTGCATGCGCGTGTTTACCGCGCAAGTCCGTGAACTGTTTACGTTGCGGCTTACATCATGACTACATACTTTTCCCGTATTCTCGCATGAAACACACCCATATAAACATGTATAATATATTCAAAGCTCATGTTCCCAGGGTAAATTTTTGTTCAATCGTATATAGATTTTTTCAACCACACCTATATTATACACTCGCGAGTGTTGATATTTCCTTTGACTTTAAAAAAAAAAAAAGAACAACATACAAACACCTACGCATTCTAGCAAAGTATAATTGCGGCCACCGCCCGTCGCGAGCCAAAGCGAAAGGACATCCTCTTTAAGTGTGAGGCTCGTAGTATATGTGTGTATTATCGGCGTGTATTCATCGGGCGTCGGCTTTAATATTCTATGGCGCCTTGTATCTCGTATACCCATCAGGGCGAAAGTCGCTTGTTTAGCCTTAGAAGAGCGGAAACGTCGTCTTTATATATATATATATTTTTCGCGTAAGACTGTATATATATACCGATGCGTAAATGGATGCGGAGAGTATGTACGTGTGTGCACTGACTTTCTTTTTTTCCGGGGATTAAAACGCGCGTAATATGTAAGTTTATTATAGGGATTGGAGGGTAATTGGGTAACGACATTTATTAGAGTCACGAAGTTGACATTTGTCGAAATGCATCGCCGTATAAATTTTAATATCTTATTACCGTTATAAGCAGATTAGAAACTTTGGCCTGATTTCGTACAGAGCACCAATATTTCGACAATCTTTATAATCTTCGATATACATTTATATATTGTATATATATACAGTATTATACAGCTATATAAAGTGAAAGCGAAAATGAATTTTTACGAGCGCACGCGTTATATTTACGCCGTCGACACCGCCACAATATCGCGTATTATCGTGTTCCGAAAAATATAAGACTTAATTCCTCGCGACACCTTTCCTTAAAAATTCACAAAAGATCAATAAGTGAAAGCTTACGCGCGTATATCGAGTAAAAAAAACCTCGTACACCTACGCGGTTGCTCGTATTTTCTCACTTACTATAACTTATACATATATACACATATATACAGTCGTAAACAGGACACCCGTAATCTTTAATAACATAATCCCCCTCCGCGTGTATGTGTATATATATTATACGAGAAAAAGGCAACCGATGACAGATCGAGAAGCTTTCCCTTCGCGAACGAAATACTCTCTGACCGGAAATCGTTGTGTATACGTGTATGTATATATACGTATAAATGTATGTGTGTATATATGGCGAAGGAAAGAAAAGCGAGCCGAGTAATCCCATTGTGCAATCAGCGGCTACGTTGCGTCGGTGTAGCTTAACGAAGAGAAAGAGGGACTGCGCTGGGGTGTGTGCATGTAGTATATATATATATATATATATATATATAGAGTCTGCGAACCTCGAAGAGGAGAAGAAACCCTTTATCGCATTAGAGACGCCGCTCGATTACGCGATATATAGAAGCCCTGATCGTCGCGTGATTTTTCAGAGGTTTTCGTGTGTACTATAGAGGTGGATTGTAATTGAAGTAGTTGGAATTGATAGCGAGGTGGAGGAGACTATTGGTGTTTTTGAGGTTTATTTATCGTAAATAATTCAATTTAAACGTATAATATACGTGTATGGATGGTTTATGATATATAATCATAATTTATGTTTAGAAAGATTTTTTTCGTTTCGAATTGATGATTTCTTTTTTGTTCTTTTTTTTATAGGTATTTTAATAATGTTATTAATGAGAAAATAATATAGGTGTATTTAATTGTAGTTGTATATATATATATATTGATCTTACATCTTAATGTTAAAAAATGCTCTTATACTTTTTGCATGTATTCAATGTGACATAGACGCCACACCCTTGTTTAACCATAACCAATAATAAACTTTTTTATCGCATTCCACCTTTCAAGTAATATCTTTCTGTTTTACGGAAATTCCGCGCCTTCTAGTCAATGTCCACATTATATTTGATAAAAAAAACGGTCTTAAATTTCTGCTGGAATTTGAAACATTATGCTGACTGGAAATAACGTATACTTACAAACATGAATTCACAACCTCAATGTATAAGTTTAGTATGAGAAACAATTTCGTATATTATTTTTTTTTTAATAACAATACAGTAACACAAATTAAACCATTAATATGAGCAATTTTTCCAAACTTACCTCCATACACTCATCTCTACCTTTATGTAACCCCAAGAAAAGACATGAATTTCAACCAAACTTTTATTCTCAAACCCAACCAACCATAATATGTTAATAATATATATTATATATACAGTCACACCTATATAGTATACACCCACACACTCCTTATATAGTCTCATATCCAGCATATATATATATATATATATATATATATATATATATACACACACACACACACACACACCACACCTCATCCTGACGACGTACGAACGTGCGCTCGGCGACGGCGTCGGCGGTGGATAGAACACGAGAACATAAGTCTCCCGTGGCGGCTCGACTCTCTTGCACAACGGAAGGGCGAGCGTGATGCGCGCGTCTTTTACGAATGATATGATCCGCTTAATGCGTCGCGCAAGCTTACCGAGTATTATGATACCCCCTGTATGTGAGTAGCGGGTGAAGCCCGTCGTGCTCTTCGGCCGCGGCTTACGCGCATATTGATGTACTACAACGGCGAGACTTATGATATTAATACGTTAATGCGCCTTGGTAATCTTTCTCTTTCTTTTTTGTCATAGTGGAAGTTTGGTTGGTGGATGACGAATTCGATGGTCGTTATGAGGTGAAGTTCGATGCGGTGTGTTGTACATGTGTTTTTTTTTTAATTGATTGGGCATATAAATGTGTGTTTTGGATGGAGGAGGAAAAGTGTGAGGAGTATCGGAGGTATAATTAATGGACGGTGAAAAAAAAATTAAAGGTTTAGAAAGTTTAAAATGTGGATGGAAATGTAACATGAGCCTTTTCGTGTGAGCTTCGAAGGAATGTATTCAATTATTAGAATAAGAACAATTGCAGAGTGCTCCATTGTTTTGGTTTCGTTTTGTTACTGCGATTTTAACAATTAAAATTTCTAAAAGAGAAGCGAATGTATTTTTCTCAAAGTAAGTATATATTTTTTGAGTTTTGAAACATGATTTAAAATTGAGTTTTCAAATATTATAATAATTGAAAGTTGTTTGAAAAAGAAAATAAAAAGGTTTGTTCTTTACCATCTCCAAAAAAATTTTTCTAAAAAAATATTAAATTCTCATATAATTTCGTTAATTTAATAATATTTAAAATATCAAGATGGTCAACTTTTATACAAAAAGGCAACAAAATATCTTTCGCAAAACCATGTTTATCTCACAATACAAGCTTTCGTAGTATTTAACCTTAAAAATCATTAGCAACAATCTCGCGTAATACTAACCTTCACTCGTTTGTTCGCTCGTACAACAAACCTCTCATAACGATCAGATCCGCCGGCGGCGAAACGACGACGACGTCGACGACGACGACGACACTGCAGCAGCAGCAGCGTATAGGATCATATACCTCGACCGAAAAAAGCGAGGAAGAGAAAACGATGGAAAAAAAGAAAGTCGAGTCGCCCTTGTCAACATAACAATGCACGACGGCGACGCCCTCGAGGTCGTCCTCCGCTATCGGAAATCACTTTCGTCCCCGGGGCTCGGGAATAAAGCGACTGCCTCATGCGCTGCCGTTGCCGAAGTGAAATATCGGGCCCTGGATCGTCCGGAGGAGACACAGAGAGAACGAAAGAGAGAGCAAGAGAACAGAGAGGACAGAGATGGGAAAAATTCGGGGTTTGACGGAATGGGAGGTGGAGGATTTTTAATTGTTTGCTATGGATGAGGAAGTTTTTGGCTTAGATAGACAAAGGATTTGTAAATGATATTCGATTGTTTTCCAAATATGGAAAAATATCGTAGTCTTTACGTTTTGTATGATAATAATAACAATATTTTCCAATTATTTCAAAAGATAATAACGCTTATATAATATATGTGCATTTTATGTTATATACTCTCTAAAGTTGAATTAGTGAAAAAACCACTAAAGATTAGTTAAAATTGCTCCACCGAAATATTAGTGAATATT
>JAYJLV010000001.1:7078533-7089708 GCA_036873485.1 Torymus texanus | reverse complement strand
TCCCATGCGCGCAGGTTCTTTACTGTGTTGAGAAGAGCGACACGATACGTGACATCCGGTAGCACCGCGCGTGTATTTATTGCCCGCTCGGTGGTCTACCTACGCGTCCACGTGGAGTTTTATATTGTCTCGGGTTGTGCGGACATACAGTTGTATAGGGTAATGAAAGATATACAGAGGAGGTAATTTGGAGGTTTGGAAAGGTGAAGCAGTGACATATGGGTGAGCTATATGAGAGACAGTTGGTAGCGGGAGTCAATTGTGGTATGTGTGTTTGCAAGGGGTTTTGGGAGGATAAAAGATGCTGGGAGGCTTGGGAATAGTTGGACTTGATGATTGTTATTTGGATGAGATACTGGGAGTTGTTGTATATAGGGATTGTATATTTAAGACTTTGGTTGGGAATTTTCTGTTTTTTTTTTTGTTTGACGTACTGGATTACGTTAAAAGTGTAATGGTTGTGACATTTTGTATTTTGGAGCAGTGTTCATAAATATAGTCTAGGTATCATTTCCGATTATAAATACAGTAGTTTGATTTTGTCGTTAATTATAGACGTTTTTACAAGAGGGACAAATTTTCTTCGAGGAACCTTATTTTATTTAAATAATTATTAATTATAGATTGAAAATATTTTACTGAAATAAAATAATATTTTTTTTTTTAATCAGCAAAGTGCACGTATTGTTACTTAACAAATTTTTAATACATTTCCTGACGACGAAGTAACCAATTTTCGATATAAGTAACGTATACCAAAAAACCACTCTTATAACAAAAAAAAAGAGGAAATTCGACGCGTTAAATAACGCAAATGAAATTACCATCCAAAAGGCAGACCGCTTAATTCGCTGAATCGGCCTCTTACGGCAAACCCAATTACGCAACGTCTTAGCATTCAGGCCCTCGCTCGCTTCCTCTCTTCTCTCTCTCTCTTTCACTTCTGATTAGCCGCGTGTCGCAGGGCCTTTGTTTCCGATTTACCGTGAATCGATCGCGTCTGATATTCAAATGATTTAGCCACTCCTGGAATGACAATGTCTCAGATACGCATAGACACAACACCAATGAATCTTTTATAATACCACACGCGTGCGTGCGTTTAGATGCGTATATTACCTGTATAGCTTATACGAGTACAATGGCTTATGAGTAACCACAAGCGCGTTGGTATTCTCGCTTATTCGCGATTGCAATAAAAGTTTATCGCCTTGTAACGGGGCAATAGAATTTTGAGCATCGCGACGACGCGCGGGAAAAAAAAAGAGAGGAGGTCGGAAAGAGAGAGGGAATGAATGGGAGAGGACCGTTAAAACGCATTGTAAAAAAGGATAGCGCATGCGCTCCGGCGGCAATGTGGATTGTTTTGTTCCCTGTTTTAATTTCGCGCGTGGCTTGTTCGTATCTTGTAAAACTTTACGGTGGTTCACGAGGGGTTGGGTGGAATCGATGATGAGGTCTTTAAAAGATGTTAGTCATCGTTGTTAACGTAGGGTAATGTCGTGATGGACTATTGTTTCGTAGGAAATGCATATATATCTAGGTGTAACGGAATTTTTTTATTGATTGATTTATATTCGAGTGAATAGTTGTAATGGTTTCTTCATATTGCAATTCATGATATATACAAAATTATATTGATACAAAATTAAACGTTTTAATAAATTCGTATGAAACAAACGTGTCAATGAAAAATTATACTTATCACCAATTTTTTTTTATTTTTCTTTATAAACTTTTATAGAAAATAAACCAATTTTGTTGGTTAGCATGTTAATCGAGTGGAAGTATTTCATATACTCAGGTTTACCATCAAAATTTAATTAAAACTTGTTGAAACTAGGATTATAATTTAAAGTATCTATAATATAAAATTTTCACATGAATATAAGTAGTTAGTTATTTTTCGTCGACATCAATAACTACATAATCATGGTGTGACGTTTTCAATTGAAAAATTAACAAACAATTCACTAACCGTTGATTAACCAAAGTAATTTGAAAAATTCTAATTCTAAGATTTATTTAAAAACATAATGCATTTTAAAAACTCTCTCTAAATTATATCTGCTTTTTCAAAATCTTGCCTCCTTTACGTTTCTTGCACATTGTTACAAAAAGTAATGGAATTAATTACGAATTTTTCTTCTATAATAGAAAATTCTGTTATAGACCGAACATTCCTTCCTCTTTCACTATGACAACTCAATACAACCTCTCACATACTACACACTTGCACATTATAACAAAAGCTACAAAACATTAACAAACAAACACGCGTCCACCCGACATTATTCATCCACAAAACGAAGGCTTTAAACTACATTTTATCCCTCCTCCTCCCCCGACTCGCAACAATGACGCGCCGCATTAGCATAATGTTACAACGTTTTAGGCCTGCGCGCTTGCGCTCTCTCTCTCTCTCCCTTTCTCTCTACACGTTATACCGCTCGAAGAAGATGTTTGTTCGGTGCGGAGTAAGAGGTCGAACGAGCAAAAGGAGCATACATACTGCGGAGGAAAGAGAGAGAGAGAGCGCATAAAAGAGGCATAAGCATTTTATTCCGCAGCGCACGATCGGAGACCACCGTAAGGTGACTGCATTAATATGCATTATTCGCGGATAAATATACACGCTCGAGCGTCTGGTAGCCAAACAGGCGCTGGACTTTATATTCTTACATATATACGTGCTTGTGTATATGTGTGTATATCTGTGTATATGTACACCTCCCGCGTGCTGGAAAAGGCGCTTGTTCTCTCTCTCTCTCTCTAAGGAGAAGAAATAGTGATAACTCATTCCGGAGTAAATTTGTTTGCCGGATTTTCTTTTTGCCCAAGTGCAGCTGTTGGTAAATACGCGGGTTGTGGTGGGTATACAAGTGGTGATGACGGTGACCGGATTTACGGTTCTTTATATGTACGTGTGATGATGAACCGACCGTTAGGTTTCGAGTGGACCAAAATGTTTGTTTATTGGAATAGTTATTTGTTTATTGTTTAATGGTTTTTTGAAGCTTTTAATTGTATACAAATTAATATTTAATCATATGGAGAAATTTAAGAATACGCTAGGTACACTATTTATTATTTGTATGTGTTCTTTCTGAGACGCAAAAGTGTAGTTTGTAGCGCTGTCGTTAAGCATCTCAACGTGTAGGTAAAAAAAACAGCGTGGGTATAAGGTAAAATGATATATTTGGCAAATACATCTACTTGATATAAGTGCTGATATCTTTGATTGATGCAGACCACATCGGATGATCTATAAAATTAACTAAAACCAGTGATATATGCTGAGTTTTCAATAGTTCAGTTAACTTTTTTAGATCATCCACTGTGGCCAGCATTAATCAATGGTAGATATACCAGTAATTGTAACAAGTATATCACTTTCTCTAATATCCACACGGTTAGAGCTTTGCTTTGCTAGAAAGCTACTATAGATACATATTTTATGTAGAGAAATAGTTCAATTTTTCTAACTATATATATGATAAAATAATACAACCTCACATATATACATTTCTACCAAATTTCAATAACAATATAACAACGTTTATTTCTACTATACAATATAATAATACCCAAGTAAATCATCCCTTGGAGACAGAATTTAAATATTTACCTATAACGTCAAGGCAAGCATCTTAAACATTGATGTTCAACCACCATCATGAGCGACATTATCACAAACTAAACAAACTTAGATTCACCTCCTCTCGCAAAACCATAATCATTGACGAAGCTGCTTAAGCCGCTACTCGCCGCTCGAACGCGACGCGACGCGAGATAGCGTAATTTTGCGAATAAACGAATCCCAGAGGCGCGCGCTCGCGCTCTCACAGCTTCCTGCATCCCTTGCGCATAATAATCGCGCATAATAACGCAATCACGCGGTGGTGGCGGTATAGCGGCAGTGGCACTTCGCCATCATCGTCGTCGTCGTCGTCGTCGTCGCGCGGAAGCCGAGTTAACTAAGTCCTGAAGAGAGTAAGAGAGAGAGAGAGAGAGGAAAAGGGAATGAGAGAGAGAGATTCCTTCGCCTGTTCATCCTTCAAATCCTAAATAAACAACGGCAATTAAGCAACAAAACGCGAACGAACTCGATTATCGCCCACTGCCGCGTCGTTGCCGCTCGTTGTAATCCCCTGGTTTAATCCGAGGGAATCGCATTACAAACAATTTGAATTTCCCGCGCGCACTCGCTGCCACCGGCCGACGTTATACTACTACTACTACGTTATATATATATGTGTGTATATATATATATATATATATATATATACACACACTTGTTTGCAAACCCCACGACAACGACGACGTCGGAGAAAAAAGATATACACGCGAAGCGAGTATGTGTATATGTATGTATGTATACCTTTTATGCGCCTGAGGCAAATACCGGCTACCGGTTTTTCTACGTAGGTGAGAGTTGTAAAGCTGAGATGCGCTTCTCTTCCTTTCCCTCTGGTTATGTGTACGCGAATGGTATCAGTTGTGTGGATATGAGGCGACGAGGACGAACGACTGTGGCGCTTGTATCCGGGAAATTCTTTTAGAATATATATAAGGTGTGCATCGAGGAATTCAATATTGGTTAAGGAAATGCCAGGGTTTCTAAATACGGTGGGGTGAGTTGATGTTTGCGAGGATATAATATTATATATATGTGACGATGTAGATTTCCATATTATTATCAATAATAAGGGTATATGTAAAATGATGCTTTGAATAATTATTATTCTTATGCTTTTATAGGTTATATATAGGTAGAAGTAAAATAGAAGTGTATAGGAAGAAATATTAATTTAGTTTTGAATTCAGTTCTTTAATGTAGAAATCAATTTAGTGTTTGACCATTTATCTAATAAACATAACTGGCACTTGAACCAATATTAGTAGATCATCCCTCCATCCACGTAATCTCTTGCTCAAATAAAATCCTCACACGCTTATCTTTTCTCTTTTTCCCATAACAAAACACCATACGCTCACAGATTTATCTCTCAGTTGACTTTATACTCTCCTTTACCCACGCTTACACGTAGAACCATATTTTTTTTCACCTTATACCTATACACTTCGCTTTGTAATTACAATTTTTTACGCTCTTATATAGACCAATCTTTTTTTCTCTCTCCTCCTACCTCTATATACGTTCTCTCTTGGCGCTACTACGCGTCCCGCAGGTGCACAGCTTTTTCGAACTGCGAGCTTCTCTCTCTCTCTCTCTCTCTCTCTCTCTCTCTCTCTCTCTCTCTCGTCGCGCGCTCGTTTTTCGGGAAGCGCGCGGCAAATTAGCTCCGGATGGCGAATTCCCTGTGGACGCCCGCGGACGTCGAGATATCGCCCGAGTGCAGGAGTCGCTTGAGAGCAAGAGAGAGAGAGAGAGAGAGAGAGAGAGAGAGAGAGAGAGAGAGAGAGAGAGAGAGAACGAGAGCAGCTCGTATCTGCTCGTGTATATATAGGGCTTCAACGTGATATCTCCGTGGAGTTGAAGGAGGAGAAAGAGAGCTGGGTATTTTTGCAATGATAATAGGGAGTCTAATTTCGGCGATAGAAAAGATAGCGTTATTTGATTTTCATTTTGAAAGTAGAAATAAATGTAATGAATTTGAATATTAACTTACAGTAATTGAAAACTATTTTTTTGAAATATCCTACTTTTAATGGGTTTACAATTACTTACTTCGCGACAGAAGGCTTTGAAAAAAATAATTTAGTAAGATGCTTTTAAAGTGAATTCAGAAGTATTAATGACTCGTAATATCGATCGATTCATTTCAAAATGTTGACCTACATTATTTATGGATATTGAACTTGAATGTAAATTAAATGTAATTAGTTCATAGAAAGTTCATTAGTCATTACTGTTAAATGTATGTTAAAAATGTTGGTTTTTTTTTAAAAAGCTACCAGCAAACAATCCAAAAAATAGTGAATTTAAAAGTTTCAATATTAAAAAAATAATTTTTTTAATTTACCTGTAAACACAGCTGGTAGGAAATAAATCATTTTTAACAAAACTCATTATATAAAAGTAATACAATTCATCTAAACGTTTCACTGTCACTTGAAATATCTATTTTATAAAGTGCAAAACCAATATTTAATTTCTGATCGATACATTTAATTATAAAATAACAATCTACGTGTATTTTAGCAATCAAGTTAACAGAAAAATAGCGAACTTTATATAGTTAACATTTTTACTAGGAAACATTAAAAAATATTCATATCACCAAGCGTTCAGTAAACATTCACCTCACTAAAATCAATAAAAACGAATATTTAACATTAATATTTTCGTAAAACCACCTACTACACAAACACGCAAGGATTTACAAAACCCTTCCCAAAATCATCCGATTATTCAACAGAACGACACCTTGTCAGAGCCCTCCTCCCTCGAACTTCATTTCCTGACAACTTAAAAAACGCACACGCAGCACGCGCACACCTCCGAAAACTCCGTCAATTATTCCTCCTCCTCATCTTTGCCAATCCTCGCACGTCAATCTCACTGACATCGCGTACAACTCGCGCACACATACACATACCTTATACATTTTCAACTCTATACGCCTCTCTCTCTCTCCTCCCGCGTATAAAACAGGGCGAGGCCCTGAGAGAAATTCGGGGAACACCTTTATAAGGGGGCAAGGGCCTCACGAGAGAAAGGCGGAAGAGCACGTGACATCCGGCGTGGAGCATGTGCATGCGCGCTGTATTTTTTGTTTTTGTAAGAGAGAAAGAGAGAGAGTATATGAGAGAGACAATGAAAGGCTCTTAGGGAAGGAAAGAGAATGAAGCGATGAGCGTGCGGGGAGAAAACGCGGGTATTCTTATTGTATAATGGGAGGGAGATTCTTGCCGACGTCGAGGTGAGTGAGATAAATAGAAGCGTTTTCGGTGGTATATAAGTGTGGCTGCGTGTGTGTGCGGAGTGAATATTGAAAGGAGGGAATTTATAGAAGCGATGGAGATGTTAAGAGAAAGAGAGAATGAGAGAATGAGAGAGTGGATGAGCTGAGTGATACACGGTAAACGACTTATAGGTGTGTTGACCTTTAGCCGCATAGTCGAGTTGTGTGTACTCAAAGAGATAGGTTTTACCGAGTTATTTAGAGATACTTTTTGTATGCTTAAAAGATTGAACTTAAGTTTTTCGTATGTTGACTGGTTAACTGGTAAGCGTTTCTTAGTTTCTGTGTTAGGATTGGTATACGATAAAATTATTTACCAAAATATGCAATAATATGTAAACGTAAAAAAATGGGTTATATATAGCAATTAATATGGAAATCGATTGAAAATTGAAAAAACTATTTAGAATTGTTTATTTACAATACAATATCAATATTCTTGCGAATATTTTTTATATATCCATTGTACAATGCCAATTACGAGTATCTTTCAAAGCTGAACATTTTTTTTATTGTTCATTATTGCGCTACATTTTTCGAAAACAATATTGAAAATGTATCTTTTAGACTATTATTGAAAAATATATTTTATTGGAAATAAAAATACACGTTGAATGAATTGAATAAAATATAATAGTCATTTATTGTAAATAATTCCATTTATAACCATTATAATAACAATTACTTTTAAATTGTATAAATCGTGTATATAATAATGAAGTACTGTATTATCATGTAAAAATAATACAGTATAGTCAACGAAACATTCTAACTCTACGAATAATATAAAAATTATGGCGTAATATAATAGTCTGTACTTAAAAATTAATAATACTGAGGGCTTAGTCAAGGACTAAATTAGTGATGTCACAGAAAGACTAGAAGATTTTGTCCATTAGAACAGTTAAAAACAAATGAATAAAATCACTTACATGAAAAATTGATAACATAATATTAGTTTTATCGAGACGTAAATTTCTAAATATATTAACTTCAATATTAAAAACTGTCAATAAAACCACATTTCACTATTACCAATTTCCAACCCAAATTTCATCCTTTTTCTCAAAAATTTTCCCACACAACAACCACCACCCTAAAAGACCCAAAACCCATCCTTCACCCACTATACCTCGCACATCATCGTCATCGTATCTCTCTGCACACCCGTAGGCGACAAAAAAAATATACTAGGCATCGTCGCGTGCAAACCGGGCCGCTCGCGTCACTCATCGTTAGCATCTTCCCATTGTTGTCTCGTCGAATTAATTGTTTATCGCATTACGGCGTGAGCGCGCGCAGGCGAGTAAAGGAGGTAGTATATGCACGCCGGCTTCTCTCGTTAGTCGCGTCTCGTTAGCGCCTGCGCGGATTTAATGAAATGACGAACGGCGTCTTCGCGCGCCCTCGAGCGAGAGGAGGATGAGGAGGAGGATACGTTGGGAGGCGTGGGTGAGTGAGTGAGTGAGTGGGGTTGAGTGTGTTTGGAGATATTTTTTTAGAGAGTGTAAGGGTGGAGTGGGGATGTAAACGTGTGGAGGAATTAGGAGTGTTGCTTTGAAGGAATTTGTAAGTCTTGTCGGATTAGAGAAGAAGAAAATTTGACATTTCTTAAGATTTCGGGGTTTCTAGTTATTGTAAACGTTGTAATAAATAAATAGTAATATAATAAAAAACACTAAATGGACTTATTCATAATTACATATTATTAAACTTTTGAATACTGATGAAATTTTTGCATTCAGGAAATGAATTAACTGAAAAAGTTAAAAATGCATGACGCTTCCTTTAAAGCTGAGTAGAATTCAATAACCTTGAAAAATTAAAGTGACAAATTATTTAAAGAAACATTATACTGAATAAGTCTTTCTAAAATAAAAATATCGCTTACATTTCAAAATTATAACGAACAAAACTTAACATTTTTGATAATACCCGTGGGACAGACTCAAATTTTCATGAAAACTACTACAATAGTATTTTGTAATTTTTACTGTATATTATAATAATGTTTATGAGAAAATGAGTCGGCCCCACGTTTACTATAAAATTTTTTTCGTGTCATTTTTAGAAGCAATATAATCAATGGCACTTTGTATAAAAGCAATGAAAGTTATTGAATTAACTTGAATGATTAAATTATTTACTGTATAACAAGTTAATATATAGATAACAGTTTATTTTTGCTAATATAATTATACTTATTATATCTTGTACAAACGCAATAAGTAATTAATTTATAAATCTGTTTAATCAGTAACTAAATCATACATCGGTTAACACGTATATCTTTAATTAAAATCAGAACCGCATACAATTATTTGCATAAACGCATCAATGTTTATCAAATATTAATTATAGACAACTACTATTGCTAATATTTACATAAAATCATAAACACAAGATCAAAGAGATCCATTAATTATTAAATTAATCGAAACATATTACATTATTAAATATAAAATTGTAATATCATCTACTATATACATACACTGTTACTGTCAAAGCCACGCAACCCTCATTTCCGTCCGTCCCCACGACCTCGTTACACAACAATACCGAGCAAAAAAATGCCAAACAAACCCTCCGCCAAGACGTCGCCTGAAAATTTACAGTCTCCATCTGCCTATTAACGAGCCCATATCGGTCGCAGATAAAGTCCAACAAGTATACACACACATATATATATATACACCCTCGATAAAAACGCATCTCTGTATATAAATATATATATATATATATATATATATACACATACTTACTAGCGCGCATTATATTTCGCTCCATTTCTTCGCATTTTTTGCCCTCGTCGTCCTCTCGACAAAACCATAAAAATATAGAAAAATTCGGCGGCAAGTAATTTACGAGGGCGATAAGAGAGCCCAGGGGCTGCGCGCGCCTTTATCTTTTAGAGTCGCGATAACTCTTCCCTTTAACGGCCGGCGATTGAATTAAAAATAGTCGGAGAGGTGGAGCCGTTCAGGAGGGATATCAAATGCCGCCCGGACCGTTCGATCGCGACGATTTGATATTTATGCTCTGTAAGTCGCTAAAGAGGGGACCACGAATATATACGCGTTTGTATTATTATTACTACGAGGACGAGTCGACTTGTGAGATAGCGAATGGTTGTAGTCTGAGTATAAGTGAAAGTCTTTATACGATAAGAGACGCTCGTTTGATGATAAAAAGACGTTGCTGAGTATTCATCTGTATGGGTGTATTAACTTGTTTGCTGCGACTAATTGCGCGTTGGGACTGTTGTATGGTGAGGAAATACGATGAATGTTTTTATGGGAAAGGAAGTCGGTTTGATGGGTTATCAAGGTTGCGTGATTATACTTGTGATTTATTAGAGTGGTTTTGAACTGTGCAAAAATTATTAGGTTTATATGCTGTTAATGTAGTTTGATTTCGAAAGGCGTTATATAGATATTATTAACGCTGTTACGTTACCTTAAGAAAGCGGTTCCATAAATAAGCGTGAAAGGTTTATAGTCGTTTTTTTTCCAGTAACTCACCTGAAACATAAAATAAGTATATTTATGAATGAATAATATATTTTATATTTTTTATCTTTCATATTAATAGTAAATGTTTACGGTTCTAAAATTAATATCAAAAAATGTTGAAAACCAGAAAATGTTTATTTTATTTGGTAAGCTTTCAACTATTTTTGCCTTTTTCCCTCTTTCATCATCCCATATATATTCTCACCTTCCTAACACCTTCCCCTCATATACCACGACCTCGATTAATCGGTAGATTGTCGCTTGCAGCGCGCGAGAAAGCCAAATCGAAAGCACTGTAGTGGTGGGGGTCGCGAACAACCCGCGATAATTACGCTGCTAAGGCGGTTCGCGCGGCCGCGTATACGCTCGTAATGATATCGGGGAGGACGAGAGACGAGTCAATCAATTAGTAATTAGCAGAGATATTGGAAGCGAGTGTGTAATTTCAGTAGCGGAGATGTGTGTGCGCGAAACTGTGTTACAGGAATTTCAGGTGGATGATGATGCACTGTTTCTACTTGCGTATAGGTGACGTTCGAGGTGCTGTTGAGTTAGGTTGGTCAAGGGAGACGGAGGAAGTAATCGTTAACTTTTTGATCAAGAAAATTTAACAGGTTTTAACCAATTATAAGAAATATATACTTGGTTGTATATGCAAAAAATTATTATTTATGCAAAACGTTATTGCCGTTCGTAATCATCGGTCTATCCTGAAAGTTTCAAATAAATATTCT
>JAYJLV010000001.1:7067312-7078433 GCA_036873485.1 Torymus texanus | reverse complement strand
TATGGTATTTTCGACCCAGGTATAGTGAAAACTTTTTTTTTCTTGCGGTTTAGCTCTTGTTCTTCTTCACCTTACCCTTATACGTCGGCCTTTCTTAGAACGCAAAGAACAAGAACTAAACCGCGAGAGTAAAAAAAACAGTTTGCACCTACCTAGGTATAGAAAAGCCAGCTCGTACTTAATATTTTGACTTTTCTTTTCGCTAAACTTACAAGTTTGTCTTTTTCCGTATAGCGCGACGATATAAGGAATATCGGTTTCTAACTAAAACACGAGTGAAAGAAAGGAGCTCGTGAATTATCTGGTTTTTTTAAACGTTTTTCGGAGTTGACTCATTTTTAGCGCTCGTCTGAGTTGTTTCGTCTCTTATAGCAGTCAGCTGAATTGTCTTATTTCACCTCTCAGCCGACGCTCTGTAATCGTTCGCGAAAGTTCGTATGTCCCACATAACACAGAATCCAATATATATTTTAATTGTTGATTTAAGTATAATTTTTTGTCTTTTTTACTTTATTAATTTATTAATAATGTTTATATGAGAGAAAGAGAGGAAAAATTATCACAGAAATATGGAATCTTGCTTAATCTAAGTCGTGCTGATTGTTTTAATATACCCCTGGTAGAAAATTGAGCAGATTCTGGGCAGAATTTCTGGTCAACGCATGTTAAAATGGCGCTTATCTTAAAATTATAGAAATAGTCTGAAATGAATTTCTAACAATGCCTTATTTTTATAAATTTTGACCAGAAATTCTGCCCAGAATCTGTTCAATTTTCTACCAGGGACGTGTTGCATCGTTAGTTAAATCTGGCCAAATCTTAACCGACGCTACATTGATTGTTTAAGTCTGAGATCAATCAACGCTCGTTTTAATAATAACTAAATTTCTTTAAGATAAATTTTCAACGCCTGATTACTTTCGCTTTAAGATGGTTTTATGAGGATTCCAAAATCAAATTAGTATTACTAAAAATATATTATTTCCATTCTTCAATATTTAAGAATTATTTTGTAATGATAAATTATCAATTAATAATTGTTGAATTTCATATAATATATTTGGTAACTAACACTATAGGTTATGTAAAAATAAAGATTAAAAATTTATTGTTTTAACTAGTAAATTCCGTCAATCTTATCTCAATCTACGAGTTTTTTCGACTTAGATCTATATCTTATTTCAAAAGAGAACGTGGCATCACATATTTTTTTTTGTATTGCCAAAAAGCTGAAAATCTGTACTATCTTTAATTCGTTTTCTGATTTCTTCTGCAGTGATTATCAATATAAACAACACTGGATTTTATTCGAAAACAAATGATTCTCTCAGAAACTAATGTGGCAACCAGTGTTGAAAAAAAAAATATTGAAAAGTTTATCATGATCTGCTGTATAACATCAAGTATTTTAATCCTTATATGCAGTATTCGACGTTTTCATAGAGCCACGTTAACTATCCCTTTCTCCGATTCTTCAAACCAGCCTCTGGTGCGAGGTTACACAACTGATAGGTAACAAAATCAAGTATCGTAATGTATTTACAACAAAGATATGGAACAATTGAAACAACAGTTGCCATGTATTTTTGCTGTATAGAACGAAAAACTTCACCTATAAAGAACTATAAACCATTTCCCGAAAAAAAACAATACGTTACGGTTTTGGACACGTGCTCGCGAGAGATCGATCGATCGCGGCAGATCGAACTTCCAATGAAGTTTCGAAGCTCGCAGGCTTCGACGTCCTTGCCCGCCGAAGAAAAGACCGAAAGCACGCGTATATATAGCGCGAAGACGGCGACGCGAAGCGAAGGGGACGCCGAGAAAAAAGAATCGAGCACGAGCAGCTCGAGGGAGTAAATAAGTAACGTGGGAACTCGGTTCGATGTGCACACGCGCGCACATAAGGGAGAAAGAGAGAGAGAAGAGAAGATCCACCTGTATACTCCTCCTTATAGACTGCACTTTAACTACTCTGGAAACTCGAGACTGCTACGGGCGCGCCACCGATAAGCGCCTCGCGCCCGTCTGTCTCTCTTTCTTTCGATAAAGCGGCCCGAAAGTCTCTCTTTCTTTCTTTCTCTACTCGTTCTCAGCACAGACCTTTCTTCGCGATCCTCGCGTTGCGAAAATATCGCGGTATAGGACTGAGTTCCGCTCGAGTCGCTTGAGTTCGGATACCAGCTTTTCGCGCGCACGCGTCTCTGTGTGTCTGTAGGAAAGGTGTTATAGGTGATATTCTTGTCGCGCGAGACGCGCTATTTGTTGACTTTTTTCAGACTGGATGTTTTCTTTCGTTGGACATTTTTTGGGCGTAGAATTTTAGGAGGTATTGATATGGGACGAATCTGAGCGGGAATGCTGGAAGCTTTTTGAAAAATATTATCCAATTGAGGAGTACAAAATTTAGTTTGGAAGTATTATGGCACAAGGGGAGGCTTGTTAACACTTGACAAATCATAATGAATCGGCGTTACCAAGTGATTCATTTGAAAGATCTGACGTACTATTTTTTTAGAAATGAAAAATTGTTTTTCAGTCGATCGTTAAAAGTAAAACTATATTTCCCACATTAAAATATATATTTTAATTTTCTTAAGAATATGAAACGTGTCAAATCTTAATTTTTGAATTTCCTTAGCACGTACAATGAATGATTTATCACAAATGAAAACGTTCTCCCTGTACATACGACCAGAAAAAAAAATGCGTTAAAATTCGCTTAGTCTTTCCGAGCACATACGCCGTCGGTGTGGATTTCAGCTGGAGCGTCCGCGCGTATAACTCGCGCAGTAGTGGTAGCTGAGGCGAAGGAAAACTCGCGGAATACAAAGGAAGTGAGCAACGCCATAAGGGCCGTCCGCCCGAAGCAGTTTATAATATTTATCTCCTAATGCGCTATCCCTCATCGTACTTCTTCGAGTAAAAATGGCGGCGCTCTTAGTCTTTCCCAGAAGTACATTAGCGCCTTCGCTACGCTCTCTCAACCCATTTCGTGCGTCATTTCTTCATACGCTGCGAGAAAGTTTTTCTTATAACGACTTTATTTGTCTTTTTTTGTTTTGTTTTTTTTTCTCAGTGTTGCGGTGATTTAAGAGAATGCGTTATACTTTTATATTAATAATTTATTCTTAAATCTATTATTTGTCCAATATTGTGAGTTAACGTACCTAGTTAAACAAACAAATAATGATTTAACATTAGGTAACATTTTACGCATGTCTACTAATGAAATATTATGTCGAATTAACTACAGTTACGAAATAAGTTTCAAATGGCTAAATGGCGACACGCATGTTGACTCGTGCACAAAACTTTACGCTTGTAATTTAATACTATTTCTGTTTTACATTTTTATTATATGAGCGATTTTTTTTCACATTCAGAAAGAACTTACGGTGGCTCGAGCATTTGGTTCTGTATCAAGAGGGGGCCCTATAAGTGCTATACATAGTTTTTAATGTTTTATTAACAGACCTTCTCTAATATTATTTAAATAATATTTTAGATAATTTCTCTAATCAAAAAGATAATAAAATAAAGAAATACATTTTTCTTACTGCTTCTTCTTGTAAACTCAACACTCTGGTACGTCCCTGACCTACGAAATATGGTAACGCAGTGCCAGCGCCACCCCGCTATAGTTCGCTGGGACTAGCGTGCTATAGGCTATCACCCGTATAAGTTCGTGTTGTTTATTCGCTCAAATTGTTTTTTGTATGTAAAAATGCTACACAATGTACGTTGCACAATTGGTAGAAAAAACGACAATTTTAACGAAAGAAATTCAGATTAGGATGAACAAAAGCGATTTATTTTAACGATATTTAAAATAATTAAAAAATGATAAATTTATAATAACAAAAAAACTTATTCAAGTTTTATAATAAATTTTCGGTATGATTCATAGAGAAGGCCAGAAGCTATTTGAATTTACCGGCATTCTCTTGTAGGCGGCTTTGTCACATTTGACGGACATGCGCAGAAGGCGCAATTGAATGTAATGAATTTTATTTTATATTCTTTCGGCTTAATTTTCTTTTTTATTTGTTCGGCAAGCCAACATTTTAGTATTTTCTCCATATAACGAACTATAAGTATTTACTTTTCTGCAAAAGCACATGTTTTTATTTTTGAGTACTGTACGATTTACGACCCAGACCCATAACAGTACGTGTATTTATAAATATTTAAAAAAACATTTTTTTCTCAAAAATTTGATCGGCTACCTAGGATGTTCAAATCGAAAGATTAAAATCTAAGGAATATGCTTGAAAAGTTTTAGTGAGATAAGTGTTTTTATAAAAAATCGCTCGGGCCACATTAAAGTACAAGCAAAATTTTGTCCGATGAGCTTGCCTTAAAAAAAATTCATTATTTTCGACGAGATATATATACATAAAAAATTATATTACGACACATTATTATCTTTAACAAGGATATTTTTTATTTTGTTTTTTTTCTGCATTAAATTAGGTCCCCATTTATTGAATCGAGATTTTCTACACATTATTTATAGTTACTATTAACAACATATTATTAACAAGACATTATATGACAATCGAGTCATTGATAAGTATATATATTCCTCTTATAATTTAACTTCTTCCCCTCTTCGAATCGCTCTTTCGCATATGCTGATGAAAGCACATCACCCCCTAAGACTAAAGAAAAAAAAAGCAACTAAACTTTCTTTCCTGCTTACGCTTGCGATCGCTAAGGAAAAAAATGAAATTTATTTATCGGAACTAATACAGGGTATCGGGATGGCTCATACATGGACGAGAAAAAAAATTTACTCTCCTCGGCCCTGCGCGACTCCGGATATTCTCATAAACCAGAAGGGAGAACAACGTCGAAGCCGGCTGGTATGGATGAATCGCGCTGAGCTAGCGCTCGCGCGCGCGTTCGGTAGCAACATGCACGCGCGCTCGTGAAAAGCACTTTCAGGTTCTTCTTCAACGTTCTCTCTCTCTCTCTCACTCTTTTTCTGACTTTTACAACCGGACGACTATACCTCATACTTAATGCGAGCCCGAGTCTTTCTTACCGCGTGCGTGCGAGCTGATAGGTCACGTGGATAGCACAAAATAGACGCTTTGAAATATAGGCTGTTGCGCTGAAATTTACTATTACTGTCGGTGTACTAATTAATGGTAACAAAACAAAAGAGAGATCGTATCTCGATTTTAAAAATTTTACGGCTTTGGACGAGATTTTTCATTGCAACAGCTGTAGGCAAATACTGCCTGCTGTAAAAGGACAATTAGCACGAATAATCCATATTTCTCTCGTTCTCTCGGTTGTAAAATCCTTGCAGTTGGCCGATACCTGCAACCCCATTCCCTCTCTCCTTCCTTCTCTATTCTTGCCTCGACTAGCACAATCCGACGAACCGTGGTGGGGATATCCTCTGCAAATCTCACTTTTACTCGGCACTGTCTTCGTTATATCCTCATGCTACTGCTTCTCCTCCTTTTTCCCTTTCCTTTGTATCCGGACGACATTATTCCATCTCCTCTCCGTGCCGAATTCGGGCCGAGGGATCGACTGTTGCGTTTGCTCGGCGCGCGATAACCCGCGTATCGGCTCTTCCCACCCTCTATATATATATATATATATATATACACTGTCTCTCTCTTTCTCCCTCTTCGGTGATCAGAGCGAAATGACTTTGCCGACGCGCGCGCGCGCCCGAGAGATCGATTTTATACGAGGCAGAGAGAGAGAGAGGCAGACGCCTATCGTCGTCGTAGCTACCATCCACTTTCACTTCAATTTCCGAAAGTTGCAATACCCCGAGCTTCTTCTTCCCACTATTTTCTTTCTTTTTCTCTCTCCCGCGCAAGCGCGCAAGGTTCGTTCTTCTTTTATCCAGTTTTTTTTTCGCGCGCATCTCACTCCCTCTTCGTTGGGACACAATAGGGATCCCGTCGACGTTTATGACACAATCATTTACCGAACTGGAGCGTAAATTATTATTGAGCCACGCGGAGGCCTGGCAATATTCTAGGCGTTTTAGTTGGGGGATGGCTGTTGCGTCATCGGGGAGCTACTACGACTAATTAAAAGTCGAAGGGATGGATGTAGCGAGAGTTTTTGTTGTTCGTAAATGTTAATAGAAGTTGTATTGGTGGTTTGAAAGTTGTAGAACTTTTAATTGTGTAATGTGACGGGGTTGGAACCTATATTATTTTTATTTTATTTTATAAGTGAATGATTTTAAAATTTGTTTTAATTTAAGAATAATTATAATTTAATATCACAGTAAAAAGATAATTCAGGTTGTATTGGTTATATGATACAAGTAGTAAGTCGGCATTACTAAAAGTGATCAATAATTATTTATCAAACCCTATTTAGTACTTTTTGTTTAGTAAGTTTTTAAAAGTTTACTCGATAAATAGTTTAAAAAAGCTATTCTGATTTTAGAAGATTATTTGTCTTAATAAGTTTTTAGTTTCATTCAAAATATAGTGGCATGTGATCAAATTTATTGGATTTTCATATATTCGTATTTTATATGGTTCAAAGAAGACTTGCTAACAGATGAATACACTCACAACCAAAAAATATCTTTTAGTTGAAACAGAACAAATATATTTGATTTGAAGGTTCCACAATACAAAAAAAAGTAGAAACTAATAAAAGTTGAAGTTTCGGCACTATTTTAAATAAGCTAAAAGATATATTAAGAGAATATATCATAATAAAAATAAGAAAATAAGATATTTCTGTAAATCATTGATATTTCATACGATGGACTAACACTTGACACGAATTATATAGCCGATGTAACCTTCAGGCACTTCTAGGGACTAGCTTTCTAAAAATAATGTATATGAAAACAAGGACGAGGGACGACAATAACATCCAATACTTCTGCAATTCTTTTATCCTACACGATTTTGTCCGCCTAGACCCCCAGCAGAGCGAACCGCTTTGAAGGTGTCTGGACATATAACTCTCCAGGTATCTACCGTACCACTTGTTCCTAATAAACACGCATAGTAATTCTCTTAAGCCAATAGATCTTCAACGATATCCTAAGTATTGGAAATCCCGTCAAACTTACTTTTTAGAGTTCAATTAGTGAAATTTCACTAATTTTATTAGTAAACAAGTCAGTCCACTATTCAATTAGTAAAACATTGAAAATTTCATTAATTATTATAGTTAACTAATGTAGTCCACTATTCAATTAGTAAATTATTGAAAATTTCCCTAATTATTATAGTAAACTATATAATTTAATCCACTACTGAATTAGTAGAATTGACTACAAACTGAAATGTGTCGCAAAAATTATGCAGTAGCGAGCCAGTCGGTTTTGGCTATTGAAGCGGGTGTATAGTGTCGAACAAGGTAATAGCTATTATGGCCTCATATTCCCTTAATTATTTATGTTTTTGCTTATTATTGAAAATATTGTTAGGACGTTCATAACATTCAGGAATTTGTGAATTCAAAAACAGCAACTGCTTCGTCAGCTCTCTATCCATACATTATTTGTATGAAGGTCGAAATTCCCAATTATTTTATTATAGCTGATTTTATGGCAGCCTTTGACCTCATGTTCAAAACGTGTTTTATCTTTAATATTGAATACTCAGTATTTTTACAAAATACTTATACGTTTACATTGATAGAAAAATATGTTTACCGCGCAACAGAAAAAAATCAGTATTATCTGTATCTTCATTATATGTAAATTTAAGTATGCTGCTATTAGATGAACAAGTTTCTTCTTAAAGTGATAGTGAATAAGAATATACATAACAGTATTGTTAATATTGGTCATATATTTTATGTAATTAAACCATTTATGTTCAATCCTTTTGGATTAGTATATTTTTTACTAATTAAATAAGTGCATTTGGCTTTTTGTGCTATTAAAAAAACTACTAAATTTTTAGTAGTAAATTGTAATAATACATATTTTTACTATTTCAATTAGTACATGTAGTTCACTATTTCAATTAGTGAATATCTACTAATTCATGGTGGAGCAATTTTATCTATTTGAATTAGTGGGTATTCACTAATTATTAGTGGATTTATACTAATTCAACTTTAGAGAGTAATTACAGCAAATATATACATGTTGTAAATCAGTGACTTACATTAGAATATCTCTCGAGAACTTTCGGTTGCTTTGAAATACCAACTAAAAAAAGCCTCAACACTCGTCGTACTCGCATACTTTTCGTCTATACACCAATATACCAGCTTTTCCTTTTCTTCACAAGCATGCGTATATACAAACTCACTGATTTACAGTACCGATCAAAGCTTTCGTTCTCTATACCTCACTGCGCCCCTAAAGAGTGCGCGTATAACGCATTGATCTCATTGAACCTTCCCCTTCCTATACGTATACGTACACTTTCGGACGTGTCCCTCCTGCAGATCAAACATGCGCGAGCATTGGGCCTTTAAAGGTTGTTACATCATACGTTGCCTCACGGCGTTAGCGCGCATGCACGCAGTGGCACTGTACTCCAAAGGGACGCGCCCGCGCGTGGGTGTATATACGTGACGCGCATGCAAGGCATGGTTTGGCCTGCATGCCAATATATAGATATATATATATGTAGCACGCGGAAATCGGGAAACGTCAAGCGACGTGCGACTGCGACCCGTCAGTCTCTCTCTCTCTCGCTCTTCTCTCTGCTGGGATTTTGCGAGCGGATTCAATTCGCGACGCGACGCGCGTGTCTCTGGAATTCGGTGGGTCGACGCTGTACGCAGCCATGTATTTATTTGATTAATCGCCTCGGCGATTATGGATGTTTGCGTGGTTTAGGTGATTTTTGACAGAGTTGATGGATATATATATATATATATATATATATATATAGATTTTAGAGAGTTGATTGAGTTTGTTACGTTGCAGTTACTTTGTAAAATAGTTTATTGTGAGTCGATGTAATAAAGGTTTTGTGGATTGTCGTTGATATACTCTTATGCTCTGGCTTTTTGTTTCTTATGATTTCGTATAAGAAAGAGTACACAAATTCTGAGATGTAATATACGTTTTTTTTAATACATATTTTTAATTCAAATAGAAAATGTTTCAATTTATTTCAAAATTTTAATGAATATAAATAAAGTATTGTTGGGTACAAGATATTTTACTTGAACTCCTTTACTTTTAATTCAATGTGTTATAACGCATTTAATATTCACTTCAAACTAATGGAAACAAGCTTATAATGATAATAATGTACTATTTCTATGAATTGATAATAGTTCAATCACTATAATTAATAAGCTAATACATTAGCATTGATCTCAAATAATATTTACTCTACAATTACGAATTCCCCAGATTTTACACTATTCCGTCTAAATTTACATAGATAGTAATTGATATATAACCCCAATATTGAGTTTATCAATATATGCATTAGGTTTATCTAGAAAATAAATAATATTTTTAATTTCATCAACAGCTAAGATAAATACTCCACTATAGTTATTATTTAATTCAGAAATAATATTTAAAAAAAATGTTTAACATTTTTGTTTAGCATGTCTAAACACTAATGGAGTGAAAACATATATATATATATATATAGAGCTTTTCATCCCAATTAAAAATACTTATGTAGTCATTATTTAGCACATCTATACATAGCACATCTATTGAACGCCATTCATCATACTATTATGTAATAAAATATTGTTAAAAATATTCGTAAAAACGAAATTCATTATTAAACTTATGCAATAAATTATAATTTTTCCAATCATTTAAAATCTCTCTAAAAAAGTGATAGATAAAATCTGTCATCCCAATAAGACTGTTTTGATTGGTTGTTGTAGACTCATTAGATTGGTCTATACAAAATAGGCGCGTAAATCAAATATATTTGTATTTTCAAGATTGAATTCTAGAGTTTATAAATATTTAAAACTGAATAATTAAAATAGTATAAGAAAAATTTCATTGTCATATTTATCAAATTTATGTTATTATCATTTAATTTATACTGATTGACAGAAACTTTTAAATTGAAACTAAATTGATCATGTGCTTATAACCTCAAAAAAAAATGAATAAATAAATAAATATTTATATGAATATAGCTAGTAATATTAAATCAATCATTGTCCTCGAATTTTAAATTCGTTTTGGCCAACTAATTACCACAAAACAAACAGAAGACAAAGCGAGATCTAACTCTACACCAGTAACCGTCTTATCTCGCCCTCCGCGCGAGAAAAGAACTAACGAAGATTCCAGCATCGGCGGCCGACCTTGAGTCTCTCGCTCTTCTTTTAACCCCCCCAAAAATGTATATCCGTGTTTGTCGCACGGGCCGCGCTTACAGCGATTTCCACTTACTTTCCCATCCGACTTTTCGGAAGAACCTTTTAGCCGGTCTTTTCTCGTCTTTCTCGTTGCTTGCGCCCGCGTGCGCGACTCCTCCACGTGCTCCTGCGAGTCGTCCCCGAAAATCTCTCGCGGACTTTTCTTGTATTTCAGCCCTGTGCGTAAAACTTGGTACTTAAGCAAACCCCCTATTCCCTTTTACAGGATTCAAAGGTGCTTTGTATGGAATCGATGGGGGTGGAATTTAATCGAATATAGTGTTTTTTTTACTATGTTTGTAATTATTTAGGAAAATCTGAGTTTTTTGGATTTTAAACAAAGTGAGTGCAGCATTTTTCGATATTGATAAATTAGCATATTTTTGTTCAAGACGTAAATCAATATTATCTTTTTTATATTAGATATACCCGTATATATTTCGCCGACATATAAAAAGTACATACAGATTTTTTTTAACGGTTTACTTAATATCTTCCAGATTTTTATGTTCTGAAATCAGTATAAACATGAGTCCTACCTTCCCGACGCGACGATTTCAATTCATTATTTTATTATAATAAATTTATGTTATAAGACTTGTTTATCGATAAACAAAATTAAGAAATAAATGGTTTTTTTCCATTTCTAAATGTTTATCGAAAGAAAGTACCAAAAGTAGTAACACCAACCAAGAGTAGTTATAGGCTTTTTAAGAAATGAGTTTTGTTTAAGGTGGTCTTCTACCCATATATTTCGAAAAAAAATCGATTTTTTTTTATTTGCTCTTTTTATAGCAAATTTCC
>JAYJLV010000001.1:7043032-7067212 GCA_036873485.1 Torymus texanus | reverse complement strand
TGATATTTAAATGTATTTTCAACATTGTAATGCGTTATTTATTTTTTTCAGGGGATTTTAGTAAAAGATGCCACAGGGTAGAAGACCACCTTAACATACAATTAAAATAGTAAGTCGATAATGTAGAGATCGCTTTGTTATGTGACCGCCGCTAAAGTAGTTATCAATGATCTAGCGGGAAATATAAACTTTCTAATTTCACCAATATTTAACATTTTATTGTTAACATCGATGAAATAGATTATAAAACAGTAATTTTTAGTTATCAATAAACAAAATTATGAAACAAATTTTTTTTTTCATTTCTCAATATCTATCGAAAGAAAGTAACAAAAGTAGTAACACCAACAACAAGTTGTTCTAGCCTTTTTGTGAAATGAGTTCTTTTTTAACATACAATTAAAATAAATTACATCGGTAATATAGGGATCGCTTTGTTATGCGACCGCCGCTAAAGTAGTTGGCAATGATTCACGCGGGAAATATAAATTTTCTCATTTTACCAATATTTTAACCTTTTAACGTTCTTTCTCTATCTTAAAAAAAATCATCAAAAATAAAATAACTTCCTCAACAACAACATTACGATTAATCTAATAAAGCAAATCAGCTTCACCACAACCACTCGTCCTCATATTCTCATCCCCATCTCATCAAGCGCTCAACTACGCAGCTACGACTCCCACACCGGCCAATTAACAGAGAACAAAAAGGAGCAACAGCAGTCTCAGCAGTAACAACAGCCACCAGCAACTGCACTCGTGCACAATTTCACCGTGCGGGTGCGACGCGCAATCATCGGGCTCGACGGGCCGAAGATGGATGGCGCGCGAATTGCCCCCACGACTAAGTAGGATGTCACGCGCGGCCCTATCGCGAAACAAACGCGCGCACGGCGCATCCATCATAGCGTCCACTTTGTCGTGGCGCTCGAATCACCGATTCGTGGAGCCCATAAATTCTTATTCAGCGCGCGCGCGACTCTTCCTCTTTAATGTCGCTCTTCCTTTCCGTTTCACTTTTGCCCTACGCGTATAAACGTGTGTGGATTGGGATACCGAATTTTATGTGTATGTGTGTGATGAATGAGAGGGAGTTACGATAAGAGGATGGAGGAGGTTTTGGAAGTCGGTAAATGTAGATACGTGCGGGTGGTTTTTTTCGAGGGTAGTTGCGACTGGTTGTTGTCTTTGTTCGGAAAACTGTGAGTAGGAAGTGAAATGGCGAATGAAAGGTTTGACTATATGAGATTGAAAATGTTTATATAAGAACTACTTATAGTATAAGGGGTTTCAAGTTTTGTTAGAGACTGAATTCTTTTTGAAATTTTTTTTTTCAAAAGGTATTTATTACGTTCTCTATATGGTTTCTTTGCTAGATGTACTTATTATAAATTTTTTAATTAGTAATTTTAAACTACCGCTACTTATATTATAATGTTTTTTATCTAAATATATTTATATTTTAATTTAATAAATCGAAAAATGTTTAGATAAAGACATTCTTGATTATCAAAAATGGAAAAATTTATAGATCAAAATGACAATGTTAAATATGAATTTGTTTACTTTGTGTACAGAACTCTTAAATTTTAATCAAAAACTAAATCTTTTGAGAAACATTACTTACAGTCGAAAGAAAAGTTTTTTCATCAAACGAAGTACGTCTGTTGATGAAAAATTCTAGTCTTTGCTGATTTGAAATTCAAATCATTGGTACCAAATGTTACAAATTTTTCTTAAAAAAAAAACAATTGAGCAAACTAGACAAATGAAAACTTTACAGTTTCATGATTCCGCAGAATTTCCGCATTCCACTGACATATATAAATAAGTATAATTATTGTTAATTTTACAAACATTTATTTAAATCTCAATTTCAGAAACAGTTTATCGATACACGTACATCGTTAAATAGAACCACAAACTCCGTTACAATCGCGTAGCACCAAAACAGATATCTTTCTTCAGCGCTCATGCGATACTTGCGAGTACAAAACCGCACGAAAAACCGTCCGAAGTATACGAAGAAAGAAGCAGGACGGCGCCCGTCTTAAACCGTTTTATCGGCAAAGTTTCGAGTGCCCTCCTCCTCTCGCACATACACTCGCTATCTCTCTTTCTCTCTCTCTCTCTCTCTCCTTTTTCCCGTATTCGTAATTACTTAATACATTATTAATAGACGCTGGCAAGGGGGACGAAGGGGGCAACTTTACATAAGCTCCGTCGCCACGAAATTTCAACGAAAGTTAAGCAGATTGCCATCGGGCATTTGCATAGACGCGAGCCGTCGTCGTGGCGTCTTCGCTCTGTCGTGAGAGCTTTTGTCGTCTTTCTTTTTTCTTTTTTTTTTTTGGGAGCTGCGGCATTTTTTCATGCGTCGAGCACAGAGGGAAATTGGATTAGGGTGGCGGGCGGCGAGGTGCAGAAGGAGGTGGAGGTGACATCGATCCCGATGTCGTCGTTTTGGCGGAGCGGCGAACAGCGTCGGTGCTTTTATTGACTTTATGAATTTAAATGCGGGGGGAGGGAATAGAGAGAGATAGAGATGTGTCGTTTGAGGGTGACAGCTTTGTGTTTTAGGGAGGGTATAAGGGCTGGGAGAAACATTGTTTGAATAGTATTGTTTTGGGAATTCGGTGTGAGTTGATGCAATTAAATGAAATTTTGTGTTTATTGTTTGAAGCAGCCAATGGTTATCATGTGTTTCTCATATTTTATAAAATAAAAAAAATTTAATTTTCACCGAGATTCTTAATTTTTCTAAAAGTTAAAAAATATATACAGTATGAAATATATTTTTTTTCTATATAATATGTGCATACGTTAAAAGTATATAAATGCGAAAAAAATTTCATGCTTATAAGCATAAATCCCACGCTTTTCATATATATATTTTACTATCTCTCGGAGTTATATTAACGTTTGATGTTCACTTTTCAACATTATAAGCCGCGACTGTAAGTCAAAAACCTCTCTTCGTAAAAATGTAGCATTTCCAGCAGACCGGCCACTTTGTAATAATTCATTCGTAGGATTTTCAATTCATATTTTTATTAAATTCTGCATCTATATGGCAAACAAAAGAAATAAAAAAGAATATATATATATATATATATATATTCCTTCTCCCCATGGACACGTAAAATTTTTAATTTCATTGCAACCCAGTACCTCTGACAAAGCTCCCGAACCACTCGTTTTCCCCTCTCTCAAAAATTTCTCCTCAACTCTTCCACCCTTAGCGCAGAAAACTTCCCAAAAACAGCGTCAAACGCTAGAAACTTTTCTCTCCGCTTCTCCCCCTAACTCTGCGCCTGGAAAAAAGTGTCGTAATTGAAATTCAAGAAAAAGACGAGAAGAGAACCGCTGCTGCTACTGCTGCTGCTTCAGAGGGGATGGAAAAAAATCTTGTACAAAAACCGTGTCGTGCAAATTTTTCCCGCGACGGCTCGTAAAGCGTGTCCGCGCGGAGAGAGAAATATATACGCGCGGTTTCTTTCTCAGCGCTCGGGGTCTCATCGTTTCTGGAATTCGGCGAGTCTCGCCCTGGAGATTAAGATTTTAATTGTACGCGCGCGAGCGCGCGGTAATTGGACGCGTCGCTGGGCTTTTTCGCCTCCTGCTGCTGCTACTGCAATTTTTGTCGCACCTCACGAGCGAGCAGCAGCAGCAGCGGGACAAAGGGAAATTAACTATACGTTACTTCGAGCTCGAGCGCGTGTGCGTTTATGAAAAATTTAATTACGAGTCCATTTGATTCCGGTGTATGGGTGCGCGGGTGGGTGAAAATTAAAAATTCTTCCGGTTTGGGTTGCCAGAGGTTGGGAAGCTTCCGAACTGGAAGGTTTAATGTGTATCTGCGTAAATGGGTTTTGAATATTGTTGAGAGAGTTAATTAATTATTGGAATTGAGTTGAGTCTATATTAAGAGGTGTGACTACAGAAAAAGGTTATTGAAAATCGATTTTAAGTTTAATAAATAACCATTTTATTGAAAGATTGATGCGTGCAGCTATGTAGTTATTTATGACACTTTTTATCGGCACATACGTTTCATATGTGACCATACACATAGACATTCCTTCGACTCTTTTTCAATCAACCACAAAATCATAATTAGAGAGGAAAAAATACGCTAAAGATATACAAAAAATAATCACAAAATATTCAATTTTATCAAAATTTTTTACATGTTACTAACATCGAACGAACATCTGCAAATGTAACAAATATAATAATACGACAAAAAATTAATCTATAATCTTCAGTATTTAAAAAGAAAAACACGTACATTAACCCCAACCACATTATCTTCAAAATATCCTCGACTCATCATCTCGATTCCAAAATCTTAACCAAATTGACACAACCGCTCGAGCTGTACTCGTTCGTATATATACCATATACGTGCGTATACACACCACCTCGTCACGGCAAATCCAGTACGTGCACATACAGCAAGTTAGTATAGAGGAGTAGGGGCATCGATTAACCCACGCGAT
Source organism: Torymus texanus (assembly GCA_036873485.1). Classification (NCBI taxonomy): domain Eukaryota; kingdom Metazoa; phylum Arthropoda; class Insecta; order Hymenoptera; family Torymidae; genus Torymus; species Torymus texanus. Next base: position 7,062,708 of record JAYJLV010000001.1, on the reverse strand, counting down.
ACGGTACCATATTTCTCGGCCGGTTAACATCACCCCCCCCCCCTAGACATTCCTCACACACATACATATACACACGAAACGTAGAGAGTGGACAGACGGAAAGCGGCAGAGCGAACGCGCGAAGCAAACTTGGCGGCTGGTGCACGAGTATATATAGCAGTATATAGTCCGTAGGGGGCAAGTTTATCGCGCTCTGACTAAACTCTCGTCTATGTGTAAGTATATCTATATATGTACGTATATACACGATAGCTGCCGTACGGAGTCGTGTATATATTTGCAGCGAATTTCGGCAGTGCGCTTTGCTCCTTTGCTGCCACTGCTGCTGCTGCTAGCTGTTTCTCGTGAACCGAATAATAGACATTGTTGAGGGAATTAGGAGCGATGCGGAGTCGAAGGTCAGGAGTAAAGAGACTGCATTGATCGAGTAATAGGTCAGGTTGTTGCTGATCTTCTTTTGTTGTGAGATTTGGCGAATTAATGTGTATTTTTAATACGCCGATATTTTGTTAACTTTATATTGCAAATTGTCGTTTATCTGTTAAAACTTTTAATATAATTTTCTCTTATGTTTAAGTAGGACAATCTTCATTCTGTATATAATTATTCATTCCTCTGTAACAGCCTTTAATGAAACAGTAAAATAGATTAGTGTTAATTAATCTCTCAATTGAAGGTATGTAATACGTTTCAACAATAGGCATTCCATTAATTCATATACCTATATACGATCTCGAATCAAATCAAACATCACAAATTTCATCTCCGTACACCAGCTAGTATTTTGACACAACTGACAAATCCCCTCTTCTCCCGCCATTACCCCAAAATATACACACACACATCCCGATTCCGAATCCATTCACATGTCATTAAGCTAAATTCCCCACGGCTATTATTTCTCTCAGCGTTAGCGCGACTCTATACACCATCTCGCTACATCACCCTGAAAACAAAAAAAAAAAAGAAACAAACCAACAACGTAGAATAAAAACACTTGAGATCGCGAGCTCACGCGTGCAGCGTATATAGCCGCAAGTCGTCGTCGTCGTCCCTCCTACACCAGTCGTGACGTCACTTTGAAATCTCAGGGTAAAAAAAGCTCAGCGTGGACCCTCGCCCCGCTGCCTGAATTATGATCGGGTTCGCGGCCATAAATAAGAAGCCGGAGCTTCGCGGCATAACTCACTGGATTTCCATACGATGATAAAACGGATGCTGCTGCTGCTGTGTGCTATGTGCTATGCTCTTGCGATGATTTATAAGATTTTCAACGCGACCGAGCGCCGATGCGCCGAAAACCTCGAGTGTCGTTGTCGTTGTCGTCGTTGTCCTATATGTAACGTCCCCTTCCATGCGCTATGCAGTTTTAGGTTCGCACTTTTTGTGAGAGTATGTATAGAGCAAAGGGGTGAGATAGATACCTGCACGCGAAGAGTGGATGTGCATTGCGATTGCCTCGTTAAAGTTCTTTTGTTGAGTGACATGTGCCGAGGGTTTGTTACATGACGATATATGTGGATTTATGAGGGCTGTGGTGGTTGCTGTGGGTGGTAAGAGAATCGCTGGTATTGAGAGTAATTGTATAGGGCTTAAGGTGATTTGTTGTAGTGAGAATTTAGGATGGAGGTTTATTGTTATTGATGACTGTTCAAGATTTTTTTTCTAATGTACTGATAAATATGTAAAGCTCGTAAGTAGTCAACGACTATGTCCTATTGTAATGACTGATAATCTTTTTATTAATTAGTTCGTCAGTCTAATTTTTTTATGACGATGTCTTATTATAAAAATTAGAAACAAAAAATTTTATTTTAAATGTCTTTCGAACATTATATTATCAAACGAAATTTTGTTTCTATTTACAATTTAACGTAAAAAATGTATATAAGTTGCAAAAATAAATATTAACCACAAATATATACTCATAAAAGACCTTAACCCCAGGTTTCAAAATCCACCGTCCACCAAACTTCGACCGCATCCATCTTATAAACCCACAATTATTTTCCCTCCTTTCTCTTTCCCATCACAACCTCTATCCCCCACTGCCATCGTCGTCGTCGTCGTCGTCCACGTTTCTCGTCTGTCCGCGCTTTTCTACACGACGATCGCCTGAGGCACGGTACCGCATGGCCAATATGTTTGGTAAAATATTGATGGCTCCCCGCGGGCCGCGACTGTAAAGAGAGAGAGAAAGAGGAAAAGCTCAAAGACGGCTGCTGCCCCTGGATTTCGCAACTCGACGTGCTCGGCCGTGATAGGGTGGAAAAGACGGTTGGGGAAGATGAGCTTCTCGAAGATGAATTTTGAGTTTCTGGGGGAAATGGTACGGCTGGATTTTTGAGTTTCGGTGGTGGATTTACAAGAAGAAGGTTAATAATGAAATTGTTGTTTCGTTTTATTGTTTAATGTCGTCGGGAAATGTTCTTATTTTATTCTTAAAACTTTATATAGTGGTTATAGTGGTTTTCGTTAATGATTCCATTCAGAGAAATTTTATTTATTTCTCAAGGATTTCGACAATAATTAACCATAATACTACACGGATTTTAAACTGATACCCAAATATATATGTATGTATCGCAGCTATTTAAAACTTTGTCAATACTCATAAGAGTATAATCAGTATTTTGTGAAAACGATCACGGTCATAAAAATAAATACATTCGTGCGTACATATATACATAATATTATACAAAATGTAAAAGACACATAAGTGCTATTGATATATGAAACACAGAATTAACAGTTCAACAAGTAGTTAAGCACTTAATAAAACGTAATTGAAAGTGGCTTTCATTAAAATCCCTTCGTGCGCACGCGGAGGTATGAAAACACGTCTGTTTTAATAAAAGCCATTATTTCCTTTTTCATGGCATCGCTAAAGGCCATTATTAAGGAAAACGACATCGATGAATCTCTACGATTCAAAAGCAGTTACAATATTTCTCGTCGCGGTCGTAAATTCATTCGATAAACTTTTATTTATGTGTAAATGCTGGTAAATAATCGCCAACTCGACGTTAATAAAAGCTACGCGTTTTTCGCTCGCTGTATATATATATATACACGCCCGCGTACCGAAAACCGTTAACAACAATGCATTTATGAAAATCACGGCGTCAGTCCATTAAACAACATATAGTATACACTACACGTACATGGATTAAATATATATATACACACACACATACCAACGATGTGTGCTTGATCGAACTTCGCGCGTTATGAAATTCCGGTTGCTATTATGTCTCGTAAATTCCGTACGCTGTCGTCTCGAATTTCCCGCTCGAAAAAATCAACAATAAACCTCACATAGTTACGTCAGCTTTGCGTCGTCCCAGTGTAATTTACTCGATCGTGTTCTATTTCGATGCGTGCGAGGAAATATTTAAACTCAAACAAAGAATGAAAAACGTGTTGAAACTGAGGTGGGAGGAGACGAGAGAGAGAGAGAAAAAAAAAACAAAGTAGAAGAAGAAAAGAAGGCGCGGAAAACAGGAAAATTTACTATCCACGAATGAGTAAGAAATTTTTCTCGAAAATACGACATAGGCTTATATTACGGAACACGCGCTACAAGAGCACACGAACCGCGCACTATTTCTTTCTGTCAAACGCGCCAGTGCTTTTCCCTTTTCTCCCTCTTTCTTTCTTTCTTCTTTCTCAGGCGATTATAAAAATATCCGGTAGCATCTCGCGCGTTAATCTCGCCTAATTCCTAGACGCATCAGAGACGCCGTTTATATATATTTTTTTTTCTCGTGTTATATAGTTTCGCCGTGAGCTGCGCTAGTCGTGTCATCAATTTTCGTCGCACTGTTCTTGTTTTTTTTTTATCTTTTATTCCGGCCCGCTATTTATGATATTTGATTGCGCGTAATAAAAACTAAAACGGTTAGCCCGGCTGTAAATCTCCGAGCGATATAAAAACTATGAAAATATTTGACTGCGTGCTTTTGGATTTACGAGACGCGTGCGTTTGTCGAGTAATATGTTTTGACGAAACGAATATGGGAAGATAGTTGCGGTTACATGATATTTTTACGCGTTTTTATTGTTTCTGGATATCCGTACTGTATTACAGTTAAAACAAACTCCCTTTTGTTGGTAAAGTGACTTTTAAAACGATTTGTTTATAAAGAGAGTTTATATTGTAGTTTCGTTGATAAATAACTGACTAGATATATGACTGATTTTGATACGTGTACATAAAAATGATGCTAAAAACTAATATTAGATTTGTATAATAATTAAAATGAACTATAAAGATCATAGTTATAAAAATAATTGTTTTTTAATCGTTGTAGTATTTGTCATAGATAACTCTATTATTATATTATATTGTTACGATATTAATTTTACAAGACTAGCTAAATTTTGAAGTATTATGAAATATTGATCTAGCGTTTGGTAAATATTTCCACAAAGCTCTTCTTTCCGTTATCTCATCATATCCAAGTTTTAATTTTTCTCTTTAATCTTATCCAACCTTGTTTCGCTATCATTCCATTATTGCTGTAACATAGTTACAATGATTTTCAATATTATCACCAATGAAAAAATACACCTTTATACCCTTGGATACCATCAAACACAAAACCTCCACCTATATAAACATTTTTCCAATCGCACTGCCAAACCCTTACACCATGAAACCACCACAGTACCTCCCCGTATATACACCATATATTTCCTCGAAATCCACACGAAGTGCATCACGACCTCGCGTACTGTACACGCGACCTACATCATCCTCCCAACCGCACCATACGCACATACACTCGCTCGACTAAAAGCCAAACTCGCGTGGTACCTCGCTAGCAGCAGCAGCAGTAGAACCGATCGCCGTGGCTAATACCGATTATCGTTAATAATCATTAGGTGATTAATATTATATTAACGACGCCGTCGGCTTCTATACCCTTGTATATACGTGTGTACATACATACACACATATACGCGTATACGAAGAGAGAGAGAGAGAGAGAGAGAGAGAGAGTATAGTATAGCGAGCTGCAACGTCGTGCGCGCATTGCACGCAGGAGCGGGGAGATAATTCGCAATCTACGGCTTATAGCAATTGGGAGCCGGTAATAGGGTTGTTATGCATTTGATATAAAGCCCCGCGTGTGGTAAATTCGACGGCGCGCCAGGTGATGTTGTTGTGTACCTATATACCTACCTATCTACCTACACGCGGTGTCTAAAGCTACTGCTGCTGCTGCTGCTGTTGTTGTTTTGTGTGTATATGTTTCGCGCTTGGTTATACGCTATTCTTTAACGACGAGAGAAGTGTATAATTTGGGTTTTTGGTTAGGAGTTTATGAAAGTGGGCGACAGGCTGGAATTGTTAGTTCTCGCCCTTGTTAGAGAGTGGATGCTGTTTATGGAGAAAGGTGTGATAAAGATAGTGAGAAGTGGTGTCGCGTTCTCTATGTTAGTCAGTTTATATGCTTAGAAAGTCTCATTTATTTTATAGGTCAGGGGATAATTTTCGTCTCGAATGTATGTAGTTGTCAATATTGTTATGTAAATTTGTGTATATTGATATGATTTTAGATTCTATGCTATTTACTGGTTGCTTATTTTTTGAATATCATATATATGTATATGAGAAATTTATTTATTATTAATTTTAAATTACAATGAATATATACAACGTAAAGTTTATACGTGAACCATATTCACTATAAAAAGCTTAATTTTTACATTTGAAAATTCGAGATATACTTTGATTAAATCGTCTACATATTATATACGTGTCTCGCTTCTCCGGTGGCAATTATTTAAGCGAGTAAGAGGAGGAATTACGCGCGACGAAATGCCGCGTTAAAATATTTAGCAAGACGATGTTCTTACTTACTCCCAGCAGATCTAATCCTCGGCGATGAAGTGACAGATTAATTCTACTTACCTGGAACAGAAATGAAAACATTGCTTATTAAAGCCGTTCATTACACAGCGTTGTAGATAATGAAATAGTTATTAAGGTTTTATTATACTATAAATATTATAGTTAAATTAAGGTTAATTAAAATACTATGTGCAACGAAAAATATAAACATATATATTAAAATCTAGTGATGGTTATCATTGTAAAATAAATATCATATAATGTAATTTTAACAAATGTAGTACCTTGCAAACAAATAGTACGCTGCAAACTAATTAAATTATTATATAAAAAGTACAATAATTATATACAGTAAAGTACTGTCTTTTGTTCGTTTATCCTATACAATTCCAAACAATGCAAATGTTTAAAACTAATTATGTACCTGCAGTAATCCAAATTTTTGTTTTCTCTCCAAAACAAAGCTCTTCCAACCTACATAATTACCACCTGATAATTCGAAAAAAACTTCACCCCACAGTAGTACCAGTATTTTTTTTTTTTCAACCCAACCGAGAAAAGTGTCTTATCCACGTACAACAGATCCACTTACAAAAGCCGACCCACTTTTTTCGAACCCTGCACAACACACACACACATATACATACGACACTTGCTCGCACCTGTAGCATTCCTCCTTTACCCCACACACAACAACATTGTCGCAACGCGCGCGTTTCTTTTTTACGCCCTTCTCCCCCTTTTGTCTCTTTCTCTCTCTTCCGTGCTTCCTCCCGGGCAATCCGTTTCTTTTGTCGGCTAAACAATCGCGTCGAGAGAGAGAGAGAGAGAGAAGGAGAAGGGAAAGTCGCAATGGAAATGCAGACGTGTGCGCGCACACACGCCTTGACCACGAACTTGCTCGGGCAGATGTTTCTCCGCGCGAGGATCGTTTTGCTCTATCTTTTTTTTTTACTCTTTCGTGCATTCGTTTCGCTAGCTCAAGGGAGAGGAGAGTGCATGCGACTCTTCCAAGTTGTGTTTTGTTTCCGTTCTACGTAAATAGCGAGGGACTGCAGGGTGTGGATGATGGTTTTTTGAGTCAGTGCTACACGAGATATTAGGATTAGTATTGTCAATGGTTACAACGTTGGGGAGAAACTGGTTTTTTTACAAATTGGGTCTTACGTTAGTTGAAGATAATGTGGAAAAGTTATTTTTGGATTTGATGTAATATATGAGTATAATTAAATTAACTATAGAATAAGCTATAATTGAATTCGCTACGAAAAGTGTGTGTGTGTGTCAGTGCAAAAATACAGAGTTTTGTTTAAAAGAATCATGAAAAATAACCTTCTATAAATCCTCCTTTGTTTTCCATTCTATAGGGTATTTTTATACGCAACATTTTTACAAATAAATATTTCAATTGTGAAAGAAAAAAGGAAAAACAAACTCACGGTTATATTTTCTTTAGCCACGACGCTTCGGCGTCTACATATATATATCAATCAGCCCGCGGCAGTTACCGAAATACACAAATTAAATATATATCCCATAAATAATCGCTCACCCGTCGTGAGTCACTCTCTTCTCAAATCCCCTTTTCTCGCTTTCGCCGCATTTATTCCGCGAAGCGCATCAAGTGCGCAGCCAAAAAAGCAACGTGATGCTGACCCTTCGGGGAGTCAGTCAAACGTACTATACGACGACAGATTTGTGGCCCTTTCGTATACGTTTGGGATAATAAGAAACGCATGCACGCATGCGGATGCCATTAATTCGCGATTTCGTCGAGGTCTCTAAGTGCAGCGAAAAACGTTGAAAGAGAGAGAGAGAGTTGACGATCGAAAAATTTGCCATTTCAGAAGTAATGGGTATGGAGAAGGGGACAAGGTAGCTTGATAAATCATTGCGATGAAAAATTTATGCGAGATTGAAGGGTTTGTTTTTTTGGGGAGGAAGAGGAAAGGAAGAGAAGGCTTGAGATATTTATTGCATTCAATGTATAATCAATATATACAAATGTATATGGAATGAAAGAGAAGAAAGGATTTTATGAGATAATTGAATTTTATCATAATTTTATGCAGTACATAAAATATTATACCGATATCGCTCGATCATTGATTCGAAGTAATTCGATTTCTCATAAGAAAGAAATTCTTTATCACAGGATTTATGAGAAGATGTATTGATTTTCTGAAATTAAAATTGAATTAACATTTGGAATCAAGTATTGTTCTTTGGCTATGTGATTATTGAAATGTAATAATCAAGCCTTGTTATTTCATAACAGCACCATTAATGAAAAGTCGAACCAAAAAATCCACGTAAAGAGAAAAATCAATAGCACTTAATCCTCCAGAATGCTGCAAATCTCTCAATTAATCCTGGAGTCAAAATCAATCAAAAATATGCCGTATCGCAGTATTAGATCCACGATATCCCTCTACTCTCATTCTCCCTCCTCACCGTCCACTCAACGGGCTATTAAATTTAATTGCCCTCTTCCCCTCTCTCTTACCTCTCCACCTATCCACACATGTGAATTCTCCGTGGAGACGACTACGGCAATGCAATCGACCGGAAGTATCGTCGACTCGTTCTGTAATTATTAATTAAACGTTCATACGCGCGTGTGCACGAATTGGAATTCAATCGGTTGTGATGGTAGCGGTAACCGAAATGTGATACTCGAGGTGCGATCGAGAGGTAAAAGCCTTTACAGTCGATCTGTTTCAATGTTTTTCTCGTGGTATTAACGTGCACGTGGAGGGGGAGAACAAGTGGATATCGATTGGATTGAGGAAGTCTTAGAGGGTGTAGATTTGGGAGTGAGGGATTTCCATGATATGGTGGTAATGTTGTTATAGTGAAGTTGATGCGGAATTTGAAATGATTGGTAAAGGGTTGTTGTGTAATATTGTGGTTTGTAAGTAGATCGCGTTTCTTTTTTTGTTATTTTCAGGTTATTCGTTCGTTGTGTCGATTATCAGAATTTTTAATTAAATAAAATGAAAAATAGAACACGTGGTAACAATATTTTTCAATATTCAGCCACCATTTTTGAATATTAACGAAGTTTATTTTTTAGTTCAAAGTTAATGTCAAATGTAGTGTCACTTTTACGATCAATGGATTAAATTTTTTTTTATTCTCTATAACTTACGTAACAATTCCAACATACAACGTATACATTGATTTTACCACTCAATCTAACTCTGACTTAATCTCTTTAGACAATAGACTAAAGTTAACCAACCACATTTCATCACTTTTACAAAGTAAACTCCACTAACCTTTGTCATCACTCGATTTTTACGAACCTACATCATCCATCGAAATTTCTGAAAACATTACACGCCTACAAACGAAAACTCCAGTAAACAGAAGCAATATTTTTATCGCAAATAGCTCACACCCATGCGCATATACACATCCAATCAAAACATTCGTGCATTACGCGACCGAAAACTCAAGTGCGCGCGCTTTGAGAGCGGATAGTTTTCAACGCTACAAAAGCAAAATAAAGATGAAAAACCTCTTGTCGATAATCGCGCGGCGTAATAATAAAAAAAAGAACACCGCACGTGTAGTCAAAGAAAGCCGACATATAATATTCAAGTACTATATATGTATAGTATGTAGACGTATGCGCAGCTTTTAACGCACCGTATTTCGGTGGCCGCGGCCTAAACAAACATCTTGAGTCGCCGTCGTGTATCTTGCATCGTATTTTTCGACCCTTTGCCACTTGTCTTATTCTTTGCGGCATTGATGTATATATAAATGCAACACTGACGATTTTGAGAGCATGATTTTATCGAGCCACGATCACAACAGTTTTGAAAAGTTTTGAATTTTGAAATTTTTTTTTTAACTATTTCACAGATTTTTGATTGAGTATTTCCTGCATATAGTCATGCATAGTTCATTATGTTAAAGTTTTGTTCGAAAGTTCGCGTTTAGTTTATATCGATATACAACTAAACGTATAAATATGCGTAATACGATAAATGTAAACTAATTTTAATAATTCATTTTAATATTAAATATTATCGTTCAACAGTATACCTAAACATACTTTCTATTCTTTATACGGAACGACATATTTATTCTTTTTAAATAAAATAAAATACAACTCCAAAGCTCATGAACCGCGTTGCCAAAGAGCAAGACACAGTATCGCGTTTGTGGCCATTAAAATTAAATACACCAGCCAATCCCTTCAAGTTTTCCAGGCGTGCGCGTCCTGCTCACACTTGAGATGATATAAAAGAAAAATTCGAATAAAAATCTTCGCTCCCTTCTCACTTGCTTGCGCGTTCGCGCGCACACCGCGCACACGGCCTCTAAAGTATTTAGTACTTCACTTCTTCTCATTCCCCCCTATTTCTCCGTCCATTACTTCTTGCGCCTCTCGCTTTTACGTGTGCGTCAGCCCCTCGTAAAAAAGTCGACGAGCAGTTTGCGCAGATAGAGAAAGAGAGAGAGAGAGAGAGAGAGAGCAAAAGAAACCGTCGCCCACGCGGTGCAGAGTTTGCTCGGAGTCGTCGTCGTCGTCGTCGCCATATCGACAAATATTCTCATAACTCTAGCGCGCGAGCGCGGGCCGTAGGTAAACAGAGGTAGAGGAAGAGGATGTGTAAACCAGGAGTCGACTTTCGGATTTTGACTGAGAGAGATAGATGGTGAGAGAGAGTGGAAGGATAGTATTAGATGGAAAAACAGGCAACGTTTTGGAGGTCCTTTTTTGGAGTCAATGTGTGGGTTGTAGACGATGGTAAAAGAATTATATTATAATTGCTTTGTTTTTTGATTGAATTTCGGATCTGTATATACAATAGTTCTTAAAATTTGTTTAATACCTATTAACAGAAGAATTTAAGTTTAAAAGATTATTTTATGTTTTTCCATGTGATGAGTTTTCTTGTATAAAAAATGACAGTAGTTTTAACTGTTTACAGACTTGCAGTAGTAAATTCGAACTTCATAGAAAATATGGAATTAATTGCAGATTTATGTATTCTGATTCTCGTATTTTAAACCTTTATGTTGATAAATTGCTAATTTATTATAAAAATTGTAAGAAGTTAAAATCTGAATAATATAGGCTATAATATTAGAGATTTTATATGTCTGACAAAACTAGAGTAACTTTTTTTACTTCAAAATAACAAAGAAAGCATAATAGTTGAAAAAATGAACTTTGGAAAAAATAAAAATATAGTTATATTATTATTCATTAAATAGTGTTTAATACATTGAAAATGAAAACAAGGTACAAATGGAAAATAAAAATTAAAAAGATATATTAATATTAATCATTTCCGTAAGTAATTCGAAGAAAAAATATGTATATTTGCAAACGCGGCAATATCAATAAACCTCTGATTATATTGGATATTCATTCAGTACGATTTTTCAGTTAAACTTCTAAAAGCTATGTAAAGTTAACAGTAAATTTTTGACAGGTACTATTTACCCACTCCTACACTTGGACCGAGATGTTTTCCTACCCGAAGAATGTAAAAAGTGTTTGACTTTCTAACGACTGTGAAATGGATATGTTACACTGTCCTCTTTGCTTAGCTATATATATTTCTTTTTTGAGTTCGACTCGCACGTGCGTAGGATTGAGAGCGACTATGTTTGTTCACGTTTAGACGATCGACTTCTGTTTTGATAACGTTTTTTTTTCTACTGGCGGAAGAATAATACTCCATGTAATGACAAAGCGCGCGACGGTTGCTGCAAGTACTCGAGTTTCGAAAGTTCGACGAGCTGAGACCAAAATCAGAACACTCAATTGACCAATTACATATCGAGGTTGGATAAATATTAAGAGGCTATTACACTGTGATGAATGAAAGAAAATCATTCTTTTTTGTTTTGTTTTTTCGATAGTTTTTATTCATAGAAATTATATTTACATATATATTTGTGACATAGTACAGCGATATTCAAAAAATCTCCAATTCAATGCTTAAAAAGCTTTTACAAGATGATTTACTGATGAACTATTTAATTCTCAATATATGAAATAACGAGAAAATTTTTACTTCGTTTTGTATTGCAATTTAGGTGGAGTGCACTTCATGTACCTGGATGTCTCAAAATTTACTATAAAATTAGAAACATCATAAAATGATATAATATGAAACCGTTGTTCACTTCTTTATTAGAATATTTTCTTATAAGGAGAGTAGATAAATTGCATCAAATTATTTTTTTAAATCAATCCTTTTTAATATATCCTTGAATTATTCTTGCAAGTCCGATTTTGCATAAATACATTATTTAAAAGTATAAAAACGCTTTAAACCACCTGTTTGTTAAATATACATATTTTTCTTTAATGACCGGCCGATGTGGCGTCTACACCGATTGACAAATTGTCGGTTCATTAAAATTTTAGTAGTTTTTTTCTTAATTGTAAGAAGTAGAATTGAGTGTTAAACGTTCATTATATTAAAAACAAAAGGTTCTTATAACTATTATTACATGTCACCATTATAGTTCGTAAAATATGTTTTACGATTCTAGATGTTGAAAGAAAATGAAAATAATATTTACATTTATCATTTTCGCTTAATATGTCTGTGCGTGCGAGTGTACACGTACGCATACGTGTGTGTATGTAAATAGTTGTTCTAGTTTTAATTATATTTAGTCGCTCTGAAAAGAGAGGATTGTTTTTCTCAGAAATTGTGAGAAGAAAGAAATATATAAAATTTAGAATAGGCTACGTCGTATTGTAGGTGATGTCACTAGAGCACCAAGGTTCTGTGAGATTTTTACTAGACACCGTTTCTTTTGTACTTTCTTCTGTGATTCTTCTGGCAGCGTTGGTGATGGTGGCATCGTTGCTAAGGATGGCGAAGATTTACCATTTGATGGTTCCGTTGAAAAATCCATCGATTCAGGAAATCCCTTCAGAAAAGAAATGGAACCTGACAACGGTGGCGAATCTGGTGGTGTTATTGGCTGCGGCGATGTTGACCTTTGACGTTTCCGTACAGATATCTTCTCGAACTTTGAAAGCATATCTGCCTTCTTTAAACTGAAAACTTTTCGTCTCGATTTCAATTCTCCTGATGAGGTTTCCATCTCGCTGTTGGCTGCTTCTCGTAGAGGAGGTAACACTGACATTTCTTCTTCTTCCTTCACTTCGTATATTTCAACAAACAGAAGCGACGTTTCTACTCTCTCCACGCACTATGTGGCCATGGCAATGAACGCTTACACTGTCAGAAAATTTCCATCTATATAGATATACTATGTTTACATTTTGTATCCTCAACTATATACATTGTATATCTATATTTACGGAAGTTTTCTTACAGTGTAGGTATGCCTGAGGTAAGCAATCAAGTACTACGCAGGTAAAATCGCATAGTCGCCACAAGGAACATGAAGAACTTGAGCGGGAGAAGCCAGCAACCTTATGAACAATGCATACTCAGCAAGACTACCAACACAAGCAACACTTTCTTATTTTTATTCAATCGAAATATTATATTTCCAACTTTTGGATCTATAACTGCGTGAATTTTAAGTATTTTAAATCCTGTTCCATAAAAATTAGTCGAATTCTTTTTTCACAAAGCTACGTTAAAGCAAAAATCTTGGCAATGCAGTATCTCGAAGTAAAATGTGTCTACAGACTATATCTCGAACCATAACTTTGGTATGAGTTTTCGGCGCTCGTGGTATAAAATACTGTTTGAAACTAGTGCATAAGTCGATTATTTAGCTCATGTAACTTTTTGCACGAGGAAAGTGACTCCTGCACCTGTGTCGAAATGTACTATTTCCACACTCGCTTTAAAAATCCGTACCTTTCGATTAATGATGAGAAATTTTAGAGCGGATCCATTAAGTCAAATCTCTATATGTCTCGTTCATGGTGGGAAACTGTGTGTTGCTACATTTGCTTCAACATCATCCGATGGTTGAGTATGTTCTAGGTATTTATGTCACATTTCGTAGGCAAAATGTTCAAGTCACCTAGTCAACACTTTGTTAGGAGTGAAAAATCATTTAATTGATCCACGGAATTGCATACGTTTCCTGCGGTTACCCATCCAAGTAGTAACCGCACCCAGCACTTCTTAACTTCGCGGATCGACTGAGGTGCAGCTCTACTAATCCACTAAAGTGCCGGTGATTGGCATAGGTAAAATTATAGAAAATAAATAGTAAGTGAACTTTACGTTATGCTGAAAGAATAAGGAGAAATAAAAGTTAATTTTACGAATGTTATTTTAATTAAGTATTTTATAAAATGTATAACATAAGATTCTCAGTGGACGGAAATTTTGACAAAATTTCTGTCAAATCAAGCCATCTTCTAGCTAGGAATAATTTCAATTATTCTGAGGTTGTTTAGACTTCGATTCTAGAATTACGCTTCAAACTATTTGAGTCAATGTGGACGAATAATCTGAGGATTATTTGGATCGTTTTATGCTACCACAGAGTTAAAGCCATTAGCATAAATTGCAATTTGATGATTGGAAAATATTAAGATATTGATATTTTTCATTTGTACAAATTGCATTTACCTTTGTTTTGTAGAACTGTTATTGTAGAAATCGGTATTTATAGTCAATGAGGAGAAATATTTTAAGCATCAATGACGCAAATTCTTCGTTCCGTACTCTTTCAGTTATATATTTAGATGTTTAAAATGACTTTATCATATTATGAAAGTATATAAACCGACGCACTGTGTTAGTAAGAGCGGCTAGATTTTCATGCGATTTTCGAGCCCGTACGGCCGATGTTTATATAGTTTTATGACTATAGGCGGCTGACGCTCTTGAGTTCGGGCAACGGCTAGAAAAATAGCTAATTTTTCGGCCTGTGTGAACGTGTATTTCATACGAAGAAATACACTTGATATATAAATTTTATTGAAAAATAGCATGCGTTGGAAGGATGATAACGATGCTGAGCGAACGTAGTCACGTCAGTCGCTTGAGTTACTATAGACCATCGAAACGCCAGCTCTCTCTTTCCGAAAGTAAACAGATTCTTTAGACCGGAAGGCCACCTCAATATCGTCTGCATGGAAGTCGACACTACCGAAGTACAACTCATTGAGCGCAGCAATTGCAACGTACGGGCCGCCCCAATAACCAATAACCGCTACGGTATCGAATCTCCCACAGACATTCTCAATGTCATTGGAGCCTATTATGAAAAAGTAAACGCACCGCCCCACCCAAATTTTAGGTCTGTGACAAAAACTATCGTCAGCATAAAAGTCACTGAACTAATTCATAAATAATCGCAATAATAATGCAACAATAACTACATTCACGAGAGACAACCCAACATCTAACTATTCAATTACTCCAAATAACAATATCTTTTACAAAAGTATCGCCTCATACTAAAAACACTCCCAAACAAAACCTCATCTGGTCTCGACAGCATACCCCCTATCGTCTTCCAACAACTCCCACACAAAATCATCGAAAACTACACTATCCTCTTTAATTACTGCTTAAATCATAAATACTTCCTCAGTACCTGGAAGAGAACCAAAGTATTACCAATACTAAAAAAGGAAAACCCTTCGAAACCACATTCAGCTATAGACCAATCAGCCTAACCCCCGCCATCAGCAAAGTATATGAAATCCTCATGAATAAAGCACCCAAAAAACACACATCTGAAACCGAAATAATCTCCGATAACTAATTCGGCCGCACACACAAACACTCTACCTGCCACACAATATACAAAGACCCTCTACCTATACAATAACGAAATTGTTGGCGCCTATTTAGTTAATCTTGAAGAAGCCTTCGACTCTGTATGGATCAACGGACTAATCTACATCCTAGACAAACCCAATTGATCTCAACATGACACTAAATTTATCCTGTAGGCAATTATGGGATTATCCCCAAGGGCCAAAATAATCTGTTACCTGCTCCTCAGCCGATCCATAATTACCTACGCAGCCCGCATTTAGTGGAACATTAGCGCTTCTATAATGGAAAAAATTAGAAAATTCGAGAGAGCATGCATCCGTGCCTGCCTACACATCTACCGCATAGAAGACGATAAATACTTCATTAGCAATAAATTTCTATATGACAAAGCAAATATACTAATGATACTGACTATCCAGATATCCGAAAATCCGGATACTCGAGATCCGAATAGATTCGTATTCTACAGATAATTAATATACCCAGAATTGATAACTTCATACTCAGAATCTCGCGCGACTACTTTGCTTATCTAATGAACATCAACAACGTCTTTCTAGCGGCATACACAAACGTCTCTCCCGTTGAAAATGCATCCCACGCAGTAACGTTTGCATACGATTATATAGTAAGGTTTTTGTTAGAAGTTTAATTTATCATATGTATTCTTATCAAGTAAATTAAAAACTTCTACTAATCGACGTCGGGAGTCAATAGTGTGTTGTTAAACAAAGCACATGTATTTTGACACAGTGATGCTTGTATCAATCTGTGAAGAACTGAGACTCAAACCCGGCTTGACAGGTATGAGTTCAAGTTTTACCGACCAGACCACCCTTGACCCCATCTACCTAAGTTGTGCGAAACTCTTGAGCGAGATCTGCAGTGGAATCTGCCTTTAGGTACTCATGCACTCTACGCAATCATTGTACGTATTCAGTCCGACCTAGAGATCAAGCGCATACAGGGATTACAAGCTATAAAACATCGAGCTACAGATTCACCCTCCGCCACCGAAAAATTTTGGAAAAATTTTTTTGATAAAACGCTCTTGTAAATTTAGTCCTGAAAATGAAGAATCGAACCCAAGCTCTAAGTGATATTTACCTTCAGAGGCAAGAACCTTACCACCTGAGCTAAACACCGCTCTCATCATCGTTTTATTTTAACATACCTACGTTCGACATACCGGAATAACCTCATCTACTTGACAAGTTTTTCTGTTTATTTTAAGCATTCTTTTATAAAGTTTTTAAGTTTAAATAATAATCTTGGAAAAAAATTATAAATAAAAAATGTGTTATTAATAACTTCCTTCCACTTTCTTTATATATTTTCTAAAAACCACTTTACCCTTAATTACCTT
The DNA here is from genome assembly GCA_036873485.1 of Torymus texanus. Taxonomy (NCBI): domain Eukaryota; kingdom Metazoa; phylum Arthropoda; class Insecta; order Hymenoptera; family Torymidae; genus Torymus; species Torymus texanus. The sequence goes on along the minus strand of JAYJLV010000001.1, from coordinate 7,045,772 downwards.
TAAAGAACATAAAACCATATATCCAGTGCACACACGTAGCACGCATAGCCCATTATTCCCACTCCCCTTTGACCCTCTCTCGCTTGCTCTCTCCCCAGCAAAATAAAAAAAGACAGCCGTCAACGCGCACAGAGAAAAAAACAATCCAGTGCAAGTAAAATAAAATTTTACGACATACGGGAGCCAGCCTCGTTATGCATATACATTTACATCAATCGTGTTCAACGAGTCGCGGCAGCATTTGTCCGCTTCGTTACGTTTCCTCTTCTTCTATGCACACATATACATACACGTACATGCACATACATATATACACGCGTCACCTTTCATTAATCCACCTGTACGCAGGAGTAAAGGGGGCAAAACACACAATGCACTCGCGCGAAATGTTTTGCTCGCTTAATTACAATAGCAATTTCGCTAATTGGGTCAAACGTCGCTGGGTAGAGAGAGTGAGAGAGAGAGAGAGGGTAAGCCACGGAATTAAGGGTCGTGCGCGTCGTTAGTGTCGCGTGCAGCGGAGATCGCGAGAAGCAAAGGGGAGGTGAAAGAATTGCGCGGAAAAATGATGTGGACTGTGGGAAAAAGGTGTAATTAAATCTCGGAGGGTCGAGGTGTTTTGTGCGTAAGGCGCGAACGCGTGATGGCAGGGAATGAGAGGAAAGAGCGAGTAGAAGAGAGAAAGAGAGAGAGCAGGTGAGGAAGTGTTGAGGTTTATAGTTTTGAGAGAGATTAAAAATGAACGTAATGATGTTTGTCTAGACTTTTGGAGTGCGAGTTTGTAATTTTAAACGTAAACTCTATTAAAATGCAAAATAAGTCTCGTATAATTGCTAACTTTTAAGTAAAATTATATATTAAAATGTTTTTGTAATGATTAAAACTAGTTTGGTATTTTTATCAAAAAGTATAATATCTTACAAGTTTCTAACAACTGTTTGTAACAAGATTTTTTTAATTTAAGGCTATAATTGTTGAAAACATTGAATAATTTATCATGGTTATGAGGAATTTTTAGTGATTGTTCAATTTCGAAAATTTACTATCTTGAATAATCTGCACGAATCATAGGGCGTTACAAGAACATGTATAAGCAGCGAAACAACGCAAAATTCAGCGGGAGAAATCACGGGTGCTATGGAAAATTTACATTTGGCGACAACACCAGTATCATAGGTGAAAGGCCACTGGGTTGCCGGATTAAGATACGGTTTTAAAATTTGAGAAGCTATCGATACAAAAACGTTCAATATAAACATCACCAGTACGCTTAAATAGCAAACAATTCAGCAGGGGTAGTTAACAGCAGGATGGAAAAATTACCAAAAACATTGACATCGAGACGAGAAGTATATTCCAGTTTAAAAAATGAAGATATGATTTCTAAGTTTGAGAAGCCATCCATACGAAAACGTCCAAGGTCGACGTAATTGCAGCCACAGCAAGTATCACCAGCTTTTTCGCTCCGTCGTCAGGTTCCTTTTGTTTTCTGAATGGATTTTTCAACGAAACCTATCAAATGGTAAATCTTCGCCTTCCTTAGCAACGCTGTCACCATTACCAGCACTGCTTTCAGATGATTCGAAGAATATATGAAAGAAACGGTGCCAAGTGAAAATCCCGCAGAACCGTCAGGGACAACACCTGGACTACTGCACCACCTATTTTAGATTTTACTTTTTTTTCTTTACAGAATTTATGAAAAGAACAATCCGATATTTCCACTGCGACTAAATATAGTTATAAACAGAGAACAACTATTTAAGAAATCTTTTTATTCATACGTGAAAATTATAAAACTACACAATAACTATGGGCCAAAACCCATTGTATTCACTTTCAGTGCAATTGTTTATATTATTGCAGCCACGCATAAATATAGCGAATAAGGAAATTTGATTCGATTAATTACACGCGTAATTAATATCCGCAAACTCCGGCGGCGACGTGGCGGCGGCAGAAACTGCTAGGTATATAGAAGGGGAGCTGCGCGAAACTTCGACAGGGCTGCGAGCTAGCATCGCGTAGTTATACGGCTCTCTCTCTCTCTCTCTCTCTCGCAACTTTGTTCTCAATTAACATCGCTGTAATGCTCCATAGTCCAAGGAAAATTGCTCGCGAGCGCAACATTATACGCACGCCCCGCGCCATATTACTCGCTCGAGCGGTTTGTAATGTTACAATTAAATTACGACTTTCGTTGAATCCTTCGAGGCTCTTATGTGTATTTTCGTTTGGATTCAGGCCTGGGATAATCAATGTTTCGCATGAGTTAGTAATTGCGTGCTTAGCCTTGAGTGAAGAGGATGTACTTGAGATGTTTGGCTTCTTGTTTTGGGAACAAGGTAAAATTTGAAAAAGTTTAAGAATATACGTAGATAGTTTAATAATAAGATTAATTACGTATAAAAAACAGTATTATACAAATATTTTCAATTTATTAGTTTTACTATATCGAGTTGGCTTTTCAAAAATATTTTCATAGGTTTTCCAGTCTAAACGTTAATTTGATAAAATGATTTTAATGGCCTGACTGACTAAAGAAAATATTCAGTATTATTAGTTTTAAGAAAGTACTGTAATATCGCTACGCTGATTTATATCTTTTTGGACTTAATATAGCCGACAATGACTATCCTATATATAGGAGAGAGAAGAATAGCTCAACTGTTGTATACAAGCGCACATGCGTACACGTATCACCTGGACAATTACGTATTCTCTTCTACACATCGATTTG
>JAYJLV010000001.1:7027807-7041722 GCA_036873485.1 Torymus texanus | reverse complement strand
GGTAGGATTAATTTTTGCGTGGGGTATTAGAATTGTGGTTATTAAATTGTAATGTAAAGATTTGAAATTTCTTTCGAATTATCAAAAATTAGTCTTTGATTTATACTTTTCTTCTATTTCTTTTGCAGCTTGCCAGAATAATTATATCAGCATAAATAATGCATTTTTAAAAAAAAAAGCATTTTTTCTGCTTACACTCGCACATTTGTTCAATAGTTTAACAGAAAAGTCGAAATCAAGATTCTCGAGACGGTGAAAAACCGCAACCGTATACTTTAGCGGAGAGAAAAAAGCGCAAAAAGGAGAGGGGGAGACGAAGCAGTCGTCGTCGAAGAAAAAACGCCGTTATGTATCACGATGCTTATCTCGATGGAGTGTACGTGAGCAAGCCGCATTTACTTTTTGTTTTTTCAGAGACTTTTTTTTTCACTGTTCGCTGGATGGAATTTTTCCTCTCTTGTTTGCGTCACACAGTCGCTCTCGGGATCGCTTGACTATTTACGGCTATGCATGTGGTCTGCTCAGTGATTTTAATATATGCGTAATCAGTTTTTTCTTCATGGAAGAAGAAGGATGCTGTAAGTTTTTTTTTTGTAATAGCAGTTGTTTTCTTTACTTTTCCTTTAGTGGCCTGATTAGTTTGTGAAACATGATTTTTTTTGTAAAGAACAGTACTTATTATGTCAATGTTGACTTGAAATACTACGTAAACGGCGTTCCAAAAAATTTATGTCATATAAGAACAATGCGTTAATTATTCATTTTGCAGAAGCAGTTTGACTTGACTTAATTATGCAGCAATATTACGGACAGTTAGTGTTGAAAATCGTATTCTATTTAAAACTATATATTCTTTTCTTTTGACATCCAACCCTTCGTTTTCTTCTAATAAAATCTTAAAATCGTAAATTTAAAAGAAATTATTTTTACAAACCAACCAGACCTCAACATGCGTCACAAAGCAACTCATCAACGTCTCTCTTCCCCAATATCGCACCTCTCAGTTCACGAAAGCAGCCACTGAAATCTCTCTCTCTCTCTCTCTCTCACCTCTTACGCAGTCGTAAACAAACACCGCAGCCCATTCTCCGGAACAGCGAACTTCGGCGACTAATTCATCAAGATTCATCCCCGCTCTTGCAACCGCAAAGACAGACCTTCTCTCTCTCTCTCTCTCTCTCCATCTTCACCGAGTAATCAACGTTCCAGCACCTGGACCGCGGATCTTCTCGGTCCAATAATCATCGGGCCATCTTCGATATTTCAGCGCGTAGGGCACTGATAAATGTTTAATGAGAGCCACCACCACCACTACCATTACCACCGTTGCCGCATAAATTTCCCTAATTCTCAATGGAAAGTTCAAATGAAAGAAAGTGGCGAGTAATTAAAGCTGGGGGCTTGGTGATTGGCCGGACTTTATGCAGTCGGCTGCTCGTGCGCTCTGCTACCATGGCACTGCTGCGGTATACACTGGGTAAACGAGGGAACGGTCCCTTTAATCAAGCCAGCGCAAGCGCGCGGATTTCTTTTTGTCAGAGCGAGCGCGCGCGCTTGGTGACTCTTCGTTTTTTCGTGAAGGTACGTGTTTTCTTTGATTTTTTTTTTCTTTGGGGAGCGATGATGAAGAGCCGGAGAAGCGGGTCATGTGATGCGGTGCTTGTGTTTTGGTAAAGAGTTGTATGTGTAAGAGTATATATGTAAGTATGTCGGTTGACTAGTTTTTTCTGATTCTTTGAATGTGATCGGATTAGGGAATGAAGTTAGATGGTTCATATAAGTATCTTTAATGGTTCGTTATTAAAAGAATGGATTATTGATTATTATATTATTGTATATTTCGTTTAGAAGAGAAAATATTAATAAAAATATTTATATCAAGTAAAATTAAATTAAATTTAATTCTAGAGTATTCAATTATACACAACAATTTACACAAATTGTTTACACCAAAGGATTCTACACCAAATGAATCATTTATACACAGGTATCATTAATATACAGTGTAAAATTAATAAGTGTACGATTAAATTGTGCAGTAATAAATTATAAGTGCATGATTTTCAAGTATCAAATATATTTCAATCTTGAAAAACATATATTTATATAGAACCCATGTCAAATTTGGAAGTGTGTAACATTTATTATATTTATTCGTTAAACAATTTTAACGTACGTAACAAAAAATATATACAAATTTTCTACGTATATATGTAGTGCAAAAGCGGAAAAACAATATAACCATTACTTGGAAGTTCGATGCATATATACTAACAATAACTGAAAATGAAATTAATTTCCAAAATTAATTCATTTATAAACATTTTCAAAAATTCGTTTCTATATATTAAAATATATTTACGCATTCGCACATCAATATATACATTTTTATAACTACCGCAGACACAATAAAATACTCATACGAAACATTCATTTATTATATACTTAATAAAGAAACAAAATAATGAAAGTATACCAATAAAATAGCCTTAATGATTTCTATAAACGACCGCCTTTATCCCACCGGCTCTATACCACAACCGAATCAATTAAATCCGCACATACTTACCCACGCGGGCGTGCGCGCGTGCGATTGTTCGCACGTAAGATGGCCGATAACAAACACAGAAACACACAAGGCTCACATTTTTCCACTCGCCCGCGCCCATTTAACAATAAATTAGCAGAGCTCCGCTTACGTACGCTGCGTTTTTCCGAAACGGGCGAAAGGAACGAAAGAACCCCTCTCACATATATATATACATGCACATGTACATGTACATATATACATACATACACACACTCTCTCTCTCTTTTATGCGCATAATACACGATAACATTGTTGCGCGCCGGGCAATATTGCATTTACATATCGGCCGGTGGCCGGGCGAGCTTATCGGCCGTGGCTTCCGCAAATTAATGAAGATAACTTTGACGTTGCGCGCGCGCGCTCGTGGCTATGCGCATGCTCGGTAATTGTCGTATCTTTTGTCCCGTTGCGCTCGGCGACTCTAATTACCTTTGTCACACGGAACTAACGAACGTGAGGGCACAAAAAACGCGCCGAGGGAGTTGGATGGTATGGTAGTAGTAGTAGTATGTAGTAGTAGGTAGACCTTTCCACTGGTGTAGGATGACAAAAAGTCGAGCGGTCGAAACGTTTGGCTTTTATGACTTTTAGCTGGTTCTTTTTTTGACTAGAAAGAGAGAGAGAGAGAGAGAGAACGAAACGCGAAAAGTCGCGTTTTTCTTTCGCTCGTGCTAGGTGGAATGCTACCGCCGACGCCGCTTTTGATAGAGTTTTCGTTATTTCTCTCTTTCTCTCTCTCTCTCTCTCTCTCTCTCTCTCTCTCTCTTGGCTTTTGTTTGAGTCGTCCGTTCGAGCGCGTGCTCGTTTTATCGCGTCGTACGTTTTCAGTTGTCCGTTGTTAATTTTGTTGCTAGTGCGCTCGAGAATGGATAACGGCCGGCTATAGTAGTTTGTTTTAGCGACATTTAATTGCGTCAAACCTTTTTCAAGAAATACCCTCGGTTGTTATTTAGTTCAAACATTGAATAATTGGATGGTATATGGTAGAGGGTCCCAATGTGGACGATGTTATAAAGGAAAAAGATTTACCAAATTCAATGTTTTTTTCGTATTCAAAAAATAAATATACCGTCACTTTTGTCCTTTATAACTATTTTCGTCGACCTGTCGTTCATATAACTATATTAAAAGTATCAACTTTGATGTTATCATCTCTTATAAAATAAGAATTAAGGATTTCCCATATTATGGACCTCGAAACTAATATATTTTTTTTAATATATGTATTCTAATTTTGACTCGAGTTATGAAACAGCAGTAATATTGTAAAGAAAAAAAAACTATTTAATAATACTGTAAGAATATTAAAATAGTATTAAATAATTTTGTAATCATATTCAAATATTATTATTGAATATTAGCAAAAAAAAGTAAAAACCTTTTTTTTTTCAAAATGCGAAAATTTCGTATTAAAAAAGTAAATATACCTTTACTTTTTTCATAAAAGCTAATTGGCGCGCTTCACTTATATTTATACCAGAAAAACGAGTGAATGAAAGGAAAAAGGAGAGCAGAGGAAAAAAAAGCGGAACGCGCCATTGAAACCGCCAATGACCTTTTTATCCCGACGCCGCATCAATATGTTCGCCCATCAGCACTCGCGCGGCCGAAAAAGAGAGAAACGAGAGCGAGTGAGAGAGTGAGTGAGAGGGAGGGCAGCGTCGAAAAGAGAGTGAATTAAAAGCGAGGGAAAAATGAAGTTCTCTCTTATCTGGGCGAATTCTCTCATCCCCCCCCTTTTTTCTCTCATGCTCTCTTTTATATCAGCGCTCTTTCCCTCTCGTCTGGTTTCACTCTCGCAGAGAATGGCCCCATTATGCATTATGATTCGTCGTTCCGACGAGCGATTTGCGAGTGCTGCGAAGCGCGCGGAGAATCCGTCGATGACCGCGCGAACGCGTACGAGAGGAAGAAAATTATTTTTGAAAATGTTTCCATAGGATGATGATGTGGATTTTGATGTGAAAATTTTATTAGAGATATAGAGGAATGGTGATTGGGTTTTAGTTTTTTTTTTTTAAGTGACTATTAATTTAAAATGTGTCGGAGGGATGATGTGGTTTTGAAATTTTGTGGATATCAAACTGAAAATTGTATAAAATTTTGGTTAGTAAATTTCTAGAGATATCTGAATTTAAATATCTATAATTGTCATGCTTTCTTTTAAAATCTCTTGATAAAATATTTCACGACAATTTCAAGAATATATAATATATCTGATACACTAAAAAGTTACTCTCGATTTATTAAACCATACACTTTCATAAAATGGTTCACACGACTCACATGTCTCCGGTCCCTAATAAAAAATTCAAAATTGCTTTCTAAATACCGTCCTTCTTACCCTCCCTCCTCAGAAACATGTTAATAAGAACCAAACGTGCGTGTACCTCGATTATCCTCTCCTCCATATATATATACCCTCTCATAATTAAACCCAATGCCAAACGAACCCACAAGTTTTTTCCTTCTATCCTCAGAAGCATACGCGCATGCAAAGCCATCGTTATACGCACTGCATATATACACACACACACTTTATAAATCGAGCTCCACGCGTATATATGTGCGTGTATATAAAACGCGCGCGTCTGCTGCAGACTTTTTCGGTGGCGGTGGCGGCTGCGAGGCGCGGCGCCATTACTATCGGGCCATTGGCTTTTACGGCGACGTAGAAATGTATTCAGCGCGCTCTATACTGATTGGCGTTTTAAATTTCCCGGGCCATTGCACACCGGAGGGGAGAGGGAAAGTGGTGGGGATATACCTTCGACCGGATCCAATAAGTATTAATGGCGCGCGCTTCGAAAAGCGGAAAGTTTTTTGAAAAGGCTCTATATAGGAGGGTGGGTATATGGTCAATGTCGTCGGAGGGAGGCTTCTTCTTGATTTACAAGGCGAATAATTGCGCGATATTCGTTTTGTAAGTTAAGTAACGGGCTTTCGAGTGGAATTTTATGTCGATGTAAGAGAGAGACTGGAGTATATGTTTTCCGGTCGTGGCTGATGTCTTTTTAAAGTTCGCTTGTGGTGGATGACGTTTGACGTGGTTTCGCATTATTGGAATTGAAGAATTAAAGAAGTGAAGAGGTTCTTGATTGTGCTTTAATGGATTATTTATATTAGTGGAAATTTAAACATACACATGTTGCGTTCATTTTTTAACATGATCATTCTAGAATAATACATTGTTATAATTTTGTTGAAAAAAACGGCTTTATGTTTTGTTATGATTTATCTCATTAAAAATATTCCATATGCTTAAACAAAAACAAAGTATACCAAAATATATTTCCTTTATAATCACTATAATATACTTCTTTTTTATTATTTACTTATAAATCAATAAAAATCAATTCTCAAATCTCCAACCTTAATTTAAAAATACCATAAGCTCCAAGCACCACGATTCAACTTGCAACAAGAACCGTTCCAACTCGTAACCTATCCAAAAATACCCCACTTTACCTCTTCTTCTCGCTCTCTCATATATATATACGCACGGCATAAGCCCAGCTCCTTCCATGTGTGAACCATATATATAGCCATATATAGCACACGGCGTGGCGGTGGCGATGACAAGAATTGTCATGCGATATATACATATACCTATACATACGCAAGCGGCTGCAGCATCAGAGTAGTATAGAACTTTAAAACCGTACTGGCTGCACATGCAAGCGTTTCGCGCGAGCTCGAGAAAAGCCGTAAAGAGAAAGAGAGCAAAGAAAAGCGCTCTGTAAACATTCACGCGCGGCCGCACGCTTGCAGAAGAGGAAGAGAGCGAGAATTATTTGTCTTTTGCATTTTCTACCCACTTTATTGCCACTTGATATTCCTGTGGAATATCTTTTTAGGAATTTTTCACCGAGACGGAATGTCAACATTAGAGGTTTGGATGGTACCGAAAGTTTCATGATTGTTTGGGATATGATCTATGATATATTTGGAATGTTAACTTTCTATAATGATTCGTTAAACATTATTAGATTATACTTTATTTTGGTTAAAATCTTGTTAGTAAAATATTGTTCAACTCATGCGTGCAATTATTCACGGGGGTATATAAAGTTCAGAGAACAATCGAAAAATTAAGAAAGCATATATATATATATATATATATACACACACACACACACATTAAAGTCGCGTGAAACCGTAGTATTTAAGAAAAGTGGGCAACGACCATAGCCACTTTAAACAACCAACCAACGTACCGACACTGCGTGTATATATATATATATATATATATATATATACACACACACACATACACTGCAACGAGCAACGGTCGACTACTCCCTCGCGCCATGCACGCACGCACGCACGCACGCCATAAACCGTCAATTATTTCACGCCATTGTTCTCTCCTCCTTCTCCTCCTCCCACACCTCGCCACGTGTATATCCACGCCTCCACACACGCGTATATATATATATATACATTGCTATCCTTCTTATTTCCTGCCTTTATCCTACCTCGCACCAACGTTTCCCTGCTTTTCTGCCATTCGCATTCTATTCGGTCTCTCCCCCCCGCGCGCGTGTGCGCTACACTCGCGACAATCTTCCCGCGCGTATCTCTCTCTCTCTCTCTACTTTTTGTCCTTTTCATTTCCTTACTTTTATTCGCGCTTCCTCCCGCGCGTGCGCAGTACGGTCTCTACTATTCTATTTGGCCCATAGGCAAACGCATTATCGTTGCCTCTTTCTTCGGCTCTTCCTTCGCTGTGTTTCTACGTTGCTTTTCCTACGATAGCTCCTTTATTCGTGAGTATGAGTGTATAAGAGAGAGGGGAAAGGAAAAGAGTAGAGTGCGGGCTTTTATGCGGAACTGTAGGTGGCCAGGTTTGTGCAGAGATAGCATGCGTGTGTATATAGTATATACGAGTTTCGCAAGCTCGATGGGGCGCGCACGTGTGAGCGCGTGCGCACGTGGGGATACGTATGCTGCATTCCCATGAACAAATGGGTATAATGAAAAAATAAGACAATTGGATGATTGCAGGGAAATAAAGGGTTCACAGTGTGGTTTAAAGAAGGCGATTAATTGGTTGTGTGCAGGAAGTGCGTTCACGGAATATTTGATAAAGTTTTACGTGTATGCGCTGTGAAAAGAAAATATTTACATGAGTTTCCAAAAACATTTGTTTAACAATAATATCCCTTATATTAATTACTTTTATGTCTAAAATATCATTTTCATTTTTTTTCTTAACTTTGCATGAATATTTGCGTATAGTATAATAATTATATGTATAGTAACTATTACTACTATAGTTACTTTTGGTAAATCTTTAAGACGCACTTAAAAAATTACTCTAAATAACACTAATAAGTAATAACATTTATTTATACAAGTTTCCACTAGTAAATTTAACCTGTTTAGTAAAAAGTAAACTTATTACAAAAAAAAAAAAAAAATTAATTTAATCTCATTCACAGTAGAATAATTTTAAATTTAAATTTAGATTGTCAATTGCACATTCTGAAAATGAAGATCCAACTTTTTTTTAATCTTATTTCTCTGTCCATCGTTGCGAGAAAATTAACTTCTCGCTTCCAAGTTAAATGAACTGTATAAAAAGTTCGTATAACAATTATTACACCCTTCCTCTTCATTCAATCTAACGTAAAACAAAAGCTCCTAAAGATAACTCGAAATCAACATCTGTAAACAGACTTTTTCTCTCCCCTTTTCCCAAAAAAAAAGAACTTCTTAACAACAAACCTTCCCTTCCCCTAATGAACTCGATATCCCTTCGTACCTTAATACCTCGCTTTCACACATCACCTTCCTTCGCTCGCATCCTTACACCAGACAGACCTTCTCACACACATATAATCCCACCGATATGCTACCACCTCACGTGTATATGTCAACCAGAGCCAAGCCACTACCACTACCACCACGACCACTGTTGCCGTCGCCACCACCACCACCGCACATCGGTATCGCGTCTACATATGCAAACGCAGCCGCTACCGCTATGCGCTCACGTCGTATCGTCTGCATAAACGAAGGCCTCAGTACGCGAGAGCGCGCGTACAAACACATACTCGAGAGCACAAGCCACGTGCGTATACACATACGCGTTTCCAGTATGTACATACGTATATATATACGTAGGTATACGTATAGTACATAGCTATATATATGTGGATATACGGATGTGCGCGTGCAAGAGAGAGAGAGAGAGAGAGAGAGTGTACACCGCCCTGGCGAAGACACATAAAAGCAATCCCGGAGTTCGACGCGTGCTGCGCAAACTTACGCGAATAGTGTCTAGAAATAGCGAATACGCGTGAGTGTGTATAGGGAGAGAGAGAGATGCAGTAGCGCAAAGATTCTATAAAGTGCATGCGAGGTAATCTTACATATATATATATATATATATATATATATATAGGATATACATGCGTTGGAAAATGTACTTGGGCGGCCTGATGACTTTATAAGAGTAAGGGCGAGAGCAAGTCTATCGTTGGGTGTCGTTAAAGAAATCGTCGAGAGAGAGAGAGAGAGAGAGAGATAGAGAGAGAGAACTGCTTCACTCTTCAGAGGTCGGCTGAATTTTCCTTATATATGGTAATTAAAGTGATTCCGCTATGTGGCCGGAGTAATTCCTGCAAAGTAGCGAACCGTAATGACGCGGCTACATACATTCATATAAGCCTCTATAGTGTATAACATAATTGCGAAAGTGTGATAATGTTTCGGTCTGAGAATCAGTGTGATTGTACTATGGTATAATTTGAAGTTATCATTGCAGTAGATCAACACTTTTTACAAGCGATTATCGCTCGTTATATACGTGGAGGCGGGGGTACATACGATAGAGATTGATGGCTCCTTTATAGTCGCTAAATCATGAGATAAGGGCGTCTCTCTTAACGCTCGTCTTTCTCCACTTATATATATATATATATATATATATATATATATATATATACACACGTACGCGAGAGCAAATTACACGCTAATTTTTTTCTTTCTCTTTACTAGAATAATGGTTCGTCTTGAAATAACTATATAGCGATGTATTGTACCGTACACCTCCTTCCAAGCTATAGCAAAACATATCAACTTATCCGCGTGCCAGCGTCCTAAGAAACTTAATAGACCGATAAACACGTTGAAACAAAAAGCATATACAGACGTAGTATATACACGCGAGTGAAGAACCTCGCACAAACACATATAACTAGATACCTCGAGGGTATATATACAGCTGATGGTTCTTCTCTCACTATTGCACAGAGCGAGAGAGAGGGGGGGGAGGAACGCATACGCCAGTTATCGCGTGTGTATGCATATACATATATGTATACACATAGGTTCTCACTATACGGCGAGCGCAGCTCATTCTCACGCGTGCGATGATTTTCTCCCTCGATTCCTCGAAGGCTCGTTTTGCATAAACACACGCGCGCGTGCGCATCGCCACGCGTGTGTCTTATAGGGTGTATATCTTGGCTATGGTGGTATATAGAGGTACGAGTATAGAGTGTCGATTCGACGAGAGGTCGAATTGGTAAGTGTATGGGAATCCCGATTGATTGGGTGAAGAAAGTGGAGGTTTTGGTTAGTGGGGATGAAACTTTAGGTATGGGACGTTTACAACTTCGATAAATTCTGTTTTATTTTCTCAAGTTTAAAAGTTATTAAAAAAATATTTCTACAGTATTGTATACTAAAACTCAATAGTTTCCCATCTATAAAGGTTCCGAGGCTATCAGTGTTTATCAACATTATTTTCTGTAAGATTACTTGAAAATATATATTTTGAAGAATCATGAATTTATATAATAAATGACATTTAAAAATTACTATAATGATATTAAAACTACCAGACAATTATTTATATATTTAGTTTATTATAAATATACTTTTAATTATAATGAAGTATAAGTAAAATTAATCAATGCCGGAGAAGAACAATGTTTGCAACAACATATTTTGTCAAAGATAATTATGCGCGCTCTACATCATCTGCATTTTAGATGAATTATGAATGTAGCATGGAACCCATTATAACAACATATTATCTTTTACATTACGATGGCGTAATTAAATTCGGTTTAGGTAATTATACTATGCGTGAAGAAAGGCAAAATACGTCCTTAAAATGACTCGAAAGCTAATATAAGTTAATTAATTACTTCTGACAAATAACACAACTACATCCTATGCAACTCTGATGGTGTATGCGGCAGTGGTTTAATGTAGTTTTTAATTACCACAAAAAAAAGAATGTTCAAAAAATCACGTAATCGTTTTTTTTTATGAACGTCTACTAATACGTCTACATGTCAGAGTAATTAACCGGTTATAAAAAAATCAATTTCTTTTGATTATAAAACCAACGTACATTATCTTCAATAAACCCATCAACTTGACGTTCAACCCCATTTCACCATCGAAAAAATACGCAGAACACCGGAAAACCGCACATCGCTTCCGCCCCAGATAAGCCACAACGTCGCTGTTGCTGCTGCTGCTGCTGCTGTTACCATACAGCTTCGGAGCAGCCTGTGATGATAATGCACATCGTCGAGCGCAACAAACAAACGACTGCGTATATAAAGCTACAGCTCCCAACGACAATAATTCCCTCGGAAGCGCGAATGACGTGGAACGATAACACGCAGACTCCACGTATACGTATATTGTACATCGAGGCTACGAGATCCCAGGAAATAGAAAGAGAAGGCGGATTACGGAAGAAGAGAACAAGCGCACGAGAAAATTATTAATACGAAGGCAAAGAACGTCTTCGTCTTTATACATAACCGGCGGCGTCTCGAACTTTACGTAGGGATATTATATACGAGGGACATCTGCGAGCAAGAGGTAATGACTTTTTGATTACGCGGAGGGAGAAATAAAAATAATAATAATAATAAAGGCGATGTATAAGCCATGGCGACAGATGCGTGCGCCAATGACGGGCAAGTCAATGTGCTCCAGGCTGTATAAAGATCCACGGGTTTTTTCGAAGAAGAAGAAGAAGGTGGAGATGAAGGAGGAAAGAGTTGCGAGATGCGCGCAAGGAATGAAGAGGAGAGAATTTTGTCGCCGCAATTTACGCGAGTCGACACAGTGTATACGTAAGATAGTGATTAAAGTCGAAGGGGATTCGGGAAGGTTTTTTTTCTACAGGCTGAGAGAATGTTTACAGTGGTTCGGTGATCTGGTTGTTACTAGTATAGGTTGGAAGATTTATGAGAAAGGGTTCAGAAGGAATGGTTATGTAAATCTTGTGGTATATGTGCAGTGGTGTGTGATGAGGCCTTGATGAGGTTGTAATAGGGAGAGATTTTAAATGCGTGTGTTGGAGATCTTCGTTGGATATGTACAGTAGTAACGATTCTCGTCAAAGCGACGGGAGTTCTGTGTACATCATATTGATCAAGGATTTAGGTGGAATCTCGGGATGTAGTTTAAGGAGTTTACTACTTTGATAATTTAAAAAAACTTTGTATAGATCTAGATTAGTGAATTTTAATTCTATAATGCTATCCTACTTATTCGTTCATTGATTTACAATATTTCAGTAAAACAAACATTTTTGAGATAATGGATCTTTAAAGGGTTAGTTATCATCTTTCAAAACATGTATTTATTAACTGTGGGAATAATAGATAAATTTATGACTACGAGAAAGATAATTAAAATAAAAAATGAATCGAAGATTAAACTCGCGATATTTGAAAAATGTACATACTTTTGAGATGATTTTTCTTGTGGATAATAATTTAAAACTTCTCTATATGGCAATGCAATCACTCACATTAACGCCTACAACTTCGGTAAGAAGTAAATATTGTACATACCTGAAACAGAAAACATTAAATATATTTATTAATTATTCAACTATTCTGCACACGCACACAATCTTTAGTTTTATAACTTTTTTTTTTTAAATTCAAGTCCCTCTCTCAATTTCATGACCATCAAACAAACCCCTATACTGCATTCTCCATCTGAAGATTCTCATTCAAAAACCTCAGCAATTCCTTAACATCCTCTCCGCCCACGCATGCTCCCCTCCAAGAAAACAATGGAACCTCCTGGCACAGCAGTGTGTGTGTGTGTATATATATACACGGAAACGCGCGTATATATAAATCCTTCCTCCTCACCGGAATCGATAAGCAAACACGCAACAATGCGCAAAGACGCTGCCGCTGCTACTGCCCCACGTCAAAAGACAGACGCGATATCTCGCGCGGATGCACTTCCGCCGTTCAGGGGATATTGGATTTCCGTAAGAAGAGAGAGAAAGAGAAAGAGAGAGAGCAAAGATTCACCACGGGGATGCTTCAGCGCCGAAAAAGTCGATTACTCAGCGGGAGCTGGACGCGTGGGAGGAGGTTGATTTTGCGGCGGATAGTGGCAAGGTGGTATATATAGCGAATTTTTGGGGGAGTTGTCGATGGTAGGTTTTGGAGGAATTGAGGTATGAGCTGATTGAAAGGTGGTTTCGGTGATTTATTATATAGATATTATTATCTGTGTGTGTGTATAAAAATGTTGCCAGTAGTGTAACAATAACAAATAAAATCTTTCTATCAAAGAATTTTTTAAACTATTTATGTCTTTCCAATATTGCCATTCATGGTTCTGTACGTCTGTACATATTAAATGCTAAACATCATATATTTTCTGGAATTTGAGCATACAGTTTATTACTTCCAATATATCATTTTCCAATTAGTATATTCCTTATAAAATTACATCTATATAAATATTACCATTATTCCACTAATATCAAACAACAAATAATAATTTTTATTATTTCCAAAAAATCACACTCATATATCCTGCATCTTTAATTTTCACCTATGTCGACGTTATTTGAAAACACTCTCGCTCTCTTCCTCCTCCTTCTCCCAAGCGAATGCATAAAAACAACAGGATTTTATATACAAGCGCGGACTTGTCATCCTCGTCCCCTTTCTGCGCACGTGCGCGCGTGTTTTAACGCAGATTGAACGCGTGCGCGCGCGTGCGCAATTGTCATTTTCGTTCGTATACGCGTCGTCTCTTCTAAGATTGCGGACGAGATAATGCCTCGAAAGCGGATTGCATTTTTCACGCCTATATCGAGAGAAGGATAGAGTGAGATAGCAAGAGATGCACAAAGTAATGAACGTCTCGCGCGAGTGTATACTTACAGTGCACGCGTAAAAGTTGAGTGTGCGTCTAATGCTCAGAGAGGGGGACGAAGTAAAGCGACTCGACTTAACTGAAAGTGTGGGATTTGGTTCCATTATTTGACTAGAATTTTGCATTAAAGTAATGGTATAGATTGTGTGTTGG
>JAYJLV010000001.1:7007942-7025896 GCA_036873485.1 Torymus texanus | reverse complement strand
TTATATAGTTATTTTCAGTTTTTAACTGTTATGTTCAAATTTCGATTGCAAAGAAATTAAATATTCTCATTTTTCTTCATTTTTCTTTAAAATTTTCTTCACTTTTTAATAGTTTTAAACTGTTTTGTTCGTTTATTAAAAGTTAATATCAGTTCTCTTTAGTTATTACCTGTTATGTTCAATCATCGAATTATATATAGCATAATTTTCCATTTTCTCATCATTTATAGACAGTTTTCTTCCATATATAACTATTGTCTTCAGTTTTATTCAGAATAAAACTGTTATTTTCAGATTCTTACTGATTTCTTAATTTCTTAAAGTCGCTTGCTTTTCAGAAAACAGAACATAACTGTGGATAACGAAAGAAAACTGTTTATAATTGTATGTAATTGTAGATAACTGAAGAACACTGATAAAAACTGAAGATTACTCTTGTCTTTGTCTCAATTCCGACATTTTTCTGCAGTTAATTTCTGTTTTTTCCGTTTTCTTCGGTTCTCTTCTGATAGCTGCAGATATCAACTGTTATCAGCATTAATTTTTTTCACTAGGGAGAGTGTGATATTTGGTTTTTACGAACAAAAATGATAGAGGCATGAAAATCTAACATATTGAAGCGATGGTATTTTCTACTGTTAAAATTTTATAATATCAGGTTAGGTTTGCACAATATTTTTCTAATAAATATTCTATATAATAATAGACCCAACAACTCCAAAGAAAAAATCAACAATATAACAAACATTAAAAAAACTAACAAAATCAGTTATATGTACACTACCCCACTACTACGAAAAATCCCAACAACCCCTATTGGCATCGCTTTCAGCCGAAAGTACGTCGACCCATCCCTTGCACTTACGCACGCAGACGCCGTACGAGGGAGAGAGCTGAGGATAGGTATATAAGGTATTAAAGAACCGACACGACGCCAACGTGGAGGGCGAATTACGTAGAGGGCGGCAGCCGTCCATCCCGGAATTCGCGTAAAGCGCGTAATCGTCCGTAAAATCCCTAATCGCACGAGCGAGAGAGAAAGAGAGAGAGCTCGGCATAAAGTGCCAGCGCACGAAAGGCGCCTTAAAGCCGCGCGGCTCCCCGAAATTTTGCCTGTGATGTGCGCGTTTTACATCTGTAATTTTATCTTATTTAATTAAATTTTAACGCAACGATCGCAAATATTACGACAGAGGGTTGTTCATGCTGAAGGATGGAGGTGAGTTTAATTGAGTCTAAAAGAGTATAGGTTGATGGTAGAAGTTTATCATCTTGAGTTGGATGGTTTGTTGAAGAAGGAGATAAGTTTTCAGGAGATATGTTGTTAACGTATATCTTGCAAGATATTCGGATATTTAAATGTTGTAATATTGATTTGACTGTGAGTAAAGGATGTAGAAATACCGACGAACAACTATACTTTTTAGTATATGATCGTTTATTTTAGAGTGAATGCAGGCAAAATTTATAAAATAAAGTATTCCCAAAAGTTGTATTTTTATATTTTTAGTTTAGTTCGTTCACCTAGAACAAACTATAAATTTTTAATAGAGAAAATAATTGATTTTTCCTCCAACTACAAAGATATAGGAACGATCAATGTAATAACGTATATTGACAACATATAAGTACATCATATTTAATCACATCGAAGGCTTCATTCAATGATCTCTTACACATACACCCTAAAATCCTCTCAATCAAAACTCCCCAAATTACCCATCTTCAACAAAAAAAGCACTTCTCCACACTTCATCCCACGCACATGCTCTCTCTCTATCTCTCTTACGATGCATAATGCACACCATGCGCGCGCAGCGCTCTCTCTCGCGAACCCCGTCTGTTTATCCGACCGGCTTCTTAGTACACGCGCGTACAACGCTTCGGCACGCAAATCTCGCCCATCCTCCCCTCACTCTACATACATACACATACTCCTTCGATCCCCTTACACAGACACATACATAGAGCACACGTCGTCATGTAACCGAAGCCGCCCTCCGGCCCTCACTCTCTACGTATGCAGCTGCATAACCTACCCGTAAATACATATATAAGAGCGAACGTATACATATATATATATATACGCGGGGATTATTATCGCCGCGTATACGAGCCGTTTCCGCTCGATTTTCATCTTCCACATATACATACGTCCATACCAACATACATACAACGGCTACTAGAGAGACGAAGAGGTGTCCGCGAGAATTATGAAGTCGAAGGGTGAGCTTTTGAATTTTCGCGATAAGCCATCGAGGAAGGCTTTAGCATGTAAATTGCAGCAGCGAGTAGTAGTGGTAGTAGTAGTTGTATAGCGGTGGTAAGCTCGTTCGCTTGTTCGAGAGCTCCGCTGGAATAGATATCGGTGCAGTACTACGCGTAGCAGTCAGAGAGAGAGTGTTTTGTGTCTTGCGCTCTACAGACGGAAGTCCGTCTTGTAGAGAGAGAAGGAGAGAAGGAGAAGGAGAAGGGGTCTATGGTGACCGCGAGAATATATATAGAGTTAAGTGCGAGAGAGAGAGAGAGCTTGCGTGATTGTTAGTCAAGTGGGTTATGGGACAGTGAGTAACGAGCGTTTTTGATATGTTAATATTATTGCCGTACCGCGGTGGTATAGAGGGAGAGAGTGAGTCGTACATATAGAGATGGTGTGTGCATATATAGATGGAGGGTGTGCTTAGCCGTTAATTGGCAAAAATTTACAGCTCTACGTTGTTGTTCTGGTATGTTACAGCATTGAAATTACATATATTGTAATATAATATTATATGGTTAGCGAATGCTAAATAATTTTCGGTCTTATTTTGTGCAAAAACAGACCTTGAAATGTCTCCGCGAATTTTATAATGTATAAATTCATAGTAGGCTATTTGAAATATGATTTCATTGGGGAAAGGATAAATTATATACGCTGCGTAATGAAAACTTAACGACTGCATTCTGTCGCGCCAATATGCGGTTCTCATCGCGCGATGAATGAGTCATATTAATTCGAAATGAAAAAAAAGAAAGTACCGCTGCTGAATAATTTGCCAAGAGCAAACTGTCACCGAAAGAACCCAATTGAAATAACCTTGTTGAACTCGTGAACGTGAAAAATTCTCTCCTTATACACTCATTCATAACTTTTACAGAGTTGGTAACGAGCGAATGCCCGTAATTTATGCATTTATTTTGTACGATCTCTCTCATACATGCGTATATCGCAAAATCGGATAATCCAATCGAGTCAATTATTCCGTAGATATATAGGAGAAAACGGGATGAGAGGGAAAGGCAGTGAACTGCGCACTAAACATATCGACGAAAGCCTATGATTCAATTGTCGCGAGCGCACGAAGAATTGAATTTCGCTCGGGGAATTTCCCAGCGGCGTCGCACCTAATTCGTTTTTCCCGTACACGCGGGGTCCTGAAAAAAAAGAGACAGGCAACTGATCGCATAGACGAGTTCGATAGCTGCGTTAGGCCATCAAATGGGGAAAGAAATTTCGTTTTTTTGATTTTTATCGTTCTTGGTTTGATGCGAATGAGTGAATGATGGTGTTTGCCAATTGAATAGGGGAATTATTCATTTAATGAATGAAATGGCAGGATGTTTAATATTCCAACGCGCGCGCGTGCATGAGCTCTTTGTGGGTTCTGATGAGTTTGCAGAAGCGATGAGTCGATTTTATTTTGTTATTCATGTGCATAATTCAATTTGCATGAACTATGCTAAACGTACAAAAATATTATCCGCGCGCGAATGTTTGCAATGAAAATAACAGGGTTGATATTATGGTGTGTGTATATATATATATATATATATATATGCAGAGTTATGAAATCGATTTTATACTTGTAATAATTTAATAATGTTTTAATTTTAAGCGAATAATCGACGCTATATTTGATTTTAATGGGAAAAGCATTTTGACGTATTCGAGAATTAAATTTAGTGATGTATACGTTTTTACGAAGTTCATTGAATACAGGAATTTCATTACATCTCCAAAATTAGCGGAATATTGAATACAAACTATACATATATACATACGCTTAATGAATGAATCAGTTCTGGGTTAATAGGGAATAAAGTGAAAATAATTTTAGCTATAACAGCGGCGAGTGGGAAAGATTAAATTACTCATACAGTTTGAATACATGTTACATACTCCTATATGGATATATGAATATCACTCACGTCGATCAATATAGGATTGAATGTTAAATGTAAGACAAAATAGACTATTGATGAGGTTTTAATATATCAGAGCAGAAACTTCACTTATGTAATGTCAATATAGCTTTAACAATATCACATTAAAATACAAATTGTAATTGATATATGTAGCTATGTATTCTCATACTTTTCAGTCGTTCAAAGGCTTCATCAATCTCGCAGTAAAACTGGGAGTATAATAGCTCACATTTCGGAATAATCAAAATTTATTAACTTTGTCCATTTGTGAAAGAGAGGGTATGAATTATCCTCATTACCAATTAATTCACACTAATTACATTTAATTAATTTCGTTGAATTTCAGCAATCCTTGATCTCTAACAAATATAAGCCTTCGAAAACTGCCATCCTACCATTCTCTAAAGTTAAATCAGTGGCAAATTCACTAAATATTAGTAAAACCTTGCTCCGCCCTAGAATTAGTGAATATTCAAAATTGGTGAATAATTGTTATAATGTTCATTGGTGTTTTCACTAATTCAATTTTATAGAGCATACTTGCATTAATCGACAATACACTCCACATTAAAACATCACTGATCATCATTTAAACTCCTACGTTGTTCCATATTCCAAATACTCTTCATATATACACGTGCGACGCGGCGCATAATATTCTTCATCTGAAAGCTATCGGAAGCTGACTTTTCCAGCGTAGGGATTAGCAAGCTTTGAAATACGGTTAAATCGGCCATGCGGCTTCAATTTGCGAGTTCGTCAAAAGGGATCGTCGAAGTAACGAAGACCCTCAAAAATTCCATTTATTTTCCATGCGCAGCTGCGGCTACAGCAACGGCTTCGTCCAAAAGTTTCGGTATAGTTCGCGCAGTCAGAACTTCCCAAATCCCTACGGGGCTCGTTGCCTTTTAAGAGGCTTTTCCGCTGATTTTTTTGTTAACGAACGACGCGCAGCGGATGCGCATGGATTCAAAGACAGAGCATGTCGGTACGGTCTGGTTCTCTTCGTTGCTGACTTTTTCGAGGATGGCAAGCAGTGTAGGGGATTGAAGCATACCAAGGGATTCTTTGGGGATTGAAATTTTCGGGGAGTCGTTTTTTTTTTGTTTTTCTCTTTTTTAATTAGGGAGTCTTTTCATTAGGAACGCTGGCTCTTGGAAATTTTAATTGGAGGATTTGTTTTTTATAGATAGTATAACAATTTTTGGGAGCAATATATTATGCGTTTGCATTCTTTTTATACTGGTTTCTATAATTTATTAATCTAGATATAATCAGGAGATTATTTGTATTTTAGGAAATGCTTAAACAAACGTTATAAACAGAAACTATAATAAACGAAAAAAAAGTAATATAAATATCGTTATCATGAAATAGTTGAAAAATATCACATTTTGCTCATTAACACTTACTCAAAATGCTCTAAATTTTTCTGTACGTTCTTAAAACAACGATGAAATGAAATGCGCCAAATAATTTAGAAAAAGAAATACGTCTCACGTTATACATCTACAAATACTATCTCCGTCAATCCCACCCTCATTTTCCTAAAACCCTCATCGTCGCTCACCCTAACAATCCATCTATCGCACCATTCTACCCCATACATCCATCCTCCCACATCTTTCTCTCTCTCTCGCTCTCTCTTCTCGCGTGTAAAAATCGAAAATCCGGCAGCCGCCCTTGACATTACGCCGTTCCCGCATTAACGTTCGCTCAAGGTCTTCCCTCTCTTCCCCCTTTTATTTGCGCCTCATTTTCTTCTTCTTCTTCTTTCTTCTTTTTCCCTGCGATATGGCTCGTTCGCGTGAAAAGTGCACGAAGGAATTTCCGTCTCGCTATAGCGCGCTGGGGTCAGCGCCGCCACCACCACCGTCGACGTCACTTTCGCTCGGGTAACTATTCCACTTGCCCTTTCTTCGGGCGTCGTACAGGAGAGAGAGAGAGAAAGAGAGAGGAGGGAGAAAGAGGAAAGAGGGCGATTGTTTGCAGAGGGAGAGAAAGATATGGAAGAAAGAAGGTTTTTTTCTGCAAGGATCTATAGTCTGGCAAATAATATTGTATATAGTTGATTTTAATTTAGTTTGATAGAATGATTTTCATTTTATCTCAGCTAGTATGCATATATGAGAGATTCATTATAATTATAAGTTAGAAATTAAATAGTTAGTCATAGTTTTAGCACTATTAATATTATAATTTAAAGGTTTATTGTAGATTTGCGGGCGATCGAAAGTTTTGAGTGTGGGGGTACGTATACGTAGCGGATTATTGACGATGAGTGTTGAGGTTTTCTTGATGTGTTTACCATTAAATCCTTTATGTTTTTCTCCGTGAAAAATAAAGAATTTTATTCAGCGTTCTGAGTAGAAACTTCAATATTTTAACCGAGGATTTTTATGCTTTTATCAATATGTGTTTATTTTATCTCAGCTAGTATGCATACATGATAGATTCATTATAATTATAAGTTGGAAATGAAATAGTCACAATTTTAGCACTAAAAGAATTATATTTTACGAATAAATTATTCAGGCGCCTGTCAAATAACATATTATTGACATTCCATTTTTATAACATAGACCTTATATTACTGATTTTCTATGCTATCAGTTGATTATAGTTAATTTCTATTCTTATATATGTAGATTTTTCCAGAAATAACTTTCAATAATATTTCTATTAAAATTCAATAGAACTTTTTTTTTACTGAGGTGCACTCATTTATTTGGAACAAGTCAAATAATATATATGTAGTATAAAAGCATTATTATATATTTTTAATATAGCATATTTAAAATCGCAACAATCAATCAAGTATAATTAAAATATCAACACGACCATTAAAATGAACTTCATTCACCATTTAATACACGAAACATTTTATATAACATCCTCAATATCAAACAAATTCCTCTTCGACCCACAAAGTAAAAAAAAATTTGTTTACAAATATAAGCATCGGTTACAACACCGTCGAGCCGCAATGTTCCGTCCATTCAACCGTTCCTGAATGCTCACCACACAAAGACATAGCCTTTCCCTCTCTTTCTCTCTTTCCACCCCTTACACGAAAGAGACAACGATGAAGAACCTATACCGAATAAGGAGAAACGAAAAGACGACGACGACGACGACGACGACAAGTCAAGGCATCTGCACAAGACGTCGTCGTCGTCGTCGTCGTCACGCACGTTTGCAATGCTCGCGCGCTGAGATTCTCGCTTGCGCATTACTGTCTTATTCAGCAACCATCGCGCCTTTGAATAATTATCTTATTTTTCGAGCTGACTGCGCGACGCGACGACGACGACGACGACGATGTCGAGGGCAAAAAGCCGCGTAATCCGTGTTTTCGTTCCATTATGAGCTGAGAACGCGCGCCTCTGAATTGATACGTCGGATTTGTTTGCACGAAGGAAGGGAGCTACTACTAGAGAGTGACGGCGTTTTAGCTGTTCGAATTATGAGCACTTGGGGTGTGGTGGGATTATTGATTTGGATTTTGGTTGCTTTGTGGGTTTTAAAGTCGTGTTTTGTTGTATGAATATAAATAATATAAAGAATGAGCTCGAGATACTTTTGTGAACTAGAGAATTGAAAATCATTTTTAAAAACTATATTTTATTAAAAACGTAATAATTAAGTTGACATGAAGTAGAATATTGTAATTTGTTATTAATTTAATTTTTGTGTTGTAAAATTGTATACCATGAAGTTTTTCGCGTATTCATTAAATATACAATTAATAATATAAATTAAAATTTTTTTGCAAAATGAAAAATTGATGACCCAATTACTTGGAAATTAATAAGCTGAAAAATCCCGCATGAAAGCTGAATAAATAACTAATTATAAAACGCTGTTTAATTACTTTATTTTAAAATAAATACGTGCGCTTATCGTTAGGCTATTGTCTCGAGTGTATAACGCTGCATAAACAATCATTTTAATTAAAACTTCATTTTATCAATAACACTGGAACGATAAATTTTCTTTTATGAAAACCCACTTTTCTCTGAAAACTACCTTTCGTCGCGTAACAAGCACCAAAATAAGATTGAATTTCGCTTCTACATCATGTCACACGGTTGAGTCGTCAGATCCCGAAGCAGACTGACATCACTCGATGAAAAATTCATTTTACCCTCAAAATTTTTACAACTCTTTCACCCTCCCCATCGCCATAATATATATGGCCAAAATTAAATTTTATCTCGTCAAGACAAGAATCGATATAAAAGTCAATCTTCGCTGGACGCTCGTATATTTTTCGTTATGAGCGTCTTTTTATGGTAACGCCTTGGGCTTTCAATTTCGATGGCCGCCGGTCAGCGTGAAAATCAGTCGTCCCGTAAGAGAGGGAAAGACGAAAGTGGACGACGAGGACTTTCCCTGTAGGGCGCGGAAAAGATGTTGCGGCTAGGCGACAAAATTGTAGTGGGAAAGAGCGAGGAAGGAAAATTTCAAGTGGTCAATTGGGAGTTGATTAACCGTTAGTGTAGCGTGTTTTGGAAATAAATAGAAATTGTAGTTTGTTAATGTTTTTAAATAAAATAAAGACTTATAATATATTACATTTACATTTGAAGATTTTTAGGAAAAAGATTTTCTTCGTTATAAAATACTTGAAAAGGTGAATTTCTCTTTACCTTAATTAGTGTTTTCACAAAAAAGAGTCTTCTTATACTCCAGGGTCCATTAAAATTTTGTAGGATTTAAGCAGATAAAACGCAGCCTCGCAATTCTTTATAATGCTACACATTTTAACGCTTTAAAAGTGACTCAGCCTGTTGATTTACTGCATTTTGCCACTGGGATAGGAGTTTAAAAGCCTAAGCCGCTATTCTCTCTCTCTCTCTCTCGTACGCGCGCTGAGAGAGCGAAAACCGCTAAATGGACTAAAGCGAGGCTCTCGTAATGCCAACTGTTCCCTTCCCTGCATTTCATTGTTCTTCGGACGTTCCTCGGTGATTTCAAGTTTCCCAAGTTCTAATCGTTGAGTACACTTTCTTTGTGGGAAAATTTCTCTCTCCTGTGAGCGCTCGCGTTACTCGCGTCCTCGACTATAATCACATTAACTACATTTACGCGAAATTACCGGCCGAAATCTCTGTCAACTTTGCCAATTAATAATTAAGAAAGTTTATCGCTTTTTAAGGTTTCGTTGCAGAGCGATTCGGTGAGTTGTAACCTGATTCGATTTAAAGTTTCATTTTACCTGGAAAGTGGGATTTTGATTGAATTCACCGTTGTAATATGCAGAATCTTTTCATGTAACGATATTTATATCATAATAGAATACATCTTTCATAAATGTGGCCAAGATTTGATCTTATATTTGAAGTTTGTACACTCCTAAGCTTTTTAAAACAAATCAAGAGTGAATGAAATACAAAAAAAAAACTAATTTTCGTATATATTTCGTATTCTTACCAACGGCATAACAACGCAATATTAAATATAACAATAGATATTATTATATTTATTTTTACACTAAACATTTTCTATATAATATTAGTTTCTTTAAGATTTCTGGAAAGTCTTTTAATAATCAGCTCAAATACATTAAAAACATGACAAATCCACTTAACCATTATATCGCATTCTCAGTTTCCGTCATCCATTCCTTCCTTGTACACTGTCTACAAAAAAAAAGAAAAAAAACGATCAAACACACCAATTGTCTAACAGACACAGAAGAACCTGTAAAATCGCAATCCACTAAACGAGCATCGTCTACCAACGTAAAAACCTGTCCCTCTTTCTCTCTCTCTCTCTCTCTCTCTCTCTCTCTCTTTCTCTCGCGAAGCGTAAAAAAGCAGCGCGCGCGATGTTTCACGGTCGCCGATAATTCAATGTTTTTCATCGCTTACGCTCGCACACGCGACGCGCCTTCGCCACTTAAGCGTCGTCCATTGTCCGACGGTCCACCCGCGCTCCTTTCTCTCTCTCTTTCTTGGGTGAAGAGACGTGTGCGTGCGCATAAGCTGGTACTCGCAACCGGAGTGTCCGTGTCGTGTTGTTGCAAGAGAAAGAGATGCGCGATTTGCGATGTTCAGGAGGGACGCGGGCATATATATATATATATATATATATATATGTAGTATTGTTCGTAGAGCGTGAAAAATGCTGGTAAAAAAGAATGACGGTTGGATAGGATGTTATTGGGATTTTAATTGAGTGAAATAATGTATTGGAATATAATATGTACTATTGTTTGTGGTATCATAATGTACAAAACTATATAAGCCTTTGAAATATATTTTCTTTCTCTGTATAAGAATATACGGCTGGGAACGTAGCTCGTTTAAAATGCCAATCGCATATTATAATTCTGCCTACTTCATTATGTAATGCACCGTATTAATTTTCCAATTAAAGGCGTGTGTCTTTTGTTTTATTATTTTTTTTTATTTTTAAAAATACACGTTGGCACTCGTCCCGGCCTTATTTTCTTTCCAACGCATATCGTTTATGCACTCGCGTTCTCGTTCGCCCTGGGTACAACGCTTTTTACCTTTTTGGTGCCCGAAGAGGCGGACAAAAATGCTAATGACCTACAGAGGTTAATTAGTTCACCTACCGGCCGCCTCTTTACATGTATAATGCGCTTCTGCAACTCCAGCTCCTGCCTACCAATATTCGCGAACTCATCTGTCGTCTTGGGGGCCGCGCGTGGGAAAAACGAGAAAATATATATATATACGTATATTACCAAAGCGGTGCACGTACGGAACGAATATTGTAATTAGGGCGAGGGATGAGAAAATGGATTATTAAAATTAAATCTTTTTAAAGGTATTTAATTTTAATTTAAATGCAATTATTTGAGCGAACGATTTTACGTTTTATTATATGAGTGTAAAATTAACGTGCGACATAAATTGATTTTAGTAGCACTTACGTCTCAGATGTAGATATAAATATAAAGAATTTATTACGTTAGAAAGTATGATTCAATAGTAATTCGATAGAAATCTGTAACTATTCAAAGGATTTGTCGAGCAATGATTTTACAACTTCATCATCTTCATTAACCTTCTTTCCGAATCCGAAACACTTTTTCTTCCGCAACCTTACGTGCTTCATCTCGAAAACAAGAACGACGACAATGACGACCTCGACGCGTCAAGACATTCGCAAAAATTAACCCTCAGAGACGAACGCACGCACGCAGGTAGAAACAACAAAAAAAAGCCACCACGTGCATTCGCGACACCTTATTAAGGGCAAAAACTAACGACGCGCGACTGCGCCGCGTCCCGCAATTATGATAATATATGCTGATTGAATCGTCGCTTCGCTGTCGCTCTCTCTCTCTCTCTCTCTCTCTCTCTCTCTTTCTCTCTCCCGCACACGCGTGTGTACGTCGTTTATGAAACGAGTGATTTAAATGCAACGACGCGGGGCGTAATTGAAAAACGCGCGCATGCACGCCACGCAGGTACGCACATATATATATATATATATATACGCGTTGTTAAAATGTGAGCGAACGCGCGCGCGCGCGCGACTTTTCAACGCGTCGGATTCGGTTTAAATTCAAATTTTACACCATGTGCGAGCTGTGCGAGAGTGTAAGACGTGTGCGATCGTCGTCGTGTGGCTTTTTAATGAGCCGGAAAATTGATGGACTGTAAATCTCGACCGTGATTATGGGTAATTTTGACGCTTGTCGGCACGGGAAATGGTCGCTATGAAAGGATAAGGATATATAGCGGTTTGTAGGTGTGTATGTCTGTATGTGTGTGTGTGTGTGTGTGTGTGTGTGTGTGTAAACGTGTGTAAAGGGAGTAGAATTTTTTATTTCTTGAAAATATTTTAATTCAGCAGGTGAATTTTGTAAAGGAATGCGGTGGTGAGAGAGAAAGAGAGACGAGAAGGCTGATGAAATATTGGCAATAAATATAAGGATGTTTTTATTTTTGGATTGAATGTGTTGAAAGTTGTTTTATATAGAAAAGAAGGGGTGAGAATTTTTAAAATAATGGTTGTTCTATAGACGTATTTTTGTAATACTTTTTGATTCATGTAGGATGATATACCATGACGGAATGATTTAAAGCTAAATATATTTTTGGTTATCAAAAATACGTAACTTTTACACTATTAATTAAAATCTTGACTTTCACGTAAGAATACATATAACTTTGATGGTTTCAATTAACAAATAAATAATAGTTAAAAACTAGTGAATAAATCATATCCTGTATATTAATTAAATCATTGGACGTTCACTTTTTCTCTCAACCAAACAAATAAATTTTTCAACGAAATCGAGCCCATGTTTACAACCCAACCGTCATCTCTTCTCTAATTCAAAATCACAATCACCGATACTTCACTCAAACCGATCGCTCTACCCTCCTTTCCCTCTCTCTCTCTCTCTCTACACACAACCCATGCGACAAACAAGTCCACCCACCGCGAGAGTCAACTGTAGCCATCGCTATACTACTACTACTACTACAACAACCCTACTGTACCTCCGCAAACTCCAAGTATCCTTGGGATACTTACGATTATTGCGCGGCTCGCTCGCTCGATTCAGCTCGTTGACGTTGGCCACGTGTAATGGTCCTTTCAGAGCGTACGCGTACACTATATCCATTCGAAAATGAGAAAGCGTATACCGTTCGTATAATAATATCGCGTTATATGCGATGGATTTTTATGTATTGTTTGCTACTTCGAAGGGTATATATATATATATATATATGTTATTGTTGTATCGTATATGTTTCGGAAAGAGAGTTCAAGATGGTCTTTTTTAAAGGTTTATTGCGGATTTGCGGGGGAACGGAAGTTTTGAGTATGGGGGTACGTATATATACGTATAGCGGATTATTGACCATTAGTGTTGAGGTTTTTCTGATGTGTTTACCATTAAATACTTTATGTTTTTTCCCCTTGAAAAATAAGGAATTTCATTCGGAGTTGTGATTATATTATCTGATGTACAAACTTCAATGTTTTAACCGAGAATTTTGATGCTTTTACATCAATATGTTTATAAAGAACCTGTTTAAAAAGGATATATACCTATATGTAAAATTTATACCCAATATACATTTCGCGCGGTGTTAATTAAAACATTTAACTGAATATATTCACAGCGAATAATTGAGATTTCGTTTTCAACGCCTGCTTAATTACCTTTTCATTTTTCTCTTTAACGTCATTTAACTTTCATTCGCGATTTCAATATCATTAATAAACATCGCCCACTGCTTTATAAAAGCAATTAATTTTGCACATTATGCGACCTCGTTACAAAAAATAAAGCTACAGTCTGAGCTCTTGAAAAAAAGCCAACGCACGCGTTACACTTTGCTTTTTAGTCGACTAAAAACAGGTAATCCAGGGTGAAACTGGTCGTCAAGCTACTCGTTAACGCGATCATTCTTCTCCTATCTTACACACACGCGTCTTCGTGAATCTCATTAAATGCCTTATTTGTCGAAACTGCGAGACACCAATGTATAATAACAGCTAAAATATATATCCATATTTTTCGAACCCTAAACGAGGGCCAAATGAATTTCACTCTCACTGCTTATGCACCAGACGCATTTCTCATGGGGAGAACCATGTATATCCGCGAAACCGGCGATGAAAAAGAAAAATGAAAATAGATCGATATATAGAGCCACGACGGCGCCAATAAAGACGATACAAACGAGCTCATTATGCGAAGGAACGGACGGTTTTTCCCTTTCTTTCTCGCTCGAATAAGGGGGTAGAAACACCGGAACAAATTATACGATTCTGTCCCGTTTCTTTTGTTTTTTTTTCTTCTTCGCCCCTTTTTCTATGTTCGTCGCCACGGAGGCTGCGAAGCCACGTTTCCCGAAATCCCTTGTCCTTCCGCGTTTGCCGCCACGCAATCGTTACACGGGCAATTAAGATAAGGAAGAAGGAAGGAAGGAAGGAAGGAAGGAATTATTGTGATTTAAAGTGTGACTGCGACAAAAAGTGAGCGCGCGTTCTATTAAGAAGTTAATTTAAAGTTTTCTTTTCGAGGCGCTTGTACGCTTGTGCGCGCACGTATATAGCGCATCTTGATTGTCTTCTGATTGCGCAAATAAGTTATATTTGTTCTGTAAAAAAAAGAAGTCGGAACATTTTTCTTACTACAATTTTGTTTACATTGTAAGTTGGAAAGTAAATTAGTTAATTTTTCATTTGACGATTAGCGATTATATTATATGCATCGCTTATTAAAATCTAAGCTGCAATCTTGAAATCTCTGCGCGCACCTGTTTGACATTAAAATTTCTCTGTATTTTATTTACACATCCACTTAATGGACATTTAAATTCGCCCAATCTCACGAAAACCTCATAAATCCTTCGTTGTAACCAGCGCCACGCACCTGCCCATAATTTTTACCTTACAACTCTCGCACTCACCCAGAGACAAATACATGCGCTCTTCGTACACGCACTTATATTGCTCTCTCTCTCTCTCTCTCTCTCTCTCTCTCTCCTCGATATCTTGAAACAACAACTCGCGTTGCGCAACCGCTTCGCATTGCAGCTGTCCGAAATCTCGCCACGCGTTATGTGACCAATCCCCTGGTACTTTATTCGCATATAAACCATGTGTACCGTATGTATATGAATATATAAGAAACTATACAACACGAAAGTCTGTATAAGAAGAAACAGGCGTATGCGTTCGCGTATTATCTGAAAAGACACAGAACAGAGATATGTATACACACCTGAGGGAATATACGTGGGTCATAAACCATTCGGCAAAGTTCGATTATGAAACTTTTTCTTTCGGAATTGGCCTGCGAGTTCTTGCGGACGAGGGCAGTTTTAGATGGGACAGGGGTTGATGGAGATACCAAGGAGAGTGTTTGTCTCCGCGGGTGGATATAGACGTGTCTGCGTTGTCTGGTAGTAAATTTTGATGATGGGAGGAGGGTGTGGGATGGGTCAATGACCGGGGATGTATACGTGGAAAGAAGAAAAATTTAATTGAGTGTGTTTTTACCGTATGATTCATAACTTAAAAAAAAAGATACTAGAAATGTATGAATTGTAGAACAATGACCATGTCTGAAAAGTTTTCTATTTTAGTAAAAGAAAAAAAACTTTCACCTATGAAAATTCTGAAAAAGGTTACATACCTATATGGTATTTTACCTTTTTTTTAACAACAATTTTATCGTTAAGGAAACATATACCTACCTACACATTGCACGTTGTATGTTACTGCATAGACGAACTTCAATTAAAAAAGAATTGCCTGCAACTATACTCTCATTAATTTCTTGAATTTTCAACCTCAATCCTCTTTCTAAATATTTCCAATACTCACCACCACCCTAAGATCCCAATACCTACCTAAAAAAAGAGAAAAAAAAACACTTACAAACGCAAACGACGACTATGAGAAAAAAAAAACGTGTGCCAAGACCTTCTCCTTCCTTTCCCTCGAACTTTCTTTGTCGCCCCCAAGTCGTAAGATATTCCGATGAAGCAGACAGGCGAAAAAGTCACACGCAGGGGGTGAGCATCTTACAAAAAGAAAAGAAGAGAAGAAAGAAAAGAAAGATCGGCGCGCGGTGTCGGATTTCACGTGGGGATTTGCATAAGCAAACGTTCGGTTTGTGGAATCGCACGCGGGAAGTTGCGTGTGCACACGTTTGCGCGAATGGAAGGGAGAATCGTCAAAGGCCATGTGCGCCTATATATAAGTGCGCGGGTGCCACACAGAGAAACACGGATGTTCGTTGCGCATGAATATTTTCCTGCGACTGGCTGCGAGGGATAAAGATATAAGGGGAATGACTGAGAATTTTGGTTGTGAATAAAAAATAATATATATATTTTGGGTCTATTTCGCTGGGTAGAGTAGGGCACTTTTATATATTTAATGTATATATGGTTGTATTCATGACGTGTTCAATCATATATGTAGAACTTGACAAAACCGTGTTTTGGCAAAAAAAAAAAGGTTGGAAATCAAATATTTAAATACACTGATAGAAAGGATTCTTTGAGCCCAAAGCCTTGTGACTTAACAGTTGAGGAATGAAACTAAAATTATTAAAAAAAGGATGATATTGGTAATAAGTTATTCTCGTCACATTACTATGATTAATTTGTAGAATTACGTTCGACTATATCATTAAATATTACAAGGACGCTCTGCATCAAATACAGTTTCCGAAATGAGATCAAACTTAATTTATCGAATTTTAAAATGCAAGGTTAATTACATTCTAGTTTACACCGTTGTGAATATGTAAACTATTTTACTTCCATCTATCACGACAATAAATTGGATTTATCATGTATGTTGTACATACGAATTCAGCAAACAAACTAATTAATTTGATAAGTTTAGAAAATTGTTTCCCAATACGTCGAGTTTATGTTAAATTATAGCTTTGAATGATAAACCTGACATGATCATTTCATAGAATTATTTATTATTTATACTAAATTTAGTAAACGTCATTTACAATAACATAGATATGAATTTATTATTAGCAAGTGAAGTGAGAAATTTTAAACAATTGTAACAACAATTACCTTTCGAAAGGTTTCCGCAAGGTGAAAAATGGTATTACATGAAGACTAACATTTATGCGTTCTGAAAATTAATTTTTTTATATTTTCGATACTACCTATGTTATAATAAATTGTTTAAAAAGTTTAAGCTAAAACAAATCCTTTTATTAAATAAAAAAAAAACACTTCGAAAAATTCATTTCGACAGTCAATCTACAAACTATTTCAACAAATTGAGTTTCCCTCTTCCTATTTACTTTATATAAAAGTGAATAACGTAACCATAATATTTCACACTTCCGACGAAAAAGAAGGGAGATGATAGCTCGCTTGGCGCGCAGACACAGGAAGTAGTAAGCGCGTTCGCGACGACGAAGACGACGACGGAAGAAAAAAAAATAGAGAGGCAAAGGATAAAGGGGGGGGGGGGAAGAGAGGAGGAGGAGGAAAGGCATTATTGGTTACTACATCCACCGGTGCGAAAGTATAAAGAAAGAACGAAGTATAAGACGAGGAGTAACAGAGAAGGCAAGACACAGCTCTAGCTGTATTAACGCGAGAAAGGTGCGACTGTAGAGTCGCAGTTCTTCTCTTACTCTTACCTACACATACATACATACACGTACATGCGTACGAAAGGACGAATAAAGAAGACGAACGTGCGCGAGAGAGGAATCTTGCAATAGGAAAAATAATGTCGGAGTCGATAACGGAGAGCGAGAGAGAAAGAGCGAGTTTCAATCTACGCGCGCTCCTTTGTTTCTCGCGTCAAAGAAGCCAAGTTTTTCCTCCTACTTCTGTCCGCTTTGAGAGAAAGAGAGAGAGAGAGAGAGAGAGAGAGAGAGAGAGAGAGAAATAGTAAATTGGCGAGAATGGAGTAAGTCCCTAATACCCTGGGACGCGACGATCGCGTAGTAAGAGGAATGCGCTCGAAGGACGAAGCCAATGTGTGTGTCTCTGTGTGTGTGTGTGTGTGTGTGTGTGTGTGTGTAATCCGTTGGAAATTTTATTCCTTTCTGGGAGAGGTCGACTTTTCGTCGATTTTTTCCTTTTTTTTGTAGAGGATTGTTGACGTCAGTTGTGATGTTGTTGAGCGATGGGATTCGAATTTTTGCTTATTTGCTTTGTAGTTGGGAGAAAGGTAGAAAGAGAGAGAGAGAGAGAGAGAGAGAGAGAGAGAGAGAGAGAGAGATATTTTCAGTTTACTTTATTCAGGAAAAATGGTGTTTGTGGATA
>JAYJLV010000001.1:6996971-7007842 GCA_036873485.1 Torymus texanus | reverse complement strand
CAAATTGCCATAAAAAATGGTAAATTTTCCCATAATTTTAAGTAAAATTTTCTATCAAATTTTTTTCCGTGTATATTGAAGGTAAATCATTAGTTCGGATATTTAAGAAGTTAATTTCATACAATTTTTTCACTTTCCCCGTATTCTACTTTTTTGTTTAAACAATGATATAGAGTTACTGAACCCACGTTACTTTTTCCCTTCTATCTATACGACCATCCCATAATTTTCATGTCAATTAGAACCATCACACATTCGTCGAACTAATTTCATTCATCATCGTGCCTCATTTATTTTCAAAATGCAAATCTCCACACAGCAAACTCCAGCACCTAAGACAGCAAAATTCCTCACTCCTCTCATTCGAATCCCAAGCCATCAAACTTACGATCGAGAATAAAGATCTTCTCCATCTCTTCCCTGCATATCGATCGACCAAGAATCTTTCTCTCCTCCCATAAACTTCCATCCCCCATATTAAAAGAAAAAAGTCGACTCTCCACTGAAATTCCGGCTGCTTACGCATTTTAATCGTCCCCTCTCGTAATGTAATCGTAAAAGGACTACGAGGAAAATATCTCTCTCTCACTCTCTCTCTCTCTCTCTCTTGCTCGTCATAAATGCAAAACGCCGTCCAACGAAATGACCGAGGATTCGCGCTTGCGCTCTCGAAAGGATTTTAAGTGGCCCACTCGAGCGAGATTTGTCGCGCGCGCGCGAGCGCAATGCTCTGTAGTAGTAGTAGTAGTAGTAGTAGCGGCGAGCGCAGCGTTCCATAAAACACGGTACTCGTGTTCGTGTTCGCCTGCAGCAGCAGCGGCAACGTCGTCTCTACGGGCGCGTTATGTAGTCGTGGGCGCCGACGGTCTTTTGCCAGCCGCTCGCTCGCTTCTTTTTCAATTTGCGCTCCCGGGAGAAGGAGAGCCACAGTCTACAGGCGCGCAGAGGAACTGAGGAGGGTAGAAGAGACGGCCAAGTGGCTTTTCTCGCGATCGTTCTTCTTTTTTTTTCTCTGCGAATGATTTAAAATTTTTTAATTTGAAATCTGCTAGGGGTTTTATGGATTCGTATTTTTCGTATATATATATAGATGCTAGTTTCAGCGTTTTATACGGTGACTTGATGGTAAAATGCAAATTGTGGTGATTTTTAAGTTGCTTATAGTTGTGGGTTCTGAGTTGAATACGCATGTGGTGGGATTTTATATTAAGTAATTCACTGGGTGGGGTATTTTATCAAGTGACTATATGGAAGTATTTAAAATGGCATTAGGGTAGTAAAGATATGTAAACTAAATATAGTTGTATAATCCATGAATATGGATTAGTCGATATTGAAATCAGATTTGTAAGATGAAGTCGTGTTTGCAGTACGTAGCATGATAAAATTATTGTTTTATTAGTTTTTGTCGTAAATTCAGTTACGATTAGTTCGTAAGATGTATTAATCCAATCCTTGTCAAGTTAATGGTGTACATTTCAACTGAACGCGATATATTTTAACTTTGGTTTGAAAATAAGTTACAGATAAAGATTATAGTAGCAAAGATATATATCTCAAATTGTACGTAACTTAAGCAAGTTTAATGTTGTTAATTGAGTTTCTTCGCCATCTAAAAAAGGCCATGCACATATTGAATTTATAGAAATATCCATAGCTATTGAAATAACTGAAATTTAATTTTTAAGAATATATTTTTAAATATTGAAAACTGCATCTGAAACTGCTTTCACTTATATTTATAAATTTATAATTAAAAATGTCCATATACATAAATAAATTTACAACATTTCCGCAAAACCACGTATAGTCATCGACCAATCTAAAATTATCTCGTCTCGCACCCTTCGCATCTCATCTCGCTTACACCCGTTAGATCTCACCAGTCCGATTATTTACAGTCGACGTTTATCGGCTGTAGCGACCGAAAATTACATCGTACCGCGCTCGCCTTTTTCTCCTCCTTTTCTCGACGATTTTCCCGCGTCGTGTTCGCGTGATTGAGATAAGAAAACGTCGTTAGGTGCGCGCATAATTTTCCGATTTCCGCGCTCACGCGTATACCTTTAAATATAAATAAACAGGAGAGGCGAGTATTTAATGCGCGCACACGTAGAGTTTGACGTGTGTGCACGCTTGTATACAACGCGACACCACCGCCTGGTTGTTTATGTGTGACGCGTATATTTTTTGGATTATTTGAATTTCGCGCCGGTTAATCGGTCCGGTGTAGGTTTTCGCGCAAAAAATTCATGAAATGTGCGTCCCCCAGGATATTTTAAATTTCGTATTTATGAGCGGGTATAGGGTTGCATAAAAATGTTTGTTATTGGAGCTTACATATAATTATAATAAATTACTATATTTAAATATTTAATCCTGTAAATAATGCTTTGGAATATATAAATTAATTACGTTAAATTTATAACGAAGTTTTAAAAAAAAAATCCGCAGTGAGTGTCACACTATACTATATATTGATAGTTATTATGTAGATTTGATTTAAATCTGTTCATTCCGTTAGATATATTTATATTTATCTTTATATTGCCAGATTATGATAAATTTCGTCGATTGCATAATGCTGGTTCTAATATGTGATATATTCATTTAAAATAAATTGTATGTCACTTGGATAGCTTAATTTCCAATAATTCTAAATCAAATAGCTTTCTGTATAATATTATTCAATGTTCTTTTACTTTATTACTATATTGATTACCTATTTATCAATTTATTTATATAAAAATTCGGATTAAGTATCACACCTTAGCAATTTATTTTGATAAATATTCACCCATACGTATATAATTACTTTAAACAAATCTAAATATACGAGCTTTTTATAAAACGCATTAATATATCTAATTTATTTACAGTTCTCTCGTAAAAAAAATAATCCTTTATCCCACTTTATCCAACAACGTTTTTCAATTAAACCGCGAAAACCTTCATCCTGAAATACATCTGTTACCCCGATCAAACAGCACGTGTCCTACCCTCAAAGAACCCATTCACCGCAAAAACAAAGCGAAAAAGCCTAAAAGAAAAGCCAAACAGCACACACACATATACACCGCACACAATCACCAATCCCATACCCCCAAAAAACAAGAGGGACGCGGTCAGTTCAGCACGATAATTAATTCCGCGGCTCGGCCCATTAAATCAGATCGAAATAATCGAGGCACTGCTCGCTCTGCTGTTTGTCTCCCGTCGTGACGAGGATGTTTTAATTACGTACTTTCTCTCTCCCTCTCTCTCTCTCTCTTTCCT
Source organism: Torymus texanus (assembly GCA_036873485.1). NCBI lineage: Eukaryota > Metazoa > Arthropoda > Insecta > Hymenoptera > Torymidae > Torymus > Torymus texanus. Next base: position 7,004,566 of record JAYJLV010000001.1, on the reverse strand, counting down.
AGTATAGAGAGAAGCGAGTCCGGATTAATGCGGTAATTCGCATGCACTTTGACTGCATTCGGCAAACACGAGCGACAAACTCGACTCTCGAGCCTGTCGCTTTGCACGAGCGGCGCAAGCTATCCGGTTATCCCGGACGCCGCCCGTCAAAGGTGTAGTAGTTGCTAGCGCAGCGGGTGCGCGAGTATATATATATATATATAGTATATATAGTATATATATGTACTCGTCGTCGTCGCCGTCGTCGTCTGGTTTCTCGACTTGTACCTCTGTATGCTCGTTCGTGCGCGTGACGATTATTTGGTGGCGGTTTTCTTTTTGCAACCGATCGGTATATAGAGACTGCGACGGTTATATACAGAGAGTTGGGAGCTTTATTTTTAGAATGATGCGGTGGGAATGAAAGATATAAAGCTTTGAATGAGATAAAATGTCAACGAAGTAGTTCTTTCGGATTTTTTTTTCAGTAGGTGATGTTCGTTTGGTATATACATTTCTGTGGATTACCGGAATAACCGTATAACTGAGAAATTTTTGTAAATCGATTTAATTTTGTACTTTCAAATAGTTTCTATCGTGTAATTAAAATTAATAACAGAAATTGATAAGGTGAACTCCTTTTCTCAAATAAGCAGAAGGAAAAACACTATAACTGCACATTTTCTCAAAATAACCATATTATATTTGCACTGTTTTCAAGCAATATTTCGGAAGAACGATACAATTTAAGACTTGGAAATGTAATTACATTGGTATCTCGCAAATCTTGCGAACATTTGCAACGAATTCAGATGATTAACCATTAAAAAATATGAGTTTGCAGAATATAGATATGGTAGTGAAAAACAGTTACGATTAGCATCTGAATCCTAATACTTTATTTAATTATAATGTAGTTTACCTGCAAAGCAAACTGTAAATATTTTTAAAGATATTCATTCACACGGCTAGTATGATGGTATTATTATATTGGTTAAATTTTCTATAAATAAATTTGTTCTTATTCCCGGAATAACCATTTTTTAGACATGATCACTAATTGGTTCAGTAACTATGGTAAAAAAAATGTCATTTAAACATGAGATCATACATACAGTGCTGCATTTCATCTCATATTGTCTTGATTTTAAGCACCGATGCGAACCTAAAAAATCGATTTTCTCGAAATCATGTAAAGTGTAATGGTTATTCCGGGAAGCCACAGATTTCGTTTTGGTAATATTATTGAAACTTACTCTTTATTTGGCATGATAAAATTAATTCACACTTTTAGTACAAGTAAAATTAATTACTATATTTAAAAAAAAACGCTTAATCTACGTTAAATATACTTTGTTTACATTCTATTCATGAAAAAACAAATACCAAAGGACACCAAACATCACTGTAATCGAGTCTTCCTTTGTTCTATACTGCAATCTATACTTACCGTGACAATGTTTAGTCGCGCAAAGTCGTAAAAATAACACACAGCTCTATTATTAACTACGAGCGCCTCTTCAGGAAATCCTGCACGTCGTTCTTCCCACGTGGGCTCGTGAATCTTTCAGCGCTCGTGACTAATTGTCACGCGCGGCTTATTTTCGAAAATCATTTGCCGCGCGGTTTTCCCCTTTCCTTTACTGTATACATGCTGTCGTCGGCACGATTAGCCGACGTGCGTATGCGTTATTTCGGTGCAGGAATTGCCGAATTCTTTTTTGATCGTTGTTGATAGATGCGCTCGTGTGTATTATAGTTCAAAGGCAAGTGTATATATATACGAACGAGGTGAGATACTCGATCGGCACGGTTAATGGGTAATGGGGGTTAATGAGACGCGCGAAAGGTTTAGAGGCTGCTGCTGCTACTGCTGTATGCGCGTGCGAGGTGTGAAAGAGGAATGGCGTACGGGTGTATTATGAGAGGAAGCTCGTTTGTCGTAGCGCAAGTGTAGTTGTCGAGGATAGCTGTGAATGTCTTGATAGGTGTTTCGTTTAACGGAGAGTATTTCAATTTGCGTTCAAGTATTTTACGTCTTTTCGAATTTGCATTATTTTTTATTTTTGTTGTATTTTAACATAATAAATGGGTTTAAAAAATCCTTCGTATAAAAATAATGTAAGATATAAATTTATTGTTGTACAGATGAATTTTTAAAAGAATGTAAGCAGATCTTATTTTGTGCATTGTATCAACTTGCGAAATACATCTTCTAAAACGGGCATTTTGGCACTTGAAATATTTTAACATTTACGTTGACTAAAGTTTTTTTCCAAATATTACTCTTTAAATGTAAAAAAGGTAAATATTCTCTATTTCAAATTAAATACTCGCTACTTCAAATAGTAATAGGTAGAGGTTTATCTTCTATAATAGTGAAAATTTATTATCTTTTTGAAACAGTGAATGTGCACTATTTAAAACTACTAATATTCACTATTTTAATTAGTTGAATCCGATCGAAATATCAAGAAGTAAAAATTTAATATTACAAATATTCAAAATCTCAAATTTAAATAACACTTCTTTGTGTATATCGAATACGCGGTAAAGCCACATGCGGCGCTCATTTAGATTTATATTTTTATCTTTATTTTACAATGTCAGTAGTAAAATCCAACTTTACCACCAAGAATAATGTATGATTCACTATTTAACATTTATAGAAACTATTCTATTGAGATATCCTCTCTATCCAAAATAATTTCCATTACATTTAACATATATTACAATTAAACTCTTCGAAATTCCTATATCCCATCCACTTCCAAAATTTCCAAAACACCTCTTCTCTCAACTCCATCGAACCCAGCGAACTTCACTTACGCACCAATTTCCTACCGAAATTTCGACCCTTCCCAAAATCGCGTACCGATGGTCTATCAATAACGCATCTCGCGTCCAGTAGTCGGCGACTGCTTGAAAACTCGCTCATAGCCAACTCCTCAGCAAACTACCGGTATTGTTTACGACTATATACTTGTATGTGTATGTGTACAGGTATATATTCGTCTACGTGGATGGTACAGGTGAAAGGGAAGCAACTACTGCTGCTATGGTGGTGCACGCGTCGACGAGTTAAGTGATTCGAGTTAGCGGACTAATTTGATTGGGGATGGCACTGCTATCTCGCGATGCCATTAGCGATCGATTTCGATATATATATGTATAGATATATATACACATTTGTCGGGGTATGGTAGCCATTGGCGTGTTGTTGTAATGGTGCTAATTTTGGGTTGTCGTCTGTGTTTTCGTTGGGCATGAGTTTTGGTAAAATTATAATAGTTAAACATGTATTTATGTATTTTTGAATTTGCTAATGGATCGAGTTAGCGTTATGAAAGAAGAGAAGATTTTATGTGAGAATATTATTGATCGTGTGTGATTTTTTTGACCAATTTATCTAATTTAAACTCACGTTCATAGTCATGGAAAGAAGACCTACATTTTTTCTGGAAGAAATAGAGAATATATTTTTTTCTCAGATCATCGATTTGTGACTGAAATGAGAAAAATTTCCATACCTTCAAAAATGTAGTTGGATAAGATAAACCAAAGAATCACATATTTATACGTACAGAAAAACATGTATCGATTCTGTATATAAGAAGAAGGAATACGAGAAAAATATATCTCCTCTCATAATAAAAGAAAAATGAGAAGATAATGTCGTCTGATACTTTATACATACTTGCCTCTAATTGTTATTCCTGAATTGATATGGCAAATTTGTTTGATACTTTCGTGTTCCACTTTAACCGGGTAAAAAATTAGCTTACCCAGCACAAAGCGCGTCTAAGAATCTCGGCATATCAAAGGCACTTAAAAACTCCTCTACGGAACTTACCTGCAACAGAGAAAGCAAAAGAAGAGAAAAAAAATAAGGTTGGTATAAAAACTCGTTATCAAACGCTAGTACAAGAGTTTTAATACAAATGCATTTTGCCGATGAAAAGCTAATGCATAATTCACGACGCGCAGCGCTGCCACGGCGTTTAATAAGAAAACCCATAGCCACCTCGTTAATTCCGCGACCGCGCGAGAGAGAGAGAAAGAGAGAGAAAGAGCGAGAGGCAAAACTATCCGAGAGAAATGAAAATAAAAACAACAGGCGCAGCTACACACAACCGATGCGAAGAGCGAAGAGGAGAGAGAAAAAAAAGAGACGCCCAGAGAAATTCCTGCGTGTGAAAAAAGGAAGAGACTGAGGTCAGCGCGCGCGCGAGCGCGTAGGAAAAACTTTTCTCGTTGCGTGCTCTTGCTTTTCGAACGCGAAAGAGTCCGTGTGTATCGTAGCTACAGCTACAGAGCCAGTCGTAACGAAGCGCTACGAGGAGGAAGAGAGAGAGAGAGAATGCCGAGTCAACGCTTTAATTATTTCGCTTACACAGTTATTCGCGGAAGCTGATTGTTTTTAATTAAGTGGAAATAAATGGTATCGAAGTGTGGTGTGTCGTAGGTTAGAGAGATTAGATAGTGATTTTGTTAAAAAAATCTATAGAGTACTTGGTGGGAAAATTAAATGGTGCTGTATGGAAAAAATCATGTAAATAATACGGAGATTTTGATCTGTTTCAAGATTCATATACAATTGATTAAAGATTATGAAATAAGAGTCATAAAATCTACTGAAGCTATATTTTTACAAGAGAAAACGTTAAATTTTAATATAACTATTAAAACTATTTATGTATACATATAATTATAAATAAGCTCCAACAAGTTCCAGTCTAATAAAAAACGCAACCTCTTATCAACTCGACCAACATCTCATCACTCCGAAGTATTTCCCTACTCTTACTCACAATCCTGCAATCATCCGATCGCACACACATACACACACAGCTCCCTCGACATTTCCCGTAACGAGCGGAAACAAGCCCCAAACTTTTCTCCTCCTCATGCTCTCTCTTCTACCTCCACCTACACCTTCAACCATCACCGCAACCGAGACCTTCGCGAGTGCGAGAAAAGCAAGTACATATATGTTTGCTAAGCCCTTCTTCCTTGCGCGGAAGATGAGAGAGACCGATAAGACAGGCTCTCGTGTACAGCAGATTTTTTTTTTGTGGCTGCGTTTGCTATTCCCTTGTATAACTATATATATGTACGACAATGTGAGGGGCGCGGCCCGCACGTGTCTGACACGTCTCTTTCGCTCGCTCGATGCGCGCGCGTGTGTCTATATATCGTGCGTACGAATCTTACGGCGGGAGAATATATAACGTTAAAGGAGAGAGAGTTTGTTGTGTATGACTATGGTGCTGGAATGTATACGTGAAATGCTAGTGAGAAAAGTGTGTATGTCTATGTGGTGAAATGCTATGGCATGGTGATCAGTCAATTATAGGGTTGAGATTGGTTGTTTATATTGACTATGTAGATGTGATGTAACCTGGTTCCGTTGACTGTTAGGGTGAGAGAGAGTAATGATGGTCGTAAAATTACGAACGATATTATAAGATCGATTGTCATTGGTGAATGGATCTTTAAAAAAGTTTCCTCTAGAAAGAAATACATAAAATGGTACCAAGGAAGATCATTTGATTTATTATTCTTTTTATAACTGTTCCAACTTACAATATTTGCGTATCATTATATATTGGATACAATATACTTATTCTGTATGTTGTTTTTTTTTTTTTTTTTAAAGATATAAATTCAATTTCCAAGCAATTATACACTTCAACTTTCAACTTGGTCAAACCCCAAAGCTTTGAAAATATTGACAAAGTAAATCTAGTTAATTACTCATTTAACCGTATATGTACCAACTCCCATGCACTTTTTCACCTTCCGCAGCAATTACTCGTAGCGGAAAAAGCAAAGCCTCTGCCCTGGCAACTCTCGAAAAACACTAACCAACCTCAGCAATACGCTAGCGCATCTATTCTCTCTCTCAACCACTGCACACGTATATGCAAAGCCAAAGGTCCCTCTCTCTCTCTTCCCCCCACGAGTGATATACGAGTGTACCACGGGCGGGCCAAAGGCGCAAAGCTACACGCGCGTTTCCGCTGTAACCGGTTACCGCGAGATAGCCCCTCTCTCTCTCTTCGTACTTATATATATATATGCTATACGTATACACTGCAGGCGCACATAGAAAGAGAGAAATGCAAATCGTACGCGGGCGCGCGCAGGTGAGAGAAAGACGAAGGCGGACAAAGCGCGCCGTAATCACGATCCCCCCGCGCGCGTCTGGGTAATTAGTCTTCGGAGAGAGAGAGAGAGAGAGAGAGAGATAGAGAAAGAGGCTCGTCTTCTCGCGTGCACGCGCGTATGTTGATACTGTATGCGCGCGAAGAGGAAATTTTTCGCGCGCGGGTGTATAGGTGAGACGAGTGCGGGATCGAGTTGCTGCCCCGGGTAATCGATACGCAAGGGGGGGAGGGTACTTTTGTTTCTTGGGTGGCTTTTCTTAGGCTCGTAATTTTTTTTTTGTTAGTGTATGGTGGAGGGTGTGGGGTTGAGTGTAATTAATAATTTCCATAGTGGGATGTGATTAACATGGGAAATCAGACGATGATTCAATCCTTTTGAGAAATGCTGGGGTATTATTGTTAGGTTCTATTGTAAAATTTTGTAGAAAGGGTATGGAATATATTACTAGGAGAGGGGTAGACCTAAGGAACATGGATTTCTCTTTAACTTTGGGATATGATTTGGATGTAGAAATATGAAGAATATTTGAGGCTAAAAAACTGAAGTTCTGAACATTTTTACCTTTATTTTTAAAATAAATATGAAAAAAGTTTCTTCTTCAAAGGAGTAACCATTTTATCTCGTAAAATCTTGAATAGCATAAAAGAGAAAATAAAACTAAAGACATTAACTTTTTATTTGCTTTTAACAAAATTAAAAAATATTGATTTCTTCAAAAGTTATATAAAACTTTAAAGTTGAGCAACAATATGCTTCAAAATATGCGTAAAGTTAAACAGTGGATTTTAGAGATTTAATACACTTTCATTGCTTAACTTTAAAATTTTAAAAACTTAGTAGAAATCAATACTTTTTTCCTAATTTTGAAAGAGGTAAACGAAAATTTCTTTTCTTTAGTATTACTTTCTCTGTTGGAAATGATATTCGAGATTTTCCAGGATTAAATGGGTATCCTTGGAAAAAGAAACTCTTTTGAAAATGAAGGCAAAAATCTTCAGTACTTGAGTTTTTTTTAGCGTCTAATATTGAAGCTTTCATCATATTTCTACATCTATAAAAATATTGTAAAGTTTATGGCCAATCCGTGATCTGGAGATATGGCCCTCTCCTAGTTTTCTTAGTTCAATAAATTGTATAGTTGGAGATATCTGTAACAAGGAATAATCGGCGTTAAAGTTGTTAATATAATTTCTCATATAATTACAAATCAGTGAATTTCTCATATAAGTTTAAAAGTTTTTAGATTTTTCAATTCATAAGAATTTTAGCATTTTAGCAGCAAAGAAAAAACTTTGGATAAAGAAGAAAATCTCTGCAACCTACTTGAAGTCAGTATCCTTTTGAAAGTTATAAAATAGGAATATTATAATATTCTGAATAACATAACCAACCAATTTCTTCAAAGTACACAGAGAGTACATTTATCTCTACACTTGATTTACAGA
>JAYJLV010000001.1:6973290-6995482 GCA_036873485.1 Torymus texanus | reverse complement strand
ACTGTACCCCTACACATTTACCATAAATTACCTCAAACGCAGTAGCAACCCTACAACCACCAAGTGACTAAATAAATCCCTTGCATTCCCGGTAAAAACCGTGGCTCAAAAATCCCGAATTATCGAGCGAACGGATTAACGCGAGGTGTCAAGGGGCCAACTCGGGTTACTATATATATACTGCACGCTCGAGAGAGAGAGAGAGATAGTGCGGTCCGATATATATTGCGCACCAGATAGCCATGCTAATTCGCGCGGGGGGGTAACGTGCGCCCGGTGAAACGTCGAATAGCGCAGCAGTAGCTGCCTGTAGTGGTCGCAGCCTTGTGTGTGTATAGGTGTGGGTGGACTAGGGGTTGTTGCTGTGCTGGTAGAAGGGAGCTGCGGTTGCGGTAGCAGAGTATTTTTTTTTCTGGATAGCTGCGCTTTTTTTGGAGAAAAGTGTATAGGGCGAGGTGACTATATATAAAAGAGGTTTTTTCGAAATGGTTTTAGTTTTTTTTCAAGCGCATCGTGGTATATCGAAGTTTGAAGAAACCCCGATAATGCGATGTCTACGTTTCAATCTGTCCATCTATATATATAATGAAATGAATAATTGATGCATGATTTGTCTCTACTTTTTAATTCAGCGTTTTTTTTATAACGTGAAATCGATAAAAGTCAGTTAATAAAGTTAAAGTTAATATTTGAATAGTTTCCATTGGATTCAAATGAAATAGAATCGAATAAAACGCTTTGGCTGTCTAAATTCGTCCTTTATCTACTTTCTCTCGATTGGTAGTACACTTTTATCTTCATTTCGTTCGACCTTTTGCGTTTATCCTATAAAAGAAACTTGAACACATTATCCTCGATAAAATATTTCACTACAGCGCTGTTATATTACAATTTGTATTATTAAATAATATTTAACAAATTACTCTAAAATAAACTCACTCCAATCTCTCTTTACTCCCACAACTCATACTGAAATCGTTAATCTTATCACTTGAAATCAAAATCAAATGAACCCTTCCCAATCTCTTAGTATACGCACAGCCGCGACCTTCTAACATTGCTATACGATGCACACATACACCATTAGAAGCATAAAAGGGAAATTTACGAGCGAAAAAGCGCAGCGCGAGAAGACGGGTCTCGTAAATATCAAATAAAGCTAAAATCCGTAAAAACTAAAAGCGACGTGGCAAGGTAGAAGGACAGAGAGAGAGAGAGAGAGAGAGAGAGAGAGAGAGAGAGAGAGAGAGAAGGGAGTAAGCGTTTACACGCTCGCTCGCGCTGTATAATATTTTACAACTACTAAAGATCCCGTGCGGACGATAACGTCCGCGTCGTATAGCGCGCCAATGGTCTCTTCTCTCTCTCTCTCTTGCGTCAGGGATAGAGGAGAGCGAGAGAGAGAGACGCGTCGTCTCTGTGGCTGCCTCGAATTTTAGCCAAGTGGAATTACGTGGAGCCGAAAGGTATAAGGTATATATATACATACTCCTGAGGGGCACATGCACGGCGTCATTTCATTAGGCAACGTTGGCTTCGCTCTCGGACTCGCCCGTTTATTTGCTGATTGAAGAAGAGAAAGATCGGATAAAAAGTTTTTGATACTTTACGGCTGCCTTATTAGAAATATATATATATGGAAAGTATACAAAGTTTAGCAGCATGTACGTGTACGCGACTCGCGAGCAGGAGATGTAGGCAAAGCACCTCGTTATTTTTTACTGCAGACCGGGAATAGGAGTAGTATAAGGAAAAATGAACTAATTTGTATGAGAGATAAGGTAAAAAAAGAAAGTATCCAACGTGTTGTCGATGGGTATATGTGTGTATATATATATATATATACGTGTGTAGTTCGAGATAACGGAGAAGTGAAATATTGAAAAAGCATATGTTGGTATCCTACATTTTGACATCGTACGTTCGTGTCAATCTATTTTCGGATTTTATGCTATTACTTTATATACGCCTATACTAAAATTTTTACTATAGCTCAAAATTTATAGATCCGTATAAAACCTTTACCATGTTATTTTTTACGAAGTAAATAAAAGTATATACAAGGATGCTCGGTGTACTATCAAAATTTTGGGATATAGATTTTCTAAATAAAATAAAATAAAATGCTAATATTCTCACATACTACAACAACTTACCTACGAAATAACCAAAAATTACATTATTCTATATACCAACTACACTGAAAAATCACTCTCACCATTCGCCAAGACACCATCATATCTCCCTGCCTTTCACTCTCTCAACTCTCGCATTAATTAATTTGCCCGAGAGTTTTAACGACTTATTGCACTTCAATTAACTCATTTTAAATTGCATAATCCCGGGTTGCCACGGCCGCTGCCACCGCCGCCGCTGCCGCCACGAACCCCGAGCTCCGGTAATAAACTTGCGGCCGTGCGCCTGCAGAGCAGCGGATTTCGCGCGACCGCGCCAAAGCCCCGCCGGGCAACTTTCGTATATACACGAGGTATAACGAGGAGAGGCCGAGTGTTTCAAATGGTTTTTATAGTTGCTGCGGTACAAGCTAGTTTTTGCGTATATCTTGGGTTGCGCTTGTGGATTTTTGAGTCGTGTTGGTACGGTTGAATGAAGGTTTATATTTTTTTTATTTTTCGTGTATTAAGAGATTTTAATTTTTATGGTTAGGTGTGTACTTGGTGTGTAATGTGTAATGTTGGAATTTAATAGAACGGTTTCGATTATTATTTGAGTACCTAGAAATTCAATCCAATATTTATTACGATAAAGTTTCAAAGCATTTATTGATATTGTTAAAAAGATACAAATCTATTTATGTCCTGTTAATGAGTAATATTCATTTCGCTATAGCAGACAAATATTTTGAGATTTTCAAGAAAAATTAATCATTGATATACAACGGAAAAATTTTAGGATTGAAAAAAAAAGAAAAATCAATCAACGTTCTTTGTTTTTTTGGACAACAGAAAAATAAAAAGAATATATCTATTTAAGAATTATCTAAGAAATTCTACTTCCATGAATACAAAGGCGAAATAACAAAAGCAAGATCATAATTGCATTTCGTTATTTCAGGACTTTCCTCGAAAATAAATAATTCCACGAACCAACAACCAACAACATTCGTTATTCCTTCTCGCATATAATGCAAATCATTCACCCAGAATAAACACCAGAACTTTTTCTCCATCCTCGCTCTCTGTACGCATCAACTTAAGAATACCAACCGAAAACGAGCCATTAAAAACACTAACAATCGTGAAAGTGCACAAGACGAGTGCGGAAGCTTTCTAGCCCTCCATCTTCCTCCTCATACACACACACACACACACATACATGCACACACATCACAGAGACACATCCATCCCGGGGTAGACGAGTTGTCTGTCCTGAAATGAGGTCGGCATAATTGCAGAGCGAGAGAGAGAGAGAGAGAGTCCCAGTCATACCGGAAGGAAAGACCGACGACGACGGGGATATGGAGTCCCCGCGTCATCCATTGTCTCGGAGCAGACTCGACCCGGCGCTGATTAAATACTTGACACATCTCTCTCTCACTCTCATGCTCTAGCCGTCGGACTCCGCGAGCGCGCGAAAGTCCGACCGCGCGCCGACACATAACTTTGTTCGAATCGTAATTACTCGCACGGAATGGTCTTCGACGTCATGGACGACGAGATAGGTAGTTCGTGACTTTTCGGCCAAGGTGCACTGAAATGAGGTCCGGGCGATTGGGATTCGTTAAATTTTTTTTGTTTTCTGTGGAATTAGAATCTGCAGTGCTTTGTTTTACACAGCTGAAATAATTTTGGGTATCTTCTATTTATTTTGAAGTTTGAAAAGAAACTTAAGTAATATTATTTTAGAATAATATCAGAATATTTTATTTAAAAGATCGATTGTGATGGACAGGAAAAGAGTTATCAAAAATTTTTTATTAAAATTCAACATTTGGTGAATTTCTCTATTAGTTTTCTTTTAAAATCGCAATTATAACTTCACACTTTCTAGTATTGTAAATATTGATACTGTTTCTAGTACTTTTATATGAATTAAATTAATCAATAGGCAATTATAAGTTTTGGTTAAGTTTACACATTAAATGTTTAATGCAAGTTTAAGTAGCAATGAAAAATTCATAACAAGTTGCATATAGACATTTCGACTTAATTATTAAGTCATGACTCTACAAATAATCTTTTCTCTCTGTGTAAAATTAGAATTCACACGTCTGCATATATTTTTTATTACAGTTTATAAAAAAAATTCTAATAAATGATATACAGCATTATCTCTACATTCCAACAACCACATATACTCCATACCCATCACATATATAACCACACCACCGCATTAAATTCTTCACTCCTCTATCCTTCGTTCTGATTAAACATTTTAAATCAGGCAAATTACGCGCATCTTCACAAACTTGCACGACGTCGGGAACGACGGCAACAGAATCAAACTTTAATGGAAGGCTCCTCCTCTCATACCAGTTAGTTAATCCACTTCGTATTCATAGGCGATATCGCGCCGAATTCGACAGAGAACGCCGGGGATCAAAATTTCACGCGATCTCCCTGAAGTGCGTTTCGCTGCGCGGCGGCTGCTGCAGCTATACTATGGTACTATATAGGAGTATAGTACACGTGTCGCGGATGGCACTACCTGGGAAAACTAGTGCAAGCGGGCCGAGAGATCATCGCATTGAATTAGTGGTCAGAGACCTCGAGCCGCGTAGGTACAGGGTACGATGCTGTTGTTTCGGGATAATGGAAAGTCGGCGAATGAGTTGATTTCTCCGAATTTTGTTGCTGTGTATGTTGATGCGATGATGTTTAATCAGGGTGAATGAATTTTTATTAGAGGTAGGGTTGCATTGGATTTGAATAGGGAAATGTATGTGAAGAATGTATGTATTTGAAAAATGTGTTTGTATAATTATACACGAGAAAATGTTTTGTATCGAGTAAATAGAATTATTGATGTATTTAAAATACTTGTTGTAATTAGCTTTGATGGAATGTACACTCTAAACTCAAAAGTGTAAAAATTGGAAGAGTGTATAATTTTAAAATTAATCTATTTACTATATTTATGTAATATTTTAAAATGTTTTTTATGGTTGAATTAATTAATAAAAATATATACTTTAAAAATTCATGCGATGCCTTTTGTATAATTTCAAATATATTTATTATCTAAAAATATCAACAAAAATCATCTTTAAACATATTTATCACTAATCTTTGCATTTTGTATCATAGTACCAACGTTTCTCTATTTTTCAATAAATGATAACATAATCGTACACTCCACGTACGAATATTTATTTTTACCTAAATTATAATAATAATAATTATGCAGGCACGATAAAAACACATCAACATGCACGCGTCTCTCGCGAATTTCGACCGCATCACACCGCAGCAGACCGCTTTTTTGGCGCAGTCCCAAAACGCACGTAATCAGCCGCGCGACGATAATGTACAGCCCGCGGATCAAGGTCCGCTCTCTCTCTCTCTTTCTCTCTCGGGGACTAATTTCCTCTCTCTCTCTCTTACTCTCTCCCTCATCCCTCCGATCTCCGAACGAGTTAATTCTCGCTTCGTAAAAAGCAGAGGAATTCGAGCGCCGCGCGTGAGCGCATATATATCGTCGTACACGCGATCGCGATTAAAACGTCAGTCTCCTGTACGTACGTATATATACGTACGCGTGAGCGAGCGCGCGTGTAACAGCCGTCGCTCGTCGTGTAAACGAAGCGAAAGTCGAAAATTTATAGAGCGCATGCGTGCGAGTATACAGGCAAAGTGTATCGTCGATATTATGACTCGTAAGCGTGAGTGCATGCGTTCGGTTTATTGGGGTCTGTCTTTTCGAGGGAGTTGGTTGGTTGGAGTTGTGTTAAATTGAGAAAATTTGGGGATATTTAAGGGATTTATGTGATGTTTATTTTAAAATCAAAAAGGTGTTGCGTTAATTTTTACGTTGAATTAATAATATTTGGCTTTTCTTTAAATATAATTCACTGATCCATGTAATTGAGAATTATGAAAATATTACGGAAGGTCTTTAGAAACTGTTATAGAAATAAGATGGATTATTAATTTTATAATATTTCATTCTATATTGAATATTTCATAGTTACTTGCCTGCTAACATTATTATTTTTCTATTTAATTATTCTGTTATTTAATTAACTTTTGTGTAGCATCGTGTGCGACATGAATAATTTATGACCTTTGGTGCGATCTATAATCATGCAAAATCAAGAAATTTCCAAATTATTAATTAAATTACTACAGCAAAAGTAGAGCATAAAATAGGTTATACGCTAATAAATGTAATAAGTTGCATAAATATACTGAACCATGAATTATTAAAATTTAAACTCATTTTATATATCGCAAGTATAATACATAATACGTAAAAGGAATATATATATACACACTAAAGAATAAATTTTCTCCATTATTCAAGTATATACTTTAAAGGTTCGAAATAGACACATCAATCGTGCAGCATTACAATGGCACGACACATTTCTCCTTCATTAAAGTCCCATCAAAGCCCAGCGTTTAAATTTGAAACTCAATCCCTGTGACCCGCTTATTACCCGTAACCGGCGCTCACGTCGAGTCAATATTAAAGCCCGCTAGATGATAAAAATAGAATGAAAAAAAAAAAAAAAAACGTCAACAAGACGAGGGAATATATATTTTTTTTTTTCGGTATCCGCTTACACGCGTGTCGCGTGGCAGTGGTCGCGAAAATAATAATTTAGTCCCGTAGTCCCTGCGGCTGACAGTCCGCAATGCGCGCGCTTATAAAACACCCGCGGGAGCTTATGGATGTGTATGTACGCGATTGGACAAATTGACGCCAATCATAAATAATTGACAGACAATCAGCGCGGGATTTAGATTTTTTCTCGACGCTACGGCTGCGGCTTCGTTATTGAAATTAATACCGTTTCGCGCTTCAGTCACTTACACGTCGTGGTCTTATGAATAGATTTCGAGGGGTGGAATGAGTTACGCGGAAAATAAGGTTTGTATACGGTTTGAGTACTGGATTTTATCAATTTTTCATGATTGGTTAATCATGACTGAATATAGAATTTTAATATATAAAATATATTTATGGGGTGTTATTGTTATTACGTAATAATTATTTTCATTCGAGGAGAAATAGCAAACATGATGAATTTTGTAGAAGGTTTTGTTAAGATATTTATCCTAATACTTTAGTTTTATGCTGCATAAAGCTTTTTGTCTTAAAAGTCACTAAGATTCTGGATTATGAAGTAGTAAAATAAGAAAAGAATCAGAATGTTATCGGCATTTATAACTTAAAATTATAGATTAAATATTAAAAATTCATGTAACAGGTTATAGATCTATCAATGCAGATAGGAAAAATTTGGTTTCCAAACTAATATCTTTTATAAAAAGTTAATTTTATATAACATTACAATATCATCCAAAAATGTTTGAAATCTAATCCTGATTTAAATATTGTTAATATTTCAGACTTTTTTTCGAAATTTTCGAAAACTTTTAAAGAATAAACATTAATTATACACTATTAAACTAACAATATTTTTTATGGTTTAAAATTTTTTCAGAAACATCCTCGCCCTTCCGCAAAAAATTACGTAACCATGCGCGACAATTATTTCACCATTACAGCAGCATCACGATCAAACAACCACCTCCGATCCCAAATCTACATACAACCTCGTCGCATATAAATCATTCCACCTCCTCATCTCTCTTTTTCCCGTATAGCCGAAACTTTCTGAAAAGACATACCCATGGGTCATCACGTACCTGCTTTTTTTTGTCGATTAACTCATCAGCCGAATTTACGGACTAACAAACCGAACGAACGAACGAACCATCTTATATACATGTACACGTGAAACTCTCACCACTATACCAACACTATACTGGGGAATCTTCTCTCTTGCTCGCTCTCTCTCTCTCTCTCTCTCTTTCGCTGAAGCTCTATCGCGCACGCGGGGCCATTAACGTTTTACAGCGCGTGGCCCGCCGCCGCCGCCGCCGCCGCGGGCCATAAATGTTTACGCGACAGGTAATAAAGACGCTTAATACTAATGACAGTAATACCGCGCGAGCAGAGGAAGAAGCGGAGGTGGAGAAGGAGGGAAATAAAGCGAGTGAGAGGGAGAGAGAATGTGGAGAGGGTGAACGAAGTCGCAAGGAAAAAGAGAGAGAGAGAGAGAACCGTGGGTTTTCCGGTGACGGGCGCGCAAACCCGCGAAAGTAGGTATGTGACCGAGATAGGAAAGTGGAGCTGGGAAGTTTTTATGCGTGATGTTTGTGTATTCAAGCTGGATTAGGAGTTTTAGTGTGTGTGCGCTTGGATTTGGATGGAAGAGAAGAATGCGAGCTTGAAGTTTAAGTTTCAACGTATTTATTAATATTTGTTTGTTTGTCTTTATAGTATAGAGGGTGTAGAGATATCATAATTGCAAAAGCGAAGCATATATGATGCGAATTGAATGAAGCAACGGCACAGATCGCTGTTAAAGAATTCTTGTTTGATTTTTTTGCTTATTAAATGCACATTGAACGTTTATTATTGAAATGCTAAAAGGAAGCGATTATGGATTGAAATTTTTAATAATTTTTTAATCAAAGAAAAGTCAATCGACACTCAATGGCTTTTAAATAAATTTTAAAATTCTCTGGTATTATATATATATATTGCACGCAAAATAAATGCGTAAAGGGATAATCTTTTTTCAATTTCGTTTTACTCTGGATTGTTGCATTTTGTATTACAAAATAAAAGCTATCTCGAAAAATAACCAGATACTCTTTAATTTAAAAAATTCAATGTAAAAATCACAAAAAAATTAAACGTATTTACAACTTTAATACATTAACTGATATACGAGCCATTTATGACCCGTTTTCGTTGCTTTATCACTTGTCACTTTTAGAAAAATGAGAATCGTAAATTATTTATCATTTGATCTGTATAAATATGGTGTAAGACAAAACTTATACTTTTGGAAGTTCATTTTCAATGTTTGTAAATTAATTCCAGTTATAAAGTACAATAGTGAAGAAACATTTTATTTTCGTTGTAGCCCAGAATTTGTTGATGAACGATTGATTCATTAACAACAAAGTTCATAATAATTTCTAATGGACTTAAAAATATTTTACTTCAAGTGCAAATAAAATCTATATGTAATTTTTTCTACAACCATCTACCATAGTTATATTTTTCACATTCACCAAGCTTTCACTCCTCCACATTCCCGAAACCATCCCCTATACCTATCGAACCCCGTTAAAGTCACAACCTCACTCTCTCTCTCTCTCTCTCTCTTTCCCCATCGCTCTCGACACCTCCACCTTTACCTACAAAAAGACTACCACAGCATCCGCACCGACGGAAGGGTAAATAAACTCGGGCGCCAACTCTACTCCCTCTCTCTCTTTCACTCTCTTGCGGATATGAAACGTAAAACGCTCGGGGTGCTCTCTCCATGCGCGTTCACGATGACAGTTCTGACGAATCGAGCGCGAAATCCTCGCCCGCTGCGCGCGCGCGCGTCAATTATTACGGCGTCTCGACGATGATTGAATCGTGATCGATTGGCAGGAGGTGAGGCCGCGCAATCACTCAAAAATTACGCATCGAAGCGCGTGCAAGCCTCTATCATCGTTTTGTTTTTTGCCCTCCTCCTGCGTGTGTGGAAACCCTTTTGTCTTGTTCTGTGGGCTTTTTTTCGCGCGTATAGGTTCTTCTTTGTTGCGTGAGCGAAATTTTTTCGATTGTCGGGTATGCGTACCGAGCGATAGGAGGAGGAACAGGAAATTGGGACAGGATTTTTTGTGCGATAGTGTGATGTGTGGTGCGGTAGTGAATTCTTGGTGATTAATGGAATTTAGGACCGGCGAATATGTGTTTTCGATGAGTGAACTTCACTGTTATATGCATAATTTAATAGCTTACAGTTAGGCGGGAATATATTGTTATTAAAGGTTCAATTTTTTATTCAAAATTGTTTTTAATTATTAGAAATGCTTTTCTATAAAATTAATTTGTATGTAATTATATTTTTAAATGATATTATACAGATTAAGATTAATTGTGGATAAACTAATTTTATAGTAATATTAGATATTGTTATATTAACTTTCGGCTAATGTTGATATGAATATGCTATTATATTGACATTAATATAACATTATAAGTTTGTTATTCATAATAAATTATTGTTTTTACTTATTATCTACTCGTTATCACAGAGTTCAGACAATAATTGTATAATTTGTCTTTGTAAAGAAAAATTCATACCTTTGATGTACTTTAATGAGACGTATCTGATTAACAATTTTCCGCGCAGAAAGAATAATGCAAAGAAAGTTAATTGAAACTTTACATTTAAAACAAGTTACTTATAAAACTTTGTACACAATTAATGTGACGAATGTAGAGTAATATACTTGCTTTGGAGAGCAAAACTTTTGACCCAGTTGCAATAATTACGGAGTTACAGAAATACTTTTTATTACATTACAGTTGATAAAAAGACGGCTGATCGTTATGATTTCAAGAAGTTTGCATCTCAAAAAATTAAAGAAAGTTACCAGTATAAAAAAAAGACTGGAGTTTTTAGTTTTCAATGCTAAATTTTCCTTGCTGTAGAGTTCAATTCTGGGGGAACTTTATTCTCAGTTTGTTCCAACAGTCCTCGGAAAAGTAACCCACGCACTTTCAGCAAAAAAAGTCGCCAACGTTTGAAAAAATTTTAAATTAAGTATCAAATAAATGCATTTATATTATACATTAATTAGTAAGTAAAAGCGTCTGTACTTTTATCATTGGCGGCTAATTTATTTTTTACGATTTTTAAATAAAATATCCTGCATTTTTATGACTTGACTATATTTCAACAAACTTCTGTACGGTGAAATGTATCAATATTTTCAAAAAGTTCTTTTTCTAAAAAATACCTTCTCCAACATTTACTATCAATATTCGAGAAGACATATTCAATTACGTTCTATCAGACTTCTGCGACTTCTTAAAATAATATGCATGTAATGAAATATGTAACTGATCAATTTATTTCTCAAATTATAATCCTATGAGATACGTCATATTTCATTTAAATATAGTATAATAAACGTCAACGATTCTGAATATATAATTAATTAATTTTAACTAATAAACCTCACAAAACAAAATCGACATAATTAATCCATATTACAGCAACTAACAATTAATCGTTAACATACGTTTTCCACCTCATTACCACCAACAATTTTCCCCAAAAATAACGCACCAACCCTTCCCCACGAATCATCCCCCCACGTGCCATCCGCAAACATCTATCTTTTTCTCTCTCTTCCCAACCCTTCCAAAAATATTTACGCTTTTTCCGCAAACACACACATACACACACACACGTCTATGTTTTCTTACGCCAGAAAACCACTCGCCGCAAAAACTATGCTGCCTGTCAATCGCGCGTTCCGTCGCCAGACAAAAAACGCGCGCTCGGCACTCGCTATGTTATATACTCTACACGTTGCGAACGACCTTTCGCACTATTTTAAGTGCTTGTTTGCTGCGCGCGCGACGCACTTAGCGCTTTTACCCTCTCGCCTACCAGTCGGATTAATTATTTTTACTTTGCGGGAGTTTTAGAGAGAAGAGGGGGAGGGGCGAGGATTTTTTTTTTCGGGGGCGAGAGTGCGAGAGAGTCGCTAGGGGGGTAATTCAGCACGCGGTAATTAGAAGACGCGGTTAGCTGGCATTGATACCTTTGAAATATATGGACTTCTCAGCTCGTTGCGATGTGTGAGTGGCTGCGCGTGGATGTAAGTACAGAATGTTCTTGTATTTTTACTAGCGGTAATTGTTTTGAGGTGCAAGCACGAGGGTGAGTTGTTACGGTACGGAAAGTGTACGTGTGACGTTGTGATAATTAAACGGCTTTTATTTCGTACGATTTTGAGGATGAGGAAAAATTATGGTGTAAGGTTGTTGGTGCAATTTTTATGCACTTTGAATAGAGTTTTATACAGAGTTTGTGCCGATTTTATAAGATGATATTGTTGTGTGATTGATTAAATTTCAACGGTTCAATAGTCATTTTCTCTGAAGATTATTGGGAGCTTTCGGAGCATTAATTTATTAAATAAGATTATGTTTCAATTTAACTACTACGGAAATTAGTTTAAAATTAATTGCTCATGAAAGAATAAATGTTAGAATAATATCATATCATAATGATTTTTCTGTAATTACACTTCTATAATGTTATCTTATTCGGTACAAGTATCATACTTATGATTATCACCTTAAAATCTTGTGTTATTCCGATGTTTACATTCCAGCTCGAAAAAAAACAGCAAAACTTACAAAGAATTTCCCTTTGAAAATTCATCTCTTACTATCCCTACAACATATTTTTCGAAATGCCCGTTTTTACACGTCAAAATTAAAACCATCCTCTCGTAACCAGCCATTTCGCAATTTTTTAATAAGCTTATTTACCCCAAGCGCTCAAAACCACGCGCATCACCAAGCAAAATAAGATAGCTATATATATATATATATATATATATACACACACACACACACACACGCTTGCGCCGCTTTTTGCCAGCAAAATAACGTACCTGGCCACAAGGTATATATATAGAGCTACACCGCGAGAGATCACTCGCTCGCTTTCTCAGCCTCGTTAAAACCGCGTAACGATCCGGAGGCGAGCGCGAGCTTTGAGCTGTAGAGCCGGAGACGCAAAGTCGCGTGGGCGAACTCAAGAAAATAACCGGCTCCTTCGTCGCTGCTGCTGCTGCCGTCGCTAATTGGAGAACGCACCGCAATTATTAAGCGGAGGCGGAGGCCTCAACGAATGAGCTTTGGTTGCAGTAAGGCGCGGTTAAAGGGAAAAGATCGTAATGTGGCGCCTCTTCTTATGTATAGTGACCGATATCATGCTGTTGAAGAGGTTTTGTTGTAGACGACGTGGTTGTTTGGATTTTTCAAACGTCTAGTGAGCAATGATGCGTCATTTTTGGTGAATGAAGGTTTATTCGGTGGATTGAAAGTATGAAGTATGAATTAAATGGGATTAGGATAGGTAATTATATATTAAGCCTATATTGTTACTAACACACAATTTTCAATTTTCAGTAACCTAAACATATTTACAAAATTCATCCGAACCCTATATGTCTAAAACATTACAATCGTTCAAATCCAATACCTCAAGCCTTCCTTTTTCTTCCCTGACAACTCACATTCGTACTTCACATATACGCGAAGAGGTCAAAAGTTTAAGCCGCGCGTGCTCGCTTCACCGGCCGCGTTTAAAAACATACACACATACATACACACGCGTACAGCTCCGGCTATTCAGCACGCGCTCAAGAAGAAGATTCGCTTAATGAGGCGATGCTTAAGCCCTCAGAGTTGGGGAGGGATAAAACCCGCGTGCATTTTTTTCTCCTTCTCTTTTACCTCCGGTTCTACACCGGTGACCTAAAAACAAACTCTCCTCAAATCCGCTCGTCTTTTCAACCTACTATGCCTTTCTTCGGTTGTTATATACCGAAAAATTATACACGCGTACCATACCATATCGTTTCTATTTCAAAAAATAAAATTATTCCTTATACCGTGTATATATAAACAAAAGGAGAACGAATCGCACGCTTGTAAAGTATAGGATACAGTAAGTATATACAATCGTCATAGACTCACCAGTCACGTTGATGCGGCGCGATTTTCCCTCCGTCGTCGTCGTCGTCGTCGTTGTCCTGGTCTTCTCGCACACCAACTCTCACCACTCGCACGCGTCCCTCGGGTCTCCTACAGCGATATCGTCGCGCACTGCATGCCGCCGTTATACCACCAGGGCTCTTGCGAGGAACGTATAATACGGTAACAGGAAGGATTTGCCCTTGAGACGATAAAAGCTCCTTCCGCGCGTGGAGATTAACTCACGGTGTAGCACTTTTGCTATATGTATCTATGTATATTATGTTTTATACGTATACGTACGTACGTATGTAATAATGTACACGTGTACGCGTTAAACCATGATTAAGGGTTGTATCCTCTGGTATACAAGAGTACAGGTCCTTGGAATGTCTCTGTCACGTTTTTTTCTTTCTGTTTTTTTTTTATTGTTATCGTGTAGCTAAGCGTTGGATTGATATGCTTCTACTGCTGCTACTGCTACTGCTTTCCACGTTACGGGGCCACGTGGTTGCGCGCTCACGCCGCTCTGCTGCTACTGCTGCTGCTGCTGCTGCTGCTTTTCGCTCCCCTATAACGTTGCGCTCTTGTCGTCCTTCGTTCAAGCAAGCGATATCTGGTAAAGTTTTCTATCGCCTCGTTCTGGTTACTTCCAACGAATGTAACGGCAATCCAGATAACACCTGAATGTATTACATCAACAGCCAGTGTTTTTATTTATTATATTTTTTTTTTCTTGATCTATTAGTTTCACGCGAAACTTCCACCTTCCTTTAAAAAATGAAATTTATTATCCATTCATAAACGACCGAGAGCTATAATAATAATAATCATCGACCGACCGCACATATAATTAAAACATCGTGCATGATGATGAGTGTATCGCACACCTTACTGACGAACAACTCTCCCCCAAGCGTATACCGCGACGACGTGATCACGCGGTTGGGGGTGGTATGTGAGAGAGATTCGATACCGTAACAGAGGGGGTGAGATATAGACAGAGACAGAGAGAGAGAGAGACAGATAATGAGTGAGCTATATATATATATATATATATGTATGTATATATATTGTATACGGAGATAGATATACAGAGAAAAAGGGTGTGCGGGTGGCAGTGGCGCGCGTCCGCTCGCGAAGTGTTCGCCGAACGCACTGAGGATTCCGACGCGGGTTCGCCGGTGACGTCGCGCGCGTTCTCCCGCGGCGGTGGCGGCCACCCCCTCCGGATGGGCATGCGCCATCGCCACGCGCGCTATACGAGGGAGAGAGCGCTTACAGCGCAGTGCCGGCACATGGATGTACAGAGAGGGCTAAAGTTGTGGTAGTAGTATAGCTAGAGAGTGAGCTTTCTACCCCGGGAGGGCGGCTGCTGAGCGAAAGGAGGGTGAAGGGGTCGAAGGATGAGGGAAGTGGGAGAGGTGATGTTGGATGTGAGGCGAAGGGATGAAGAAGAATAAGGTATATATATAGGGAGAGGATGACGATGATGATGGTAATGACGGTTGTAGGGGAGGTTAAAAGGATCGATGATACGAGGGGGTTGGGTATGGTTTTTTAGGAGATATACCGTCGTTGGATTTTATTAGAGGGTATGGGGGTTTTGTTTGGTGATATGGTTCAAGTTCTTATTTTGAGTGAGTATAGGATTGAAAGGTGAAGAAGAAATTTTTGATAATCGCATTATCCGTTCAATCAGGTTTCATGTATGATTCGGGGTTCAAAAATAACAGTCTCTATTTTTTCAGTTGATATTGATGTTATGATCCCTACTGCCATATTTGAAAATTCGGATTGCTGCATAATGAAATATTTTATTTATTTGCTGGTATTGCACTTATTGGATAGAGTTCCAATAGTAATTTAAAGCTATTTTCAATATCTATTTATTTTTCAATCATAAGAGATCTCCTATACACAACAAATCGCGTACGATGTTGTTTACATAATAAAGTTTTAAATTTGCATGTCAAACTCAGCATAATCATTTTAGCTGTACAGTTATTTTTGAACAGTAGATACAAGATTTTTCCATAAAGAAAAAAACAATTTTTCTTTGTAAAATTATAATGTTGAATAATATTAAAATATTTTACAACAATCAACATTTATTAATTTTCCAATCCCTTCAATTCCTTACCATCACTTCGTATACTTATCCGTTGAAACTTCTTACACGCACCTATACCCGCAATCTCAATTCTCAATCCGTACGTCGTGAAACGATCCCCCGACGCATTCACCCCCTCACCTCTACCTATCTTCCACGAAAAAACGCCTAACGAGGATCGCGAAGACCCATCCGCTTGCCCTCAAAGCTGGCGCATCCTTTTTTTTCTCCTATTTTCCACACCGCGATCTAGCCTTTCTCCCTCTTCTCTTCCTCGTCTTCTACAGAGCTTAAATCGGCGAAAGTCGGGACGACGACGACGACGACGACGGCGTCGGTGAAACGAAATTAAAGGCATCCCGGCGTAAACGGGTGGAGATCGGCGTCGGGCTGCGTAATGAGATTTAAAAGGAGCCGACGCGTGCGTGAGTTGGCGAAAATCTGCTGAAAGAGAGAGAGAGAGAGAAGGAGGTTGGAATCAAAGAGCTTCCACACAGCGTGCGGCGATGAAACTCGTCTCGAGTGTTAATCGTCGTGAGCTGCGTTATGGGAGTTTACACGGGAGTGAAATTTCTTGGCCCGGTAGTGATGGGTATAGCCTTGGTTTGATGATAGGGTTTGGGATGTTTAGTAGATGTAGGTGTGTAAGGTTTGGAGTAAGAGGTGATAGAGAATCAAATTTTTTACGAAGATGTTATGACCATCTTATTTCTGGCAATATATGGATAACATTACAAAAAAAGTTGGGAATAATAAAATTACCGTACGAATTAGTGAATAAATATCTAAGACTTTTATTATCATTGAATTTTAATTATACTTAGAAATTATGCGTGGTATTAAAATATCGGTATGAAACTTTATGACGTTGAACTGTTGATATGTTATCGCTATATTCAATATCTGTTAGCTATGTAGTACCTCAATGAACTACCAATTTTCAAAACATGATTAAACACGACAGATGCGTACGCATATTTTGATAAACTCGTCCCGACAATCGCCTTATCCGCTATTTACACGATGGCAAATTAAATACACGCGGTATATTTATCCATCACCAGTAAGCTTACGACGTTTACTGGTTCTATCGATAGCCTCGACGATCCAATTACTTATCGCTTAAAAGGCTCTCGCGAGATCGAATCGAGCAAAAAAAAAAGAAAATAACGCGCATTGAGGTCGCAAGCTCCTTCTCTTTTTTCTCTTTCTTCTTCAGATCCTTATCGGCCGTCGTAGTCAAGCAAAACGTATGTCCTGTATACACACATATACACATAGCGAAGGGCAAGAAAACGGGCCAGTTGTAGAGGAAAAAAGAAGGAGAGAGAATCAAGCGCACGTCACTAATGCTTTACAAGGTCGTAAAGCCCATAGGAAATTAGGTCCTTGCGGATCGGAGTCGAAAGCGCGCAAAAGGGCTGTTATGTAGGCGAAAATTTGCGCGCGTGAACGTATATTTAATAAAAATGGAAGGGGAGGGAGATGATATAACGATATAGTTATCAGAGACGCTCTTTGTATCGGTCGTGTCGGGTGTAAGCTTGATGCATATATGTGCGCACTCCGTAGCCAATTTTACGCGGTAACGTCCTTGTGGCAGTTTTGAAAAGTTTGCGAGTTTGATTATTGATAAGGTGGATCTGCTAGTAATTGTTATTATAATTTCATATATATTCAAATATGAAATGCTATTGCCGAGATAAGAAATACTCGAGAAAAGTTCTAATTATATTTGTAAAAATATAATTTATACGAGGAAATTCCTTATCTAATAAGAAAGATATATTAGATAGATCATTTGAAAAATATTAATACGAAGTAATAGAAAATGATTGGTTCCTATGGTTTTTGTTTATAAATGGTGGATCCATTCCTTCGTAGACTACAAATATCATGGATTTGTATATTTAACTGCGCGCATGTGTTTTCGCGTCTTCTTCATACAGCATTTGTGTAACACTTAATTGCGATTCTGTTTTTGACAACTTTTTTTATACATATTACTTGTCTATTCTTCAGAAAAGCACTATACGTATTGTTTTAAAAAACTATGTCCCCACCACAACACATCGTGGAAATTACTCAAGTTCATCATCTATAATCCGCTTTCATCCAACTTCTCCCATTTCCTCAAAGAATAAAAAAAACTCGTACAATAAACCCAACAACACTATTCCCTCGCACACCACACCTATACAACCATCAACGTTGAACTGTTATCCAGCTTCTCTCGCGCCTTACGCGGAATCGATAATCACCCGCGCACACGCGGAGTACAACCACTGCCCACCGGTTCAATTAGCGCCCGCTATACCCGCGCTATTATTATTTCCGAGTTGTTGATCTTTACGAGGGGTAACAAGCCAAGTAGTAGCAGCAGCAGTAGCAGTACGAACCTTTTCTCTAATTTCTTCATCCACTAGGCGCGATTTTTTTCGATCACTGGTTATTGCGCCGATTCGTCGGCGCGTTATGAAGAGCTCGGACTAACCGTGTGCAGATAAATGTGGAATATAAGGGGAGGTTTTGGTTTCTTTGTGCTTTCAGTACTGGAAACGTTTACGCGGACACTTGACTCATTGATTTTCCGGTTTATTCCTGTATAGCGGTTTTGTCTACTTATTGGAAGGGTGGTCCTGTGGTGGTGGAGGTTTTTTTCGAGTACAAGGGTGGGAGGATTTGAAGAAAGCGGTTGGAGAAAGTGATTTGTTTTTTTTTATCATGGTGGGTTAAATAAGTAATAGTAAGTTTTCCAAGTTTTGTTTATCAATTTATTTATTTTCTGTCGCATCTAGTGATACAATTATTTAGATGTATTTACACATATATTTACATGGTTATGGTATAAAATGAATACATATCTTTACTTATAAGTTAAGTTATTTAAGACTAACATTTATGAATTAATATAATATAATATGCTCTATATTTACCATGTGAGTTTATATAGTTTATTTACTAAATTAGAGATCGACATATTTTTAATCAACTTTCTGTATGTTACTATATGTAATTTACCTCTTTGATCACACAGAATGTTATTATTGTATGCAACTCTCTACTCCACAAAGCCATACAAATATATTCAATTAAAACTTTTTCCCACTGTTACCGACGTGTTATTAATTTCTTTATCATATGCCAAAAAGCCAAAAATCCCTTTACCCTCGTAAATAACCTAATCCCCTTTTATGTCAAAGTATTGATTAAAATATCGTAGCCGTAAATGAATCCTTACATAACTATATATACCCACGTAATCCAAACTTTTTCCTCATCTCCCATCATGCTTCCCCAAACTCTACACATCAACGTCGATTATTCATACCAAAATTAAAACGAAGTTGGCTATATATACCCCCATCTTTATACTTCTTATTACTATAGAGAACAAAGGAACGATTTAATCGTCCCAGACGAAAAGTTTCCATCCTAGGAAAGAAAAAAAAAGTAAATCAGCGACCCCTCGTATTGTGAAACCAGTAGAATAAGTCAGGACCGCGTGATGATGAAGATGCGAACGAGCGCAAGTCGACGGCATGGTGTGCGCCGAGTCTACGCGCTCTCGGAGTTTAATGTGCAATTGATCACTCGATGGCTTGGCTGAGTCATCGGGAGAATTTGAAGATGATCGCCAGTCTCCGCCTCTAATTTCGTAAAGAGGCGATTGCGTATAGCTGCAGGCTGACTGGATGGGTTTCTTTTGCTGTTTACGAGGTTCGGGTCGTTTTTAGGATTTTCATCGTAAAGCTGGTAATTTATGGGAAGGAA
The DNA here is from genome assembly GCA_036873485.1 of Torymus texanus. Lineage (NCBI taxonomy): Eukaryota > Metazoa > Arthropoda > Insecta > Hymenoptera > Torymidae > Torymus > Torymus texanus. The sequence goes on along the minus strand of JAYJLV010000001.1, from coordinate 6,975,831 downwards.
CTGATGTTAATGGTGAGTGGGGAGAGCAATCGAGTTAATTGGTGTTTTTAAACAGTAGTATATTTGTGTGTTACGTTATTTATATTTAATCGATAAATCTATTTATTGTTTATATAGAGTATTTTAAGGTTTAAGGTTCCAAAAGGCTGGTATAAAAAATAGGTATATTTATTTTATTTCCATTCATATACGTAAATGAATTTTTAATTAAGAGATATGCTTATATTTCATAGTAAATATTTCATATTAAATTTAATTAAGAGTATATAACTAAATCGAAAAATAATAAGTCTGAGATACAAATCGTTCAAAGATAAATATCTATATTTATCTATCAATTAACTAACGGGTATACTAATCCAAGGAATATAGAGAAAAAAAATAACGAAATCCAATATTTATTCGTATTCAATCACTCTCTCTATATAATCTCCACAAACAAGTTATCCTAGTACTACAATCCACTCGTTCCCCGCTATAAAAATGCATAAACGTATAAAACCAGCTTCAAAAATCCAATCTTTTCATTCCACGCTCGCACGCGAGCGCGCATCTCTCTATCTCAAATTTCCTTTTTCTAACCTACAAACCCCTGACTAGCCAATAAACTAGCAGGTAGAGAAGGAAGAGAGGAGGTGAGAGGGGACGGAAAGTGAATGACTATAGCTACGCGCGTCCATCAACCCCTAGCACGTCTCCCGAACAAACTCACCGGCTGCAAAAAGCGCACGGCTGGCTACCGCATTCAAAGAGCCCAACTGACCGTCCGTAACTCTCTTTCCATACCCATCCTCCCTACCGACCCCAAAAAATATCGCGAACGCAACGTTCTCTCGAAATATAAGAGCCGAAATGGAAACGAGCTTTCCCTGCCCTGTATAAAAAAAAAGACGAGGGAAAGAGAGACAAAAGCTCAAGACTCAGTCACTGTGAAATTAACGAATTTTTCAGCGATGGACACATCACAGCGACACCAACCAATTGCCTTTCTACCATCACGCATGCATGTATATATAGATATATAGGATACGTTTGAAAAACGCAGGATTTTTGCACGCCCACCCACAAGTGCTCGATTTCCACTCGATGCGCGCATATATATATATACGTACGCGCGGACTGGGAATTCGGGGGAACCGAATGGATAGGATGAGCGAATATTTTTCAGGGATGCACGTCTACACGCGTGTGTGACGATTATTATTATACGAGTGGTGTAGGCACGCGCTCGCTGTCAGGAGTCTGATTTATTTTCGTTTTATCGGTTTGTGAGGTGTAGAGGTTGGGTATAGTTGTGGAATAATTGTGTATAATGTGTGTAGTGATTTTTTAATCATTTGACGAATGGATTAGTAATAATGAAATTGGCGATGCTTTTGAAGCTACGTGGTTGGAATGTACGAATGGTTTTTCGATGAAAGAAAAGATCAAAAGAGTTAGAAAGTATAATGAGTAATGTCATATATCTGAATATGATGATTTCAAGATTGGTTCTTTTAATTGTTCAACATGGATAATGAGTGCTGAGGGTAAATCTACAAGTGCCATTTACACGACAATGATACTTATGTGAAGAAAAAATTTTTTCAAAATGTAAAATCTCTGTTAATCATTGAGAGGTTGTTCAGAATTGCGAAGTCTCATCGTGATATATACATGTGATCTTGTTCATCAAAGTTAAAATAGTCAGATCTTTTTTTAAATATGATGAATTCATATATCTAATTAATACGCAATAGTGAATAATAAAAATTTTCTTTAATTTAATGTATAGATTGCGTGAACATTATTATTAATGAATTATTGTTATCTTCGATCATTGTTATATGTTTGATCAATGCAGATTAAATAGACGTTATTTCATTATTTAAAATGCTTTATACGTCAAAACCGGAAAAAACAAATGTATTACCGCAAGTATTGTACATATTTGGATAAGCCACGATAAATTTCACAAGGTATACACAGTCTGATCTACAAACGCTGTATATATACATAAACATTTTGTCCTTGCAATTGCTAACGAAACACATAATTTTTAACTATTTTTTTTATTAACTCTTCGAGAAGAGATTGACTTTTATCTAAAAACGTCAGCTCGAATGTTCAAACGAAAAAATAATCGCCACACGAGCATTTTTCCCCGTCACGCCCAGTCATGCGCGGAAATTTCATCCACTTTTGACTAATTACAACCTTAAATGCGCGCGAATTACGCCGGATAACGCGATTTTAGCCTTCTAATAGGATCCCAAAAATGAATTACTCAAGAATTTGCATATAAGCCAGCCACTCGCGCGCGTTTCCTTTCCCTCGTCGTGCTCGTTTTTCTTTCCACTAGGCGAACGCGTGGTCCTGGCTACTTTGCACACCGCTAACTTTCAACTTTTCAAATGTGTGTATGTACGCGAATGTGTGTAATGGTAAAATCGAAATTTTACTAGGTGATGATTATATAGTCGATGGATACTGTTACATAATGTGAGCTGGAGTTTAATATTATTTAATAGGTTTTTGAAATGTTTTGAATAATTTTATCTT
>JAYJLV010000001.1:6935174-6969768 GCA_036873485.1 Torymus texanus | reverse complement strand
ACACACACACACACACACACACACACACACACACACACACACACACACACACACACACACACACACATACATGTATACACGCTTGCGTTCGATTTCCACTTAACGATTTTCGACTCTTTCGTGTTCACGTGTATATATATAGTGGTAGCGACAAGAGCCTATACATATATATGTATATATACCACCGCTATGCGCTACATGGCCAATCAATTTTCGGCGTGGCTGCAGCCGCCACTGCTGCTGCGTGGTAGCGCCGCTTTTGCGGTAATATCTATTATTCGGCGCAAGCGCGAGGAACAAAGTTCGCGGTGCATGCCGCGTGACCTGGCGTGTCTTTTTTTTTTTATTCTTTTTTGGGGTTGTGAGGTGATGCGTGTATGTGTGTATGTATGTGTTAGTTTAAATTAGGTCGGATACAGGGTTGGTGGTGAATTTTGGCACAGAGGTATTTAGGTGTAAAATGGTAAAAGATATATATACTAATTGCTTTTGAAAATTAGAGTGGTTGATAGTTTTTAGTTTTCAAATTGTAATACTAAAATCGTATTTAAAAATCGTGGATATAAAATTACAAAGAGATAGTTTTAAGTATAAAATTATACATAAAAAATTAGTGTTTGTCGTCAAAAATATCGATTGTATTAACTGGTTTAATCATAATGTATAAGGTTGATCGTGACACTAAATCAAACATAAAACCAACTAAGTACTGAGTCGAGCGAATTACAGATGTTGGCCTTTCACAGCTTCACGAATTCTTAATAAATAATGTTTTTCAGAAAATTTACTCATACGCCTGAAAAATAAAACTACGAGTTTACATTTTTCCATTGAAAACAAAATACTAGTACCATCGATCAATCGACGCGCAACGCTATACTCAACAACCCATCGAAAACTTTTTCACAACCCTATCGACGACTTACACATGTATATATACACACACACCCACACAATCCTACAACTCTCACTCTACACAGAAGCGGTGGTAAAAAAAATATGCGCTCTCACCGTTAGCGAAAAAAAAAAAAAAAATACAAATCCTACAATTATCGCTCCACCGCAGTCACTTATTGCCCATAACGAGCGAGTGCGCTCAGAGGCAATAATCGCGGGGTGTGCGGCAAAACTTTTAATTGAAACGGCCGTACGCGAGATCGACGTTTAAAATGACCCTCGAAGTCCATGCGTATATATATACGTGCAAGTAGCGTACCTTTTAATTTCACGTACACTAGGTATATATAGCACGCGACTTATTCATCAGCAAGTTAAATAGCGGGAGACGCGCGTACATACACGTATATGTGTATGTATGTGTGTGCGAGTGCACGGGAAATTAACGTGAGAAATTAGATCGCGGACGCGCGACGGATCCGAATCGATCCTGGTCTGCGCGTATATATATACATGTATGTTTACGTACGTAGATGGTGTACGTGTACTGTATATATATACGTGTATATGCGTCTCGTGGTGGAGCGGATCGAGCGAAATTACGCGTGACCGTGCAGTGGTGAGCCGCGCTCGCGTGGGCAAGTGATGGCAGAGACTTGGCATAGCGCTTTGTTACGGCTGTTTCGGTGGACTTTTGGGGTCGACGTGTGCGGTGGCAAGTGCTGTCTTGGTGCAGTAGTCGTTTGTACTACGCGTGGTCTACGAAGATGAATGGTGTATGGTTGTGTTGTTTCTTTTTTTATATAAAATTTCAGTAGTTCGTTTAAATATTATGTGAAGTAGAGAAATCTAATTTGAGAAAATGAAGTTTGATGAATATAAATGTATTGTATTATGTATGGGATTAGGATTTACTCGTACCAGGGAATATTGTAATTACATACTGATTTAGTATCATTAGAGGAATAATTACTAATATAGAAATGTTACTGTATGCGGAACAATGTTTAGACTCAAACAAGGAAATTTATGTAGGTAGGTAACACACGTAATAGGTACAACATTATTAGGCTACAGTATTAGATTCAAATATTGACATGAGATAGTAGATAATTGCTCATTGATATATACGGTCGATGAGATTAACATAATTGTTATACTTACACAGGAAAATTTTCTAGTTAAAAATTACAATAATTCATTCTAATTTTTGCAAACGCACTCAAACTCGTAGGGGAAATTGCAGCAAAAATATCATTTCTAATATTTTTTCAATAATTTTAATGTGTTTCGTAGATGCAATATATTATTGTAATTTTTAACATTTTATAGTTTTAGTACATAAAAACCACCACAATGACATAAAAATTAACTTTTTACTTAAGAATTTTTTCCATTACATTTCTTTACTCAACTTACATCATCACCGCCGCTCCACTTTTAACGCACGTCACACTATTTTCACTCCTCTCTTCCCTTGGAAATAAGAAAAATCGCGTTCCTGCGCGCGGCAACAAAGTTAACCAACAAAATAAACAAACCCGAAACTCCCTATGTACTTTTCTCTCCTCCTCTCTCCTGCTTCCCTTTTCTCCCATTGTTTCTTCTTTCCCTTGGCGTACATATAGCGAACGCACGCGCGCCTCGAGTTCCTCCTCCTGATGTATTCAAATTGCAGGTCACGAGCCTTCCACGCGCGCGCGCCCGCTGAATTTCGACATAATGGTCGTGGTACGCTGCAATCGTGTAATCAGTCCTACAAACTTTTACATTTCATTATTGCTAATGGCGTTCGCGCGCACGCGCGTGGACCGCGAGAATGACAATCTATACGCGTGTGTGCGCGAGTTTCCAACGTTTCTTTTTTTTCTTTTTTTTTTGTTCGTGAACGCAGTGCAATGACAGAGCGGTTGAGAACGAAGGTGCTTCTTGGCGCGGTGCGTTGTCTGTCATTATATTGGTGATGGGCTTTTGTACCAATGATTTGAACTGACACAATGCGTTGGCTTAGTTTGCTTACCACACCTATATAGGCTAATATTGTACGAAATAGAATATTGGTTTAGTTTAGCGATTAGTTGAATGCTAATAATGAGGCAGTTGGTGTTGCTGGGAAAACCGTATTGTAAACATTTTAATAGTAAGAAGTAAATTATTGAAAATATGCTTTTCTAATATATTTGTATATTTGAGTAAAAGAATTGACAAAATCTTTTTTCACAGATTGAACACGATTTTTCTGGTACTTGTCATTATTACTATAATTCATGCAAGTAATAAGATGAGAGGTAATTTGTTACTGATGGTTATTAATAGGATGGGACCATAATATATAATTGATTTAAAAACGCGATTCGTATAAAGTGGAAATAATTTACGCGGTGATTTATCATTTCTTGTATATTTATATTTGAACATGTATAAAAGGTCAAAAGTGTATTTTGTAAGTTTATGGATTTTTTCCATATATCGTTGATAATCAAGAGTTTTTTAGTAATGGCATGTTATGTGATCGATTATTATATCAATGCGTTTGATTATTTTTATGTGAATTGCAGCTATACGAAAATTTCATTTGCAACACTTTGACAAAAAAATTTCCCAGCTGTCCAATTTACATTTTGCCTATCGTTTCTGGTCATTATTACGAGATGTTATTTTAAGTGTTTACAAACTTCGTAAATTTGGATGACTTTTCATACTTCTTATAACAATAGATCACTTTTAATATTACAAACATTTATGAGGAAATTACACTGAACTCATTTTTGTTTTCAGTACGCAATTTAACAAACAATTACCCAACTTATATGTAAAAAATAGAAACACAAAATCTGTATTATAATTCCATAGTCTTTACATTAATAAAGAAGAGTAGGGCAACATTGTAGACTTATCTTGTGTACACTTTTGGTCATAATGCAATGTATAACTTTCTTTAGTTATAACATGTTTAAGTTCGAAACGCAAACAAGTATCAATTGTAAATAAATTAACTCTGAGTAAAGATCATAGTTCTACTATTTCCTACTACACAAATATCGTATACTTTTTGCCTAAAAAATCTCAATTATATAAAAAAGTGGATTAATAATTCTCTTTTGACACAAACTTGTATCAGAATCGATTCCATTTTTAAATGTATGATTTGAATATGTTGATACTATTCTTCTTGAATAAAAACATATTTTTATAAATTAACTAGTCCTAACAAGATAAAGCATCAGAACAAAAATGAGTAAACAAGTTTACTCATTTATCCAACCTTCATCTAAATATATAAATATATTTTTATTATGATTCTAAAGCTGAACCTTCAAGTAATTCTATAATAACATTGAAATATATCAGTATACTGACTGGATATTGACTTTTATTCAAAATTTCACAAACCAATATATTGAGAATTCAAATAACAAGACTATTTAATAATCAAAATAGCCGATTGTATCTTGAACACTATTCTTCTGCCATATAGCATACCTTTGATATCCATCTAATTACGCACACATGTAATCTAAACATACATCTCTATACCGATGTATATACCTCTCAGCCTCATTCAATTGAAATGCACAAATACACTTTTTACCGTGAAAATCTTTACAAGTTATGACGTATGAATAGCGCGTTTCACTTACGACCATTGCCTACGTGCAACCAAACAAAACGCTCGATCCTCTCTCTCTCTCTCTCTCTCTCTCTCTTCCTCTCTAAGCAGCTATGAATGCATGCACGCAGTCTCCGGCTAAAATTTTTATACCAGACCACTGCATTCATGCACCTCAAAGGGTTAATTTGCTCTGCTCGCCGCGACTGTGCGCATTGTCCATGGCGATTTTTACGCGAAGATACAGAAAGAGAGAGAGAGAGAGAGAGTCAAAGAAGAAGAAGAAGATAATACCGTCAAGCGTCGCGCGCAAGAGAGAGAGAGCGCGCAAAAGAAGATCGCCGAAAGAAAGAGAGCGCGCGCGAAATAAGTCAATTGCGAGTGCGCCGTGAGGCCATGAAATATTCATCGCGGGGGAGAGTCCTGTGCTATTGTAAAGATACCGCATACGGAGTCCAGAAAGAGAAAGAGAGAGAGAGAGAGATAAAAGGAGGTAAGGAGGAACGACGACGACTAGTCGTGGGTGCGTAAAAGGCATTGTACGTGCATGTGTGACTGTATGTGTGTGTATGTGTATGTGTTGTTCACTGGCGCGCGGTCTGAGTTGTGAGTTATCGCGTACGGCGTGCGACTGCTGTTGCGTGCGGTTCGAGTGTAAGTATCAGCGGTTAGGTCGTTGCTGACTGCTTTGAATAGGTGATACGTTTCAAAGGATTGTTGTATAAATAATATTGATAATATGATTATTCTTGATAAAAATTATTTATATAGGATTAATTTAGGTGAGAGGTCTTTTTTTTAGATATATTGTAATAAGTATAACAGGTGAAAATAATTTGAAAATTTGAAGTATAATGATAGGTTATTCGTTTTTTTTGTATCTAGCACTAATGTTTATCACTTTTTTCATTGATTGGTACAAATTAAGCATGTAGTTTACTTTACATTATTAGTATCATAAGGAATACCACCAATAGCAGGGTGGTATGAGAATAAATCCTGCTGAAAATGGTCACTTTGATATTACCAAATTAATTTTGATTCATTTTAATAAAGCATCGATTAACCTCGAATCGAGGTAGAATCAGGTTAATAAAGGTTGATTTGTAATTATTTTCAGCGAAGAACATATTTTAAAACTGCAAACTTCTGCAAAACGAAAGTGATTATTATGAATTTAATCCGACCATCTTAGTAGTTATAACATTATAACATTTGAAATAAATTAATTGTATAGGTATAATTTAATTCAAAAGAAAAAGTTTCTTGCCAGTTTAAAATCTTATATAGAAAAATAATTTAACGGAAGTTTCCAATTGAACCAAATAAAAGTTTACTCGATCATCTTCAATATCCAAAGATATAATATTTTATCATTTCCAAACTAATTCTAGTACCAAACGATTACTACAAACTAATTGCAAACTCCGCCATTCGCATAAAAACTAGTCATTTTATGAAAATTCTAACCCATACCAAGCAACTTCCCTACAACTCACTCCTCATAGTCTATACTCCGTAATAGCTCGCTTGCTCCAACTGCGGGGACGCACAACAGAAACCGGTGCGAAATTTATGCCCGACCAAGAGCACGAATGCAGTCGGCACCAGGAGAAAGAGAGAGAGAGAGAGAGAGAGAACACGCATACATATACGAACAACTAACGTTAGAGAAGGAGAAGGAGGAGGAGGTAGGGATGCACCTTCGGCATTTCGCGTCGATGCATTATTTATCGCGTTGTATGACAAGCATTTTCATGTTAATACAGCCAGGCGCGCGGGGTCATTACATGTCGAGAGGCGTCTTTGATGTTCTCGCGACGATTAATCTTATGCCTCTCCTCCTCGTGTGCATATATGCATACTACCTGCCGCGTATATATATATATATATAGTATATATATGTATGTGTATGTGTTTTCGCGCATGTCTAACGTCGATTTGACGCCGAATCGAGTGCATTAGCGATTGTTCGTGCGGTTATGGGAATTTAATTTGTCGTATATATATACGACGATTAGTTCTGTTCCTCATAGCAATAATTACGCTTTTTACGTACATTTACTTACTATTTGTATATACAATGAAGTTCCACGAACTTGACTGTATATTATGAAATTTAGAGGGACGAAAAAGGCACGTCGCGTGACCGTCGATTTTCGCGTGATTGCCCGGCTATGCGCGTCTTCCGTTTACTTCGACTTGGTCAATTGATTCTCAGATGTGTGTGTGTGTATATATATATATATATATGTGTGTGTGTATGTGTATACGTAAGCGTCGACGAAGCAATTACCCAGATATTTACCTCCGGGAGACGTGTTCATCGTGGGGTCCGTCATTAAGTTGCGCGCGCGCGCGAGCGAGCGATTGTGTTGCGATTTGAATGGATGAGCTGCGTTGGCGCATGATTGGGCAGATTGTATAGGGTGTGTTTAGGTAACGATTAGAGATGCTCGCAGAAATGCTATGGTGCTTTGTCTTATGATGAGTATTTAGGTAATGAAGGTTTAATGTTGAAAATGGAGTTTTTTTATTGTGTTTGTATATAGAATTGTAATTATTGTTTGTAAAAAGTAACATTTTTCAATTTATAAATAAACCTCGAGTATAATAGTTATATTGGATTTTATTTTATATCCTTGCATGATTTTTCTACTTGACGTGTCTTTTATTATGCATCGTTTAAAGGTATATATTTTTAGTTTTCGTACAATCTGATTGAAATGAGAGCAACAGTTATGAACTGGTTAACAGGTTTAGTGCTGCGTAAGAGCTATATAGCAATGGCTCATTAAATTCTTTATTATACTCTTTGAAGCGACGATAATGCATATGAATTTTTAAGGTATAAACTTTAATAACAAAAAAATTATTGCAAATGTTCTTTTAACATTTTTATTTCAACGAACATTTTACATTGATATACATATATAATACGAAGGAAAAGTATTTTACTTTAAGAGCTCTTGAATATATTATTGATTTTTTTCAGCTATAAACTATAAGAGAATGTACTTTTGTCATAGCTGACTGTTGCAACTCCTTTCGAACGAACTAATTAAACATTTTCTCAAGCAAAAAATACGAACGCATTTTATCTCCATGCACGTAATTTCCAGTTGCTTGCTGCTCCCATTCTAAAGTAAATAGAGTAATTCAATCGTCACTTTCTCCGACGACAAAAAACTACCTAAACAATCCTACCTACTCGAAAATTCTCAAAAAAAAGAACATCTTCCATCCTCTTCGAACCTAATGTAACATCTCGCCTCATTCCACTTCCTGTACCAACACATACATTATATCCGTCCTCCTTACGATTCCCGCAAAAACTCGCCTCCTGCATATATACGACGCTGATCCTCTTCCTCTTACTCCCAAAAATCTCCTCTTCTCTCTCTTATACCTACATTCCCAAGCCTTGCATCCTCTCTCTCTCTCTTGCATTTAAAAAAAAAAGAACATATCCTCTTCCTCTCATCCCCGCAATTTCGCACAATGGAAGAGCGAACAGGTTCGGGCGGTGCACTCGCTCGCATATGGAATGGCACGCGTGAAACCGGTCGCTGCAGTCGGTATATATATACGCGAGAGGTATATGTATATAAGCCCGCAGATGTCACCTGACGCGAGAGAGAGAGAGAGAGAGAGGAGAGAGGTTATTTACGGGTGGGCATGATGCAGCGAGCGTGATGGCTGAAAAGGCAAAATAGAGAAGGAGGAGAGCGGGTGAGGATGAAGCGGAAAAATTGAACGGGATTGAGAGAGAGAGAGAGAGAGAGAGAGAGAGAGAGAGAGAGAGATAGAGAGAGAGAGACAAAGAGCGGGTGGGTTAAGGCTGATGCACACCGATCGGATGAGAGGTAGATTTACGTAATAGAGTTGAGGTTTGAAGTGTTTTGGATAGAACAAAGGTTTGGGAGAAGATTCGGGGAGTTTTGTTGTGAACGTGGTAACGCGATTGATTAACTTTATTAAATGAGTTGAGGAATATTACATTAGATAATATAATGAGATTTGGTGTATAATGCTAATGTATGTGAGTGTTACTGATTAACGAGGGTAAACAAAAATTTTTAAGCATATTTTTATAGTAATGCAAATTATGTAGTAAGATGGAAAAAGCTATTTATTAGTTGTTGCGTAATATTGCATACAGAGTAGCTTTTTTCATTTAACAAGATTTATGTTCTACACTAGTTTCTTAAGTTATTTAAATAAAAATTTCAACAACAACCGTTACAAATTCTTACTTTACACTAAAATACACTTCTTACTTTATACTGTAATCAAAAATATATTCAAAAAGCATCAAAAACAGAGATGAACTATTAAACTATAGTGTAACTGCGTTATAACAAATATAAATAAAAAAAAACCGAAAATAACAATAAATCTTTTTTTATTACACAGCAGCCACCACTTTACGTATCATTGTTTTTTCATTCTCCATTTGTTCAAGTACTTTAATATTTTCGAAGATGTTTATAACCCTGATAATGACACAGCATGTAAAAGGCACTTTTAAAACTGCTACCGAATGCTGAATTCCATTCTTTTTTCTTTTACACACATACGCATTTGAGAAAACATAAAGAAGAAATCCAAAAATCACCAGAACACTTTAAAACTTGTTTTTATTCACACCTCGCATAAACAACGTTTTATCGATAACATACATCTACCGTATAAACCTATACACACATATATATACACACACAACCTCGTACTATTAACTTTATATAAAATAAACCACGTGTGCTCCAACCTTAAAACCCACAAGCACGTATCCGTCCACCTACGTTACTCTGTTTATTTTCGTTTTTAATTAACGCGCCCGCATCAATCCGTGCGCAGCAGGTGTCGCGCGTCCTCCTCCTCTCTTTCTCTCTCTCTCTCTCTCTCTCGCTTGCGTGCTTTTTTCCCGCGCTATGAAGAAACTTTCGCAACTCCCAGCGCCGGTGACTTTTTGCCTCAATATATACCTATACGCCCGCAGCCGTGCGAAGGTCGCGAGCGTTTATCGCTCCTTACACATACGTGTATACGTATACGCATGTGTGTATATGTGTGTATAAGAGCTTTTATCGGGCGCTTATATGCATTTTACTCTCGTGCGATGATTTTTCTCGGAAGCTTCATTAGGCGCTCGTGCTGCGACGAAATTTTTATCGGCGCCTCTCGAGTGCAAGCGAATTTGCATTCGATTGTACATACGTATAGTGTATGTGTGTGTGTGTGTTTTCTTGGTGCGAGAGCTGGTTATCGGTAAAGCGTGCAATAAAAGTCGAGTGGACATTGGCACTTTTTCGAGAGAGTCTGTGAGTTTAGAGCGAGTGGACGACGGCAATGGTGGGAATAAATATTGTCGGCCTGTGTATGTGTATATGTATATATGTAAGTGCGTGGGGGTTTTATTTTAATGGTTTGTAGTATTGTGGCTGAAAAACGAGCTGAATTAAAAGTTATCAGTACACGGCGGAGAAAAACCGTTATGGCTTTTAAAAAATCCGCGTTATAGTAGTTGCTTTCAAATGCACTCTTCTTTGCTATATGATATTTTCTCGCGTGCATCCTTCAAAGAAATAGTTTAATTGTTGTCCGTTGGTAAAACGCGCAAATGTGATGTGTATTTTTCCTGTATACGATTAAACAGCGAAAAGTATTTTGTATCGAGACGTTAACCGTTACCTCCTCAATTCCCACGCACAACCATCCGGCTTATTTCCTTATTTAGCGCATAATACCATAATAAATTCATCAATCTCTCTTCTCTTCTCCTTTTTTTCTCTATAGTATACCTAACACTCCATCGCATTCATCCTCTATCACTTCTCAATCGACGTGTTCGACGAATGAAAAGAGCCGCTATTTCGACACCTCCTTCTGAAGCTGATTTCCCAAACGACTTGCACCTGCGCAACTCGTGAGTACAACACTTTTCTCAACGTTGCAGATTTTGGGGGCAGCAGCTGTTGAGAGTGGCTTTGTGTTACGCAAAAATCGCAGACCGACTGGCTGAGATGTTTTGATTGTTGGTTGTGTGTAATGAATACGAAGCTGTTGTGCGATTTTATTTTTTCGTTTTGTTTTTGTGCGGGGAAAGTTGGGTCTGTTAAGAAAGTAAAAGAGAGATAAAGAGAGAGAGAAAGAGTGGTAATGATGTAGTTTGCATGGATTACTGTCATTTTTCGAAAGAACGGCTGGTCGGAACCGAATCAACTGAGATTTTTTTTTACTGATTAAGTGGATTGATCAATGAGGAATGTATTTTAATGTATACAGGTTAAAGTATTTCAATATTTTACTCGGCGAAGTAATAAGTATAATTATTTGAAAAGATTTTCAACAATTTAATTATTATACGTATATATTATAAGTTTACATTATTATAAAAAAATGATAAACACAAAAATACATATTCTCGTATATAATGAGGAAAATCGTATACCATATTTATTCTGTCTGACCGCAATTTTCTACTACTACACTCCATTAAAAAAAAATTCTTCCTTACTTCTTCGATGGTAAGTTAAAAACACATAACTTTTAAATGATTTCATTAGATAAAATAACTAATCAATAAAGATTACGCCTTAATTTTAATTTTCAATACTTGCAGGAATATATTCTCACAAGAATACCAAACTAACGACTAAATTACGCGAATCTAAATCTTCATTACCATTCATGCACCTAGTTCACTATTGAATCGATACATGAAAAACTTAAACTTATGCCACGTATATATATATATATATATATATATATAAATAACTCCAAATAAACTCGATTATCATTTCCCAATCCCAATCGATTCCTTTCCCTTCTCAATTCAAATTACTCGGCACGAAGCGCACTTGGGCTCTTTAAATTTCCCCTCTGAAAAAATCAAACCGAATCATTATACATTCGTATAACCTCGAAGTAAATAATATTCCTCGCACCACTGACCAGTCCGCAATCGTGTCTTTCTTGGTTCATAATATAACCACGCGGCGGTCGTTTCGCGCCGCAGGTGCGTTTTGCTCCTTATTCAACGTGTTGCTCACGGCAGGTGGCTTTTTCCTTAGCGAAAAGAAAGCGCAATGGCGTCTTATATGACCGGTGCAAAAATTAACGTAGTGTACAGTGTTGGGGATGAGGAAAGTCATGAGCACGCGTGGCTTTAATCGTCGTTAGCGTGTCGCATTATTTATCGCCGATTTTATCGTAGCCGAGTTTTTCCCGTACAGCAACGCGCGTGCATAAGTATTTGCACTTTTGTTTTTTCTTCGGTTTCGGAGGTACGAGGTTGTAGTAAGATAAGCAAGGAGAGAGAGGTTCGTAAATCAGTTGGTGATTATCGGGGTGGATGGACGAGGTGAGGTATGTGTAAGGGTGAAGGAGGTAAGGAAGGTATTAAAACTAGTGTATAGTTGCGTTGGATGATGGGTGGGTGGTAAGAAGGTGGGTTGCGTTGAGTGGTCGAGATTTTGGATAATAGTTACGAGAGGTTGATGTCTGTTACTATACATGTATTTGTTTTAATTGTTGATGTAGAATTATTGATATTACACAAAATTTATCAGTATAATTGTGGGTAAATAACAATCTGTTTTCTTTACAAAGTTTGTTCGTTAGATTTCAGGATTGTATCTTGTACAGTGAAAGAAGATTTATTGACCGTACAGTGGAATAAAAATTTACACCGATAATCTGTAGCCAAAATTAAAATGTTCAGGTGAGGTATCATACAGTATACAAGTTAGAATTACGAAAACTTTTTTAAAGAAAAATATGTTATTATAGAATAGAGGAAGAGCTGAGGTTATTAAAATATTGGACATAATTAAAGGCAATGTGGCGATGCTAGAAGTTCAGAAATGTCAGTGTCTTTATATCGTTTTATCAAATAGACAATGTAACGAATAAGTAAGTTTACCGGAAAATACAATAGCGGTGAAACTCTCCTCTCCCCTCTTTTCCCGTACTCTTTGGATATTTAATGTGTAAACTTCAATCTTTACTAACACAATAATTTTCTTCGCTACACGCGCCTACATTCGTTTTCTCTTTTGGTGTATTTTGAGATTTCATTTCAACTTCGGCACTTCAAGATAAGATATTCGAAAAGTCATTTCAGTCTAAATGGAATTATGTTATTTTATAGGACATCAGATTAGTTCGAGATCATCATAGGAAAAATAATTGAAGGCTAAAATTACTCATTATTATAGATCAGCAGATTAATTTTGAAAAAGTCATGTGTTAATTCATAATTATTAGAGTTTTTTTTAAATTTTTTATAGAAATACTTTTAAATGAAGAATTATACAAGAAAACCAAAAATTCTGTATAATATAACTCACACATTTACCCAGAAGCAATATCATTTTTTTTCCTACATCGCAATAATTTTCCCGAATGGATTCCACATAATGGAATGCAAATATTTTTCCCGAGATAATAAATGGAAATAACGAATATATTATACGCACGCTAAAACGAGAAACTTTTATAAAATACGTTATCGAAAATCCCGTACACGCGCGGCGTTTGACTCACTTTTAAAAGCTGCACTTTCCAATTATCACATTGCCCAGACATTAACCCGCATTTACACGACCAAAGTCCAAATAGACGCGCACAGCCGCCGCTTATACGCATTCACTTGGAGTTAGTTCCGCAAATAACAACATAGCCCGTCGGAAAAACCATTGAGCATAGGGAGAGAGAGAGAGAGAGAGAGAGAGAGAGAGAGAGAGAGAGAGAGAGAGAGAGAGAACGAGAAAACAAGACACACAGAGGGGAGAAAACGCGCCAATTACATTCGAACGCAACGTAATACACATAATAATCGTTTGCAAGGTGTACACGTGGTTAAACACGAAGAAGAGAAACAACCGAGCGCGTGCGTTTACTTGCATAGACCAGCCGTGGAGTATTATTAAAAAAAGGAGAGAAAACAAAAATAAATAAATAAACAAACTCCACCACGCAGACGCACTTTGTTCTTAACGTAGGAACATACAGAGCTCATTACGGTATAGGAAGTAGAAGTGGAAAAACGCGGCTCGTTAAAATTTTTTTCCAATTTTCGCCGCATATATATATCCAACGAGAGAGAGAAAGACCGAAAGAGTATGTGTATATGTGTGTGACGTCATAGCAACAAAGTCCGACGCATCGACGCGTACCTCCTGTATATATACGTGTGTGTAGGTGAAATGTCGTACTGAATGGAATGTATATATGTGGATGTATATATATATGAGTGAAAAAGCAATGGTTGACAGCGAGAAGGTCTATATATATATATATATATATATATATGTATATGGGCGAATTTCACGGATCGTGCGTACGGGGTTTTGAATTTGAACGTTTCTCCCTCTCTTACTCTCTCTTTGGCGAGCAGCTCGTATCTGCATAGTTTCGAATCTTTGTGAAGCGCATTCTAATGTCGGCCTTTACATACGCAAAGAGGGAATAGGGCTTTCTTTGATTGCTAAAGGAAGAAAGCAACTTGTATAAGCAACGTAGGGTATGGGAGCTGACTTTGCCAGTGTAGATTAAAAGTTGGTCTGTTAACGAAGGTAACGGATTTGTTTGCGTGCTTTTTTATGCGGATTGCTTTAACTCGGTGTGTGTACACGTCTGTGGTTATTAGAATCATTCACGGAATTATAACTTGAGTAAATGTTTGTATATACTCTTTCATTACGAGTAGTGCTATATGTTTGTATATAATTCTGTTGTATTATTTGTTTTTTTTCTTATTCTTTTTTAATAATAAACGCATTTATTCATGAAATATTTTTCAAACCAATAATGTTGAAATAATTCAAGCAACATTGTGTTCGAACGGATGTCCAAAGAATTCTTTAAAACGGACTATCAGCACAGTCGTGTGCCGACATTTGCCAAGTTCCAGCCGATATTCTTGTATATAACATGCATAATAGCAACGAAATGCAGCGAGGTACCAACAAAAGATCTTTTTAAATCTCGAAACGCATGATAAAACGCTACGAAACCAACACAATCGGTTATGCCACTATACCGACGGTCTCCTTTTGCGTACCACCAATATTTGCACATCTACATATATGTATATATATACACGTATCCGCACGAAACTCTCTGTCCACTTCTTCCTGTCCCATTCCGTGCAATTCATAAAAAAAAAAAAATACCGACGCATTTTTTCAAATTCATACCCCTCTTAGAAAACTGTCAAAAGGAGGCTGCTGCTACTGCTGCAGCTGCTAGCTTCTATATACACGAGAGCAGGAAAAAAAATCTCAAAAACCAGATACACACGTAGCATCGGTAGTGCAGACGAAGCGAAGGAGTATGGAGAACGAGAGAGAGAGAGAGAGAGAGAAAGCGCGAGCCAATGCATTGAATCGCGAAGCGCACGGGCGGCGTTTGACTGTTCACTGAAAGGGTTTGACCGACCCATACGCACATGTATGTCTGTGTACATACGCATGTCTATCGCGTGTACGAGAGTTCATTACGCGCTTGCTCGCTTGCTCTTGGGAAAAAATAAGGTAGAAGGGAGCTTCGATGCATTCAGCATCATGTATGTATACATGCCAGGCTCTTTCTACAGCAGCAGCAGCAGCAGTAGTAGTAGGCAGCATCCCCCCATAATTCTCTTTCTCGTTCACTTTGTGCCAGAACGCTCGAGTGGTAAAAAAAAAAAAATCCCCTTGATACGACGGTGCATCGCCTACTGTACGTGCGTGTATACTACTACGCGTTGTGCGTAGAACGCAATGCAATGCGTTTTTTCCGTTACGAGTGTATATATGTATACGCAAGGCTCGCTTTTCGTTAGATGATGGGCTGATTTACAATAATGCGCGGAGGGTGCATTTTTTCTCCCTTTCCTTTTTTTTTTCTTTCTGTAAAGGTGTTTCAGAGGATGATGGGGGGTTGGTTGGCTCTGCGGTAGTTATTTTGCAGGATTTTATATGGGAGGTTCGCTGTGTATGATGATGCGTTTTATATATGAATGTACGAGTGAACGGGTGGTTTATGTTTTGTTGTTGTTGTTGTTGTTATTGAGGTTCGTGAAAGTACTCGTACTATACTGATGTTTATTCATGTCATACTTTGTGCAATAATATTATGTACCGAAGGAATTGCAAATTAATTGTTATTTGATAGATGTAATCGTGCATATGATATAATTAACAATACATGTTATGAAGTTTATGGGGAAGTATAATTCAATATTGTTGTTAGTATTAACTGTATAATATTTTGGTATTAACTGAATTCAGGATCGAATTCAATAGTTTCGAGTCCAATTTCTAAGCGGTTGAAAATATGTTTTAGTTTTGATATAAGTTTTTTGTTGAAAACGGAATTCGTAACACACTTAATTAATATTTAGTAAGAACATTAAGTATATACAATGTTTGTATAGTACTTATATAAAGTAAATGAAGTTAAAATTCCATTGGTATTGTTATCCTACACAAGACATACGATTTTCAACTGTATATATAGCATACACCCAAGAAATTAACCTTATTCTCGAACTGATATGTC
The DNA here is from genome assembly GCA_036873485.1 of Torymus texanus. NCBI lineage: Eukaryota > Metazoa > Arthropoda > Insecta > Hymenoptera > Torymidae > Torymus > Torymus texanus. Next base: position 6,953,711 of record JAYJLV010000001.1, on the reverse strand, counting down.
CAAAGACCACCTCAAGATCCTACATTAAAAACTTCGAACCAATATATTAATTACACTCGAACCGACACTCATAGTAACATTACCTCTGTTCAACCAATGCAACTAATTATTCCGAATCACCCATAGTAAACAAATCCCCCAGTGTATACCAATTCTTCAACAATCCTTCTGAACAGCGATAATTATAATTAAACTCGTCAACTCAATCAGAGTCTCTCCCCTCAATCGAAACCTACAAAGACCGAACTTTGAGCCCGAACCTGTCTCACCGAACAATCGTTCGGCGTGTAGGTGAACTTGAGCCCTCTATTGTACATCGAACGAAACGTTGCCGCCATTGCCGGCTGTACGCATTGTCAATCGTCATTGTGTCGTCCTCGTCGTCCTCGCCTGGGCGCACGATGCCATCCGCACGTATGTGTACACACGCGCACTCGGACTTTCGATAAAATTCGATTGGTGAAATCGCATTAGAACGCGGCACAGCGACACACACAATGCACAAGCTGGACTCGCCAATTTCCGAAGCTTAAACTGTCACGCTATAGTAGTGAGCGTACGTTTGCCGATGCGCCTTTCACGCAAATGCGCGCGCGCGCGCGTGCGTTTGATTTGGAGAAGATCAATGGACGGATATTTGTGAGGTTTCCGAATGGGGAAAGGATTGCGATTCGTAAGTTTTCCCTCTGTGTGTATCTATGTGGATGGGTGGGGTTGTGTAGTGGTTGTAATGTCGTGTGGTTTTTGAGGATGAAGAACGCGCGAATACGGTTTATTGATGGTATATACGATGGTACACTGAGAGAAATGATATAATAAAAATTACTATAATGCATAGTAACGCTGTAACATACTTGAAAAATCAAAAAAATTACTAAATTTATAGTAGAAATTGTTATGTACATGCAAATTTTTATTATGTTCATAGCAATTTTTACTATACAATATAGTAATTTTTTTGATTTTTCAAGTGTGTGACAGCTTTACTATACATTATAGTAATTTTTATTATATCATTTCTCTCAGTGTAGTGGACGTTGGGTTTGGTTGGTTTGATGTAATTAGGATCAGCGGATATAGTAGAGAGTGAATAGCGGCTGTGGTTTAATTAATCTGGTTCGGAAAAAGTGGAACGCGAACTGGTCGCATTATGTGCGGTGATATAATGTTTTTGAGAGGATGGGATTGGAATGGACAAATTGTGATATTATGAATAAGTTGAATTTGAAAATATGAAGTGATGAGAGGGGAAATTTTCACATTTTGTAAGTAAACGAGAGGAAAGTGATATATTTGTTTATGCATAGTGTGAAAAATAATGTGGCCAAAATGGTCAAGCTTATTTGTAAAACGCCGATAGATCTAAACAAAACTTAATATATAGAGTAATCTATGATGTCTCATATAAAGTGTGAATCATTTCATAACTTCAGTGACAATATATAAATTAAAATCATTTTTTATTTCCAATGTGAATGAACTGAACGTAATGTAAAAAGAAATCTAAATAACTGTAAACAAATTCAATATGCCAGTGGGATTTTTAAATTCTTGGATTCTTCTGTTGTGGGCTAATCGTTTAGCATTTGACGAAAACCAGGATGGCCACAGATGACATCATGTATAAGACACTTCAAATTTTGAACCAGAGCATTTTTTGGATTGGATGATGAATTTTTTCTTTTCACCCAGCTAATCTCGCTGTGAGAAAATGGGTGATCAAAAATGAAAAATAAAGTTAAAAAATAACTCATCAACAATGTAAAAAATTTTTAGATCTTTTCTAAAATTAAGAGAAAACAGCGAAAACATATAAATCATCAGTACCATACACTGCACATTCAAACATGTACACGTGTACACATGTATGTTTATAATATACGTTGAATAACGAATGCCAGCAACATCTAAAACGATAATGTAACCAATCGACTTCATAATTATTTCAAAACTCACGTTGAGAAACCTTATTTATGTTATTTCTAAATACTGTGCACTTCCGAAAGACTCATTGAACCTTTACAAAACAACCTGCCCCATCATTACACTTGCACCGCTCTCAAAAACCCTCTAACCACCCAAACCTGCGCGTATTCTGCACGATTCCTCCACTCACAATATTAGTCCGCACCCTATATACTGTATCCAAACCTTTACTTCCTCCCAAAAAAAAAAAAAAATTCCATCCCACGCTCACGGCGGCAATCACCAAAAAAGCTCCACTGCGTTCTCGCACACCCCATCGAACTCTCCTCTATCTGCTCCTCATTCATCAACTACTCTCTCTCTCTCTCTCTCTCGCGCAATGCACTCAAAGAAAAAAGAGAGAGAGCGAGCGAGACAGCCACACACACAAAGCGTACGCGCGTTCACTCGCCGCTGCGCAAACTTGACGACTGTTTGCGCGAAACCCGAACCAAGAATCGCAATATCCCGCTGAAAAGTCGCGTATACGTATCCTGCACACACATAAAAATACAAAGCACTGGCAAAGGGGGGATGATGGTTTCTCCTCCTCTACCTCTTGCTACTGCTACTGCCTTGAAAAATCGCGCGCCCTGGCAAAATTGGATGCAGCGAGCGCGTTAATCCCGATGATTAATGGCACGGGGCTTTAAATCATTACACGCTTGATCGGGAGCGAACACGCGCGTGCAAAGGCCGCGTTCGTATATATAGCCACGTGTGGAATGAAAGATAGGCAAGAGAGAGACGGGGTGTATGGGTGAAGAGTGAAAGGGGATGATCGACAGGCGAGAGAGAGAGAGAGAGTAGGGAGAGATTGAGTTGCCTGTGAGAGGGCGAAAGGGTTTGTTGAGGGAAAAAAGAGAGAGGGATTTTTGGTTTTTAGGGGTGCGAGAGAAAGAGAAAAAGAGAGAGAGAGCGGACACCTGCGTGTGACGAATGTCCGCAGGGAAGTAAATAGAAAACTCGATTTTTGGAATATTCAGTTGAGTGATTGGTATATAGCGGGCGGAAGTGGGTCGTTGTGCTATGTGCGTCGCGTTGCAAGAGCGCGAGGTTATGAGGGATTTTCGGATGGCTGGTTTATGAATAGCGCGAGCGGGTGGATCGATTGTTTTCCATTAGATTCGAATTCCTGCGTTTTTGGGGAATTTATAGATAAATTTGACCATAAGTTTTTTAATGGATATAAGGTGTTATAGTGTCAGTTTTTGTTTTGGATATATGTTAATTATAAATATTTGGAATTTTCGAAAATATAGAGTTAAAATACAAATTCATTATTATTAATTTTTATTTAATGGGAATACGATTAATTTGAAAAACAAGTAGTAAAAACCGTTGCTAGAAAGAGAATAAATTGTTGATTTTCAATTAGTTACTAGTTTTTGTGTGACTTTTGAACGACAAAAACATCAATCGACACCACGATAAATAAAACTTTAATTTCATACATAATAGTCCTATAATATATAAAAAGAAAACGTTAAAGAACTAAATAGAGATAAAAAAGCTCTCGCTAAAAATAAATAATTCCTCTTCTACAATACATATAACTACCACCTTTACCCAAGATTGTTCTCGTTCACTACACGAATAATAACCACTATTGAATCCTACAAAAAAAGAACTCCCTTAAAAACCAACATCCAAAACTAGCCGAAAGCTCTCACTCTTTCTCTCTCGCGAACAAAAGACTCACTTTTTCTTTCGTCCCCGGAGACATCCACGTACACACACACACACACATATACGTATACACTCGTAGACTGCACCACGGCGAAAAACTAATGGACGGGCAAGGCGACTACACATTCGTGGGTCCACCCGTTTCGTTCTGCCATTCAATCGACTTTCAATCTCGGCTATATACGCTCGCGCTCCGGCGCCGTCCATCTGCGGCATTGTTCCGAGCAACGCGCGAAAATTAGTCTCTTGCGCTTGTATGCGCGCACGGCTCTCTATTTGTCTATCGGACTGAGCGCGCGACTTTTAAACCGGGTATATAGAGAGGGAGGGGACGAAGCTAACTCTATTGGCGTATAACGCGCTGACGGAATAGAGAACGTTTTTTGACTACGGGCGACATGCAAATCACATGGGTCGACGGGTAACGATGGTATATAGTGGTGGCGTTATATTTGCGGAAATTTTTTCTCGTAACGTGTCTGTGTGTGTGTGTGTGTTGGATGGCGCTTTTGAGGTGGTTTCGAAGGTTAAATATTCGTTGCGAAGGTGATTGGAAGAGCGTAATAGGACGGATTACAGAAATTGTTTAATTGTTGGGTGTACCATATATATATCGATCCGTAAAAATGAATGAATATTTTTCGTTTTTTGAGAAATACCCAGCTAAGAAAAATTTTCAGTCATTTTATCTCAAAAAAGAAAAAATAGCCTTCATGAAATTTAAATTTGAAATTTAGTAATCTTTCAAAGAAGAAAAATCTTATTTAACCTCTTCTCATCGGTATCCATATATTGAAGTCACGACTGGGAGGTGATCCAAAGCTTTTCGAAGTTGTTGCTTTCTTCAAATCATGAATTACAAAAATAAATTGAATTAAAAGATTTATTTTTATATTTTTTTTATTTTTGATTTTATACTTTTATTTATTTTTTCTTTTTTTTATATGATGTGATAGTTTATATTTTTAACACAAAAGAATAATATATACATCGAAAAAAAAATTGTTTGTTCAGCGGTTCATAGTGTCGATGAGAAGAGATTAAATAATTCGAAATCTATTCTACAATAAATGACTATAATATAATGGCAACGGACAATGCATCAATATACACGGGAATATTGTAGTCTAGTCCATCACCTAAACCAATTTTTGGTTTTTTGGAAAAAATCGGAGTGTCAAGATCAAAAGTATTTAAGAGTAAAAGTTTGTTTAAACAATTTTGGAATAGCATTTTTTCAGAGAATATTTGATTTATCAACTCAAAATTTTGTCCACTTATAACACTCGGTGAAAACAATATTTTGTTGAATTTATAAAAGATTACTGTCATTTTTTTCCGAAACAATTTATAAAATGGCGTTTGCATTGATTTTTTGTAAGTCAGATTTTCATTTTCTTTGATAGTATGACTTAGTTCTACGACTAGTAAAAATATATTATAAAGTAAAAAAAAAAGAAAATTATCATCATTTTTGGTGTAAATAATTTATAAAAGTCATAAATAAATTTAGTTTGGGGAAGCCTTGTGCCAATAGATTGGCTGCGATTTTTATTTTGTGGACCAACGATGCTTATTAATTAACAGTAAGCAAGATAAATATTATAACGTAATGGCATGACGTAGTTTTTCGATGATTAAAATTTTTAATTTAATACAGCAAATTTTAATAAAAAGAGCACGAGTAAAGGTATACCGTCACTGAACAAATAGTTAGCGACTGCAAATGACATTCTGGGTATTGATACGAAAATGAAATTTCTGCAATTTCCAAAATACGGCTTAGTTTTAATCAAACGCAAATTTTCCAACTTTTGAAATACGTTTTCAAACAGCCGTGTCCTATATATTACCTTTTTCGCATAGCAACGGCTCTTTAGAAATAATTTACGGAGAAATATGCAGACAAGCCGGTATTAAAAACCATATTTAATCCATTCCCGATATACATGTATTATTACGCAGCGAAGACAGAGTCGTCACTGAAACAGACATATATATATATATATACATATCCAGCGACACGCGCACACCGAGAGCGCATAAAAAATGAAGGAACCTCGATAAATAAAATGCGCGCGCGCGCGCTCGGAAAAAGGTAGAAACTCAGTACCGGAAGCCCGTGAAATTTTCATTTGCGTAAGAGGCGCACGCTCACTCGCGAGTCTCATATATATCGCTTCGGTTTCGCGAGCAGGGGGAAAAAAGCCTAGATATATAGAGAGAGAAAGAGGAAAAAAAAACCCGGAAAACTTAAAAGAGCGAAAGGGAAAAAGCCGCTCATTCAGATACGCATCGATGCGAATGAAAGGAACGTGCGGACGGATGGATCGTCGACGCCTTCTGTCTCGCGCGTTCTTTTTTCTCTCGCGCCGATCGGTCTCTGCTATGCATACGCTACGAGAATATATATATATTTTTTTTCAGCCTCGAGGTCTATCATCGCGCGCAGTGGCATCGGATTTTCCATGCGCCTCGTTCCTTCGTTCGTTCCTCCCCTCGTTTTTTGCCTTTTCGTCATTCGTCGATGAGATGCGCGTATATAGGTATATGTATATATATACTGTGCGCGGAAACGCGAGTGAAATGGTTTTTCGATGCGACGCGGTTTATTTTGATTTTATAGGTTTATAGATGGCGTTGGTGAAAAAAGATGCGCTCACGGAAAAGTTATTTTTTCACACGAAAATATTGAAAGATTTTCTCAGAATTATATAATATGTATAGGTGTTGGTATAGTGTAATTGTACACGATTTGTATAATGATAGTATTATACTATTAAAATTTAACGTTAACGGTAAAAATAAAGATAAAATATTATAGTGTAGGTATAGTTTTTTAATTGTACACGATTTGTATTGATAGTTTTATACTATTTAAATTTAACTTTAGTAGTAAAAATGAAGATAAAATATTGAATTTACTGAAATTACTTTTTGTTGATAAAATAAATAAACTTTACTAGCACTGGCTTCACATTATAACCATTTTTATGATTTATTGTTTTTCTTTTTATTTTAATTGAAAGAATCTTTTCTCAAAAACATTCATTTCAATCATCGACTAAAGATTTATTTTTCATCATCAAAAACCTAACTACTGGTTCAATAAACTACAACTCATGATTAACAGCAACGTCGCTTACCAAACAACTCATTCATTTCCGTTTCACCTCCAAAACCCAAAAAACGGACGACTATACCTACTTCTCTTCGAAAAAAAGCGCTTCAAACCTACATACGCATCATCCAGTTGTCATGGAAACGTTAATTAGCTGTTTATTGAAAGACAATCCCCGTTAGCGGGCAAAAAAAGAGCAACGCACACGCGCGCATTGTGAATCGAAGCTCGTAATCCCGCTGCGGATTAAAGGTATAGCGCGAGCTGGCTTGCCATTAAAAGGGACTTTTGTAACTCGACTCGCCTTTTCAGCGGAGAGAATCGTTCAGTACGCGACTCTGAACTTAATAAGCGCCCTTAGCCCAGAGATTATTGCAACTCGAACTGCATTGTTCCAGCGCGTTTATTTTTTAACGAGGGCTTTATCGCTTCTGGCGGTGACTGTGTGTACATATATAGGAATAGTATGTACACGATCGTGTGTGTTGAGAGAGAAAGACAACAAGAGAGAGTTGTCGTGTGTCATACGGCTGAATATATGTTAATTTTAATAAAATATTATTATATACATTTGGTTATAAAATAATTTCAATTCAGACGTATGGGTTTCTCTGTGTTGAGAGAAAATAAAAATACGAAGATTTTTCTTTTATTTTGTAATTCTATACTAGTTGATGTTACTTCCCTTGTATAATAATTTTATAAAACTATAGTCGTAATCAACTAAGTAATAAGCCAATCAATAGTATTTTAATTAACATATTATCAACATTATTTTAATTGGTTTATGATTTAGTACGTTTCGGCAATACAAAAGGCTTACAGAAACCTTTTATCCAAAATAAATTTAAATATTACAATAATATTTCATTTGAATAGTATATAGGATACATGTACGGTTATACAACTTCTACAATAATATATGATCAAAATACTATAGTTTAAATAATAACCATGATAAATAAATACATTTCAGGTAATTTAATCGACATATTAATAAGAGTTCGCTGTATCATATATAGAGAATATTCTCATATTTCTAAGAATTCTATCAATAGGTATACATTATTTGTAAACAATGAATTATCATTTTTACAGGAATTATTATATTACTGTAACAATACTAGTAAATACCTCGCATACCCATTTATTGAGTTTAACATATATTTCAAGATAATTTTATTTCCGATTAAATTGTCCCACGCGCCAATAATTGTATTTCATTAAGAATCACGAATTGTCGCGCCAACGCCTTATTTATCCATACACCCGTGAAATAACCTCGTTCACTTTATTATTTCGCAATTCCCATAAAACCTCCGGGCGAAAAATCAAAGCTAAATATATTTTAAAATATTCATTAAATAAATCAGGCTCACTCGATACTGATTTATACGGCCATTCTAATTTAACAGAGAAAGAGAGAGAGAGAGAAAGAGAGAGAAAGAACGTGGGGGAGAGCCGCGTAATCATGGACTACTATTCCCGATATTGCGACTCGCGAAAATTTATGCCGATTCCAAGAAATAAATTTCGAATTCTCCGTGGGCTGCTGCTATACTACTGCTTCTGCTGCTGCTGTGTTGCGTCGCAATCCCCGGTGCGTTCTTTGATTTCAGCGTTTCAGCTCTGCCGCGCGACGAGAGACGAGATGCTGAAGGACGAGGGGCGGAGTGAGGCCACAGAAAAGGTGACAAAAATGAATTATCGACAATACACTTATCTAAATTTCATTTACGAATTTTCGTCTTATTACGTTTCAACCGTAGTCGCGTATACTATTGCCGCCCTCACCATTGGACGCGTACAGGGGCGTTTCGTATTTTTCGAGGTAGTGAATATTTCGCATTTCCGTTGGGGATGTGAATGTTGCTGTTAGAAAATTATGCATAGTTTTACAAAATAATATTTGAATGGTAGAGTGGTTGTGGAAATTTATTTGTATGAAAAATTTGACAAAAATTATTGCTTTATAGCTACTTTTATTTTGAAATAATGGATATTAAACAGAGTAAATTAAGTGATAGTTGATATAATTTATGTAAATGATAAATATTTATTTAGTAGTTTAGACAGACTACAAATACATTTTTTTTATATACTGAACAAACAAACATCTTAGCAGAATCTACAATATATTGTAGCCGCTCCCTTTTTTTCCACATAAAAATCACATTAATCGCCCAAACATTACAACCTCCAATGGGTGAAAAAAAGGGCGAAAATAATACGAAATCGAACACCGCACATTTCACTCCATAACCAAGTCCTCACCACTTCCTCTCTGTCTCTCCCCTCACATCTCCATCGTATCGCCCCATCCTCTCTCTCCCTCTTCTCACATCCGTAACGCGTACTACACTACTCACTCACGGCCGTGCAAAAACCTCGCTCGTCGATCGCTTGGCTCGCAAAAAGACGCGCGTTCACCAAGAGAAAAAAAGCCAGTAGCAGCAGCAGCCGCTATGGGTAATTTTATAAAGAGATTCAATTGGTCCAGGGGGCGCTTCTCTCTTTCTCTATATACCTCGAGTGAAATATGAGTCTGCGCGTCGCGATTGGATTGAAAGAGTAGCTTACGGCCACTCGATATCTACTTATGCGCCCTCGGCTTCCACCTCCTGTTTCTTATCGTACGAGAGAAAGAGAGTAGGAGAGTTTCGGGGACGAAGAGAGGCTTTTTTCGAGATGCGCCCGCGCTTGCGTGTGCTTTTGATTCTAGCGAGCTTTGCGCCTTTCTCACAAGTTCTAATGGAGTATCCGCGCGCAGTGCCTGCACTCGCGCAACTTTGACGCTCCAGGCGACGATCTTCTTCCGCTACTTCTTCGATGGAGAGAATGAGAGAGAGAGAGAGAGAAAGTGAGGGGGAGGGAAGAGGTATTATATATGGGGGAGTATAGTTTCTGGAGAGTGATTTATCGTTATTCGAGAGAGTGAGAGAGAGAGAGTGGGTGTAATTGATGCGGAACGAATGGAGTTTAGGCGCGAGTGAGAAGCAATCTTGCCTTATTAATGTCGGGATTTGGATGATGTAGAGGCGGGGACATCGGGAGCGATCGGCCGATTGGTCGGAGAAATTTATGTTAATAAGGAGACGGCTGACGGAGAGTAGAAGAGTGTGAGGTGAGATTGGATATATATACGGTGGTGAAGAATCGTTTAATTTTGAATGTGGAATGTCAGTCGAGATTATTATATATATTAATAGTTTTCAATCACGCAGGTTCAAACGTCGATTCTGATGTGGTATACGTTTACTAACTTGTTGGTGAACTCGCAAGATAATCTTTGATAATGTATATAAGTATTATATCCGGAATCTATAATTGTGTTATATATTTGGGTAATTGATTTTTCTCTACTGGTTATTCGACCGCTGTATATATGCGCACAGTATTTAGTTATTATAATTCATTTATTGAGTGAAATTAAGATTAGTATTATTAAATATTTAAGTTAGTGTTAATATCATGCGGATAAATTTGTTTTACAAGATTTCTTTTCATTTTCAGCTCTGTTTATCCTGTAAATTAGGTAATAAAATCTTCTTCAGCCCTTAAACAGCGTATTTTATAAAATAAAATTCATCCACTTTACCTACCAACTGCCTACATCAAAACAAAAGGAACGGAAATGATAAAAACTTGTTATGATTCCTCGGGACAAGCATTTTATTACAAGCTCAACAAGATCATCTCGTAGCGCGTAAAAAGCGCGCCCTCTCAAAAAGAACAAAGACCAAACTCTCTTTCTCTCGAAAAAAATTAAAAAAAAAAGAAGATTTTATCACAACCATCGCTTACTTACGCGTTATATCCTTTCTCTCGCTTCCTCTGCATAGCTTTCAAAAGACTCTCTCTCTCTCTCTCTTGCACCCCCTTTCCGTAGCAGGCGGGAAAAGAGTTAAATCGCAAAAGTTTTCGCACGCGCTCATCGGGAAAACTTAGCCTTCGTGTTATCTCGCCAAGGCAGCAGCAGAAGCAGCGTCTACGCGGTCTCGCATATTTATCGTAATGTTCCTGTGGTAAAATCGCGAATTCCTCGCGTCTTTCGCCGCCTCGCTGCTCGATATCTTACTTTTCCTTCTTTGTGCGCCAGTCGCGCTTTGATCGTCCCCTTGATTTGCGCGGATATTGCATTGTAATTGCATGCAGCAAGAGTAGAGTTGAGTGAGACATGCTTATATGTAGTTTTATATGCTAAGATGAGAAAAGGGTTAAGCTGCGTAATGTTTATATATTTTATGTGAGTGGAGGGTTTTTGAATGGATTGATATGTAGATTGAATAGCGATTTGTTTGTTTGTTTATAGTATCATTTATTAACGCTCTGGGAAAATATTCCCTTAAGCGCGGACTTCACAAGAAATACATAATATGTTACAGTTCGGTAGTATAGTTGTATCATTGTATGTAAAAATTACAAATATTTTTAAATTAATTAACATTCAAACTAAAAATAAAAAAAAAAACGATAAGAAAAAAGAAGAAATGAACGCTGATTTGAAACTGTGATAAGTATCTTCCTGCCAAATCTTCTTGGCGTCATCAAGACAAGCGTTGTACGACCATTGCAGCTTGTCTAAAAAAATCTCGGTATTCGCCCTATTGCGGTCTAAGGAAAAACCATAGGAAAACCTTAGACAAGATTTAATGCTCATCAGAATTCCAATATCTTGTCAGCTATAATCTTCAGAGAGTATAGTAGAGATGCTGGTAAACCGTTTTCTTAAATAAGATTGGGTGCTGTTCTAATTAAAGAAGAAAGTTCATTCGAAATTCTGGGGTCTTCAGATGCAAAGGTATTTTTCCTAAAGTCCAACTTACAGAAAGGTACATTGATGATTAAAGGATCCATTCTGAGGGTTCTTGTTGTCGTGTTTGACCGAATAGTGAGTTACTCTGCTAGGTATTCTTGTAAATGAGCATGGACATGAAGTATTTCCGCCTTGAATTGATTTTTATTCATTATACAGAGATGCAAGATAAGGTATGATATGATCCCTTAGTTTTAAATCACAGGCAAATCTTATACTACACGAATTGAAGGTTTTCTGAAGAACTCTTTCTTCGTCTACGGTATTTGGTAATAGGGAATCGGTTTTTTTTTTGTCGAACTGAAGATTTACCTTATACAAAGTGATAACTAAGAATAACAATAAATGTATTTTCGAAATAGGAAATCCGAAAGCTTTAATAACCGGGAATCCAGTTTTATCAATACAGACACCGAATACGTCAATCTAGTATTACGCGTATTATGTGTAAACAAAGCTTTTCACGTACGTTCAGATTCTACAAAAACATTTACACTTAAATTTGATCACAAACCAGCTTTTGGACTAATGCTCATTTCAACAACTGACGTAAATTTTTCCCAAATCACTCTTTTCCCGGGTTTCAATGCCCCATCTTGCAATCTTTCACTATATATATATCTCACTTTCTCATCCGCACACCGATAAATTAAAAATCCGCAGCTAATCCTCCTCGTGTCACCTCTCGCTATAAAAATGCCATTAGCGTCAGCACTATCTGTATCACTAACAATAAATCCATTAGCCTGCAGGCTTCGCTCGCATTTGTACTCCCTGCGTACCCGCGTTGTGTTTCTCTCTTTCCGTACGTGTGTATATATATATATATATATATATATATATAGGAGTTGTATACGTAGCTAGTCCACGCGCTCTCTTCGAAACGAATGAATTTATTCGCCCGCGGGTGGCTGGCTGGTTGGTTGCTTTCGCACCTATATACACGTGCGCGTGCGTGAATCATTTACGCGGATACCGGCCGTTTCCGTTGGATATTACACGCGCTTCTGCTCTCTCTTTCTCTCTCTCTCCAGATTCCAACTTCCTCTGTCCCTTCCGCCGATCTTCTCTTTTTGGGTGTTTTGCTGCAAGAGCACTTTTCGTTTGGTTTTATTTAGATTTTCGTGGTTTTGTGTGTTGTTTTTTTTTGTTCGTTATTTTGTGGATGTTTTTTTACTATAGGGTACAAGCGACGTTTTATTTGGCTTTTATTTACGTTTTTTTATTGAATTTTAGGTTTATTTGTTCAATTGTTTTAAAAGATTCGTGTGGACACTTGTTACTGCTAGGATTGTATTCAGTTGTACTCTAAATAAACCTCTAGAAGGTTAAGTATTACATGTTAACTATTGTTAACTAAATGTTAATAATTAGTCATTCTAGAAATTTTCCAATTTCAGATGAAATATTCAAGGATCAAAGATTACCAAATGATATAACATGGATACAATGTTATTATCTCCAAGAATCATCTCTGTTTATTCATACATTTTAAATAAAGAGAAAGATGTCAGCTACTTAATGAAATGGAAATAAATTATGCACGACAGCTGTCCAATAAATTAATCTTTGGTTTATATGTATGTGGAACACAATTTATTGTGTATTTTGTACTACATTATTGAATGTCTATTTTTTGTAATAAACCGTTATATCAAAACATAATGAATTCGATTCTCATAATCAAATTGTTCGAGAAGTTTGCAGGACTTTGTCGATTAAAAATAACAACATACTTGTGAAAAACATCTATTTTGATGAAAAAATTAAGAAGATTATTTAATTAAAGCAATTTCCCTCACATATAACGTATAATATTATTTACACTAAAATACCTTATTAAATTCATAACATAACAAAAACCATAATGGTATACAACAAGCATATCATAACACTCCATTACGCGTTATATAATCCAAAATCGCAAAACCCAGAAACGCGGGCAAATTTTCCGCGCGTGTTACCATATCGATCCATAATTAAAATATCCCTATATATACACACCATCCTACACCAAAATACCCCACGGATGGAAAAACCACGCGCACGCGCATATAATTACAATTTACAATACTTCGCGTGCAAATAAACAACGACATCGTGTGGCGCGTGGGATACTCGTGCTATCTCCTGGCTCGCGCGTTGCGATAAAACCGATCATTAAAAAAATCCAAATCGTATCATAACAATTAGCGTAAGCGCGCGCGCTACGACAGATTGGCGTATAAACACGACTTTCGGTGGGATTAAGCTCCACGCGCAGTTTTCGAGAGCAGCAGCAGCAGCAGCCGGCTGCCGATAAATCTGATAAACTCCAGCTAATTTGAATATCCGCGGGTGCATTATCAAAATGCGATATCGCGCGCTGTGCCCCCTCCCCCTCCTCTTTTCTCCCTCTACCGTATCGCGACACGCTTTTAATGCATATAGATTAGATCAATTTACAATAAGCCGGTTTCGCCGTGCAGCCAAAAACGTCCGGTTAATCTGCACGCGGTGATTCTTCCGCTGTTTTCTTTTTTTCGTCCAGTTTACTTTTTTTTTTCGCAGACAGATAAGAGACGAGGATTTTGAGAGAACAAGTGCGACGATGGTAGACAAATATGGATGTAATTAAATCTGATGTCAGTTTTGTTTTTGGAGATGTTTATTTTGGAACGGATAGAAAAAAAATATCCTCTGAGATTACATATGGCATACATACAACTTTGGTGAAAGGAAAATAAACAAACTCACGTGGTAATGGAAATTTTGTATTTCATATTTCATTAACTTTTCTGTGAGTCAGATTGTCACAGATGATTTAATATTTTTTATCTACTACATTATTACAACGTAAATAATTCTGGTCTTATAATTAACGCGTTCGGTAGAAAACAATCTTCTAAAAAATTTGTTATACACTATTTTACAATTAATTATAGTAAGGAAAAAATTCAGTTATAAAGAATTTAAAAACTACACTAACGACACTTTTCTTCTTATACACTTCTTATATATACATTCAACAATGAATTCCTGTATGTTTGGCAATCCAATCATGGTAATTATACACCAACGTATAAACATCCAGACCATCGTAAGGGACAGGAGTACATGTGATACCATGGGACACGAGACCAACTAGTTTACCATCAATGACCACTGGACCGCCCGAGTCGCCTGGACAGCTTACAGTAGCCTCAACGTCAACGCAGAAAAAGTTGCTCGTCTCGTCTTCGCATTCTACCACCTGCAACTCCGCCGTTTTCAGGGCTTTTGCGATACCTCGTGCGTTCTGCGAAAGGTAGAAGAAGTTGACGCTCGGTTTTGCCGTTTATGGTTATACGTGTCGTTTGGCTATATATTTTCAGTGCATTCGATGGAATTTTTAAAAAAAAGTATTGAATATATGCTCTTGAATTTTTAAATGTAAGTTTTGAGCTTTTTAAAATTTTTAGATAATTATGTGATAGGTATGTCATATTGAACAATATTAGTGAAAGATTACCCCTTGGAGTCCCTTGCCAGATACGGTCACAATGTCTCCATTTTTCGGTGGATTACATCTCAGCTTAATTGGTTGTTGAAATTGACTTATAGTAATAGGTGATTTTAACTGAAAAAACAAATAATCATTTATGTTATATTATCCTGTAAACTAATTACAATATGAGATTTAAATGAACATAACAAAATTTAAGGAAAAATGAATTATAAATTGTTACTGTGCGGTTCCCTTTAATATCGATCTTAACAAATTATAAAATTAGGTTTACCTTAATCAAGGCAATATCATGGTTCATGTAACCATTATCGAAATTATCATAGTACCCATGTACAATGATTCTCTCAATATTGCTTTTAGTATGCCACGCTGCAGTACTTCCACCGGAAGTGATTCTTGTGTCATTGTCAGACTTAGTTCTGTTAATAATGTCAAACGAAATTGTTATTATGTTGCGTTAAATAATAAATTACGAAAGAGAGAAATATAACTTACAAAATACAATGAGCAGCCGTGATTACCCAAGAATCTGACAACAATGATCCTCCACAAAAAATTCCAATCCTGTTATTAGCTAAGCTAACCTGCAAAATATTCAATATATATAATATAACTTTTAATGACTAGACTTGTACAAGCAAGCTTTGATAATCAAATTTAATACTCTATTTTTGTGAATTCACGTATTTTTAAAATAATTTAAAATATAATTGGAATGAGATGACTTACGTAATAAGGATAATCTTTTATCCGTACAAAGCCACCGCCAACAACTGCTTCTGCGCTCATAGAACAAAAATGGCAAGAATATATTAAAAAATCTGCTATTTATACATACATCATTAATTTACCTATGCTTGTAATACTAGTAAAAACGACGCAAAATAAACACCACAAAACTATCATAGTGAAATATAATTATTACTCGCAAACCTTAAAATCAACGATTTACAAAATTGTAACGTCTGACGACTCAGAATAGTGATGCACTTGAAATGATCTTTCTATAGTCTGATTAGACGTAGACTTATCTCTTAGGAGACTGCGATAAATGAAATGATAGAATTTCTAATAGTAGAGATGAATTACGTCATGTTATTAGAATTTTTTAATTATACTACACTTTTATTCACGCAATTTAGTGATCATCTAAAATTCTCATTGTTCAATGTTCTTCCGCATAAACTCGATTAGCTTATGCTAAAAACATTCCTTCTAATAATTAGAAAAATTCGTTGAAAATCTATACGTAATATTCAAATATATTTACAAAATTATTGCTGTAAAATCCACGTAAACGAAATAATATATATAAGAATCTATAAATCTAAATCGTGCATATCTTACGATTCTAAAATAACATTCACGTTCATTCGTAATCATTCATAATTTTTTTTCTCTCGCGATACATATACATACATATATATATACATATATATATATAATATACATTGCGTTTCCCCTCCACGTATAGCGGTCAGCCATCCTCGGTGGCGCTCTCGCAAATTTGTATTTATACTCGAGCGTTTATTGCTATAATGTCACGGCATTATCGCTGTTTATTGGCCTCCACCTCCCACGTATGCACACACACACACACACATACAAACGCATACGCCGTTGCAACCGAGCATGTGCCGCGAGTTCATTGATAAAATGTTGGAGGCACTTTGTCCTCTCTCTCTCTCTCTCTTGCTCTCTCGGAGCTAAAGTCCAGCGGGTGTAATAGAATATCCGGGGCGCAACGTGCGTGTGACGACGACGTTGCCGTTGCTCCCGGATCGTTAATAATCCAGTGAAAAAAAAGACAAAATTTCGAGCTCGTGTTGTTGTATAACAAATTATTGTTGTTAACGGAAAGGGGGGGAGGCCCCCAGGGAGATAAAAGAGGCATGTTTATAATAGCGAGCTGGGGTATAGTGGTGGTGGTTCCTATAAAGTTATATTTTATGTAGATTATTGGCTCGCTAAATTTCCTTGGTGCGCGCGGCTGGACCGCAGTTTATATACGCTGTCCAACGCGCGGGCAGCGCATTTGCCGTTTGAAATTGTTGGCCTTTTTCAATGAGAGACCGCGGCGAGGTTTCTCTTCGCTGCGGAGAAGTAAACAATGTGGTTTGCCGCGGCGGAATTTGAGGCTGGATCGTTTTGCGAGAAATTCTCATGTAGATTTTCTGATAACAGTATATATACACTGACAAAAAAGTACTTAGTGTAAGTTACTATAAGTCATAGTGAAATATTATTTAGTAACTTCATTTTATTAGGAAATTAACAATATTTCAATAATTTTAAGTGAAATTTTAGAGTAAACACTAATATTAACTATAGTCAAACAAAGTGGTCAAATGAAATATAATATATAGTAAATTTTAATACAAATAAATAAACTTTTTCTACTAATTAAAACTAGGAATTTTTAATAAATTTTTATTTCCTTTTAACCTATGAACAACGATTAAAGTTACTAAATATTAATTGTAAATCTTTTATACATTTTTCAAGTCTGTAAAACTTTAAAATTAATTTGTATTTTCTACAAATATTAGTAGTGACAAAATTGCACTATACTTTTTTACTAAATTTAAAAAAAATTACAATTAACGAAAACTTTTAAATTATTATTAATAGTGTATACAGCATATTATTTGATATATGTAACTGATTATTTTAGTAGAGGAAATTTTTCACATTTGCTCACTGTTTGTATATACGGATTAGAAATCCTAAGAATATTGATGGCATTAAGTATGGGACGTGAGTGTTGAATACCTTCGAAACAGGTGAATATCAATGGATTAGTATACAGTTACTCACGAACCGTGGCACAATCATCATTAGATTTATTTTTCTGTAAGACAATATAGTTAATGTTACTATATTTTTTAAATACAATATCCATTTTTTTTGTTAAAATTACCAAAACATTATATAATTGTGTTATTTTATAGAGGTTTACTAGATAAATTTAGTATATTTTTGACTTGGTGTAATAATTGTGCAGAGACATAGTACTATAGACATATTTTTGCATATACAGAAATGTGCATGGATGAGTGTCTAATGAAAAGGTAACGTAAAAATTAATTATATAAAACTTAGTTTTTAGCACAATTGTGTATTATCGAAAGAGTGTTATAGTTTGAAAATAATATTTCCAAAACATTTTGCAGAAAAATTTAATACTTGATAATATTACGTACGAACAATTATATTTCAATCGACGTGAGCCAGTGCAACACCTGCCAAAAATCTTCACCGTAACCTCCGAAACTTTACCAGCGATCCCTACTAGCAATTAAACCTACGTATATCCGCTCCAACTCAACCCCATACCGACCGTAAAAAACAACTCTCTAAATCTAAATAAGTGAAAATCCATTTATTAAAAGTGCATATTCACTTATTTAATAAGTCCAGACTCGTCCACGTAGAATAAGTGAATATTCACACATTCAA
>JAYJLV010000001.1:6886168-6920071 GCA_036873485.1 Torymus texanus | reverse complement strand
CCTTCTCTCTCTCTCTCTCTCTCCATCTCTTTCCCTTTGTCTGTCTCTTACTCTCTCCTTCTCTCTCTCTCTCTCTCTCCATCTCTTTCCCTTTGTCTGTCTCTTACTCTCTCCTTCTCTCTCTCTCTCTCTCTCCATCTCTTTCCCTTTGTCTGTCTCTTACTCTCTCCTTCTCTCTCTCTCTCTCTCCATCTCTTTCCCTTTGTCTGTCTCTCACTCTCTCCTTCTCTCTGTCTTGCTCAAAATAATTCAATTTTAATTCGCGTGCGCGTGTTCTCGACGAAAGTAATTAGATAACGATAAATATTTCCGTGAGAGGCTGCATAATTTCGCTGCAGCTTTAAAATTATCCCACTCCCTTTTACACATGTCGACGCGCGGGCTCTAGCAATATAATTAACGTTTACGCGTGTCGAGAGAGAGAGAGAGAGAGAGAGAGAGGGCGGGAGGTAGGTGAAGAGAGCGTAGGTATAAACGCGCACATTCGTTTCTCCGGCCACCTCGACGCTTTTATGAAATTCCCGCGGAGCGAATTAAGTCGAGTCGGCGGCCCGCCGAGCCCTCTCCAAGATTCACGTTTACGTCCGTGGAATTTTGAGCGAGCGCTGCGGCGCAATTTATACGCGCATCGTCCGCCACGGGTCTGGAGAACGGTCGAAAAGTACGATGCCGCTTTGTGGTCCTCATTGTATGGTGTTGCATAGTTTTGCCTAATTTTTGTAAAATCGATCATAACTGTTTTGCTTGCGGTGACAATTGAATGGTCATGTGCGACGATTAGGATGTGGTGCCACGGACTTACGAGATTTATATTTCCATTTAGCCACAGAGTGTTGAATCGACATATCTTTCTCGTTTCGAACGTTCTTGAATATCGATGAAAACTTACGTACGTGACAATTAATTTATATACTTATGATCGATATCTTAATTTTTATCCTGCATTTTGTATATTCGATGTGAATCATTTACTTCAGCTCTCATTTACTTGAAGAGAAGTTAAATTACATAAATCACATTCGTATCGCTGTAAGCTCCAAAGTTTAGTAGTCGCAACAAAACCCTGGTAGAAATTCGTCTATCGCGAAATGGGCAGAATCCTAGTAAATGGGTAGGAAAAATGGCTAGTTAATTGCCTGCGATGAAACACTTTTACTCCTATTATTCTCACATTTAATAGATTGGGACATAAATGACATAACTTCAAAATTTTCTTTTTAATTTTTATAACGAATTTGACATTAAATTAGAAGATATCCAACTTTAACTGATAGCTTACTAAAATATAAACAACATATGAAGGTCAAAAAAGCATTTACTATAGCCCTTTCATAGACATTCCGAAAAATGTCTTTATTGTCATTATTTTCTGTCTCTCTCACTCTTCTCCATTTTAACAAGGCTTTGACTGGTCATTTATTCACTAAAAACCCGACCAACCTTAAAACCTCTTAAATACATAAGAACTAGCTTGTGCAAATCTTTGATAAACTCAATCTATTTTTCAATCTATTAAATATTCGAATATTAGGAGAAAAAGCGTTTCATAGGGGGCCAAAAACTAGATAAGGAAATGACCATTTTATGTCCAGTCCCTAATTTAAATTACCATTTAATAGGTAGAAAATATTTTGGATTTCCACCAGGGTAATGCAGTCCATATAACAAATATTTTAGAATGTCTACATTACAAATGTCTACATTAAAAGCCTCCATATTATACTACACAGTTTCTACCTTAATTCAATTCATAATATCTCTGAATCACCGTACTCTTCTTTTTTTCAGAAAATTTTTTCAAAAAAATTTTTAACAAATACGAAAATAATTATTTTACATTTAAAATTAAAACTGACTTTCCTCATCATTTTAATTATAGGCAGCCAAGAATAGACCACGCGGCGTGGCGTTATTACTTCTCACCAATCTTCGTTGCATGGCGCATCGTACCAATCGAGAACGAAGAAAAAGCTCGGAAGTTTAATTAACGATGCCGCGTTGGCATCATTGTTCTTCCGGACGGAGAAACAATGGCCCAAGAAACTCCGCCCGATCGAAATTCCCTTTTTCACGGAAAGCCGTCCGCCTCGGCCTCTCTCGCCGATCCATCTGTCCTTGTATATTTGTATATACGACCGAATGAATAGTCTTCGTTAATCAGACTTTAAAGCGCAACTGTTTTCATTCGAGTTTCTCTATTCGTTTTAGTTAAAATTTCTTCTTTTCTTTTCTTCTTTTTTTTTTTTGACGTGTACGACTTATGACAAAAAATAACAACTTGTTGTTAAAAAAGTTTCTTCCCACTTGGTTATAATAATTATGTTATTATTTGAATTACGTTCACTCCATTATTTAACAATTATTCTTTGTCAAATGGCATCATATTTTTTTTAAATATACAAAATATATATATCTAATGAGCCTGTTATAAGATTTGTAAATTTAATATCCATATATAAATCGGTATATAATTTATATCATTTTATTATAATTTATTTATTAATATATAAGATGTTGTAAAAGAGTTTATGTCCGTTTAATATAATAAACAAATAAATACTGGAATCTCGCACTGGAAAGAAAAAAAAAACAACAATTTAATCTGCACCCTAGACGTAACAGTTCAATTTTTACTATGGCTTGCAACAACAAGCTAAAAGAAGAAAACATTCTAACTCAAGAAATAAGCGGCTACAGTTCAGAGTGAAAAGTCACTCTCCTCCTTGTTTCACGTTTTGCACATACACATATATACACACGTACACATACACACACATCTATAGGCAGTAGGCGCGACAGATGAGAGAAAATCTTGCACTGGTAAGAACGACGGCGACTACTTTATGTCTCCCTCTCCTTCGGCTGGAATTGTCTTTCGCAATAAGAGGCTTGTCGGGATAAAAAGAAAAGTTTTTCGGTTAGGGGCAAGGCTGTGCTGTCGTTGCCGCTTACGAAATTGCGTATACGCAGAGTCGACTACTCGCGCCCTTCTATCTGTCTTCGTTTACGGTAGGAAAGGTCTTGCTGTCTGTGACTTGCATTGATTACTTTTTTTTTGAGTTGCAGGTAGAGTTTTAAATTTTACAAACAAGAAGATTTTGAACTCAATCAAGATATGAATGATAAACTGATTTTATGATTCAAATCTCTTATAACGATTTATGTTTTTGTCAATTACTTGTGGAGAGAAAACGTTTGTTTTTTTTTTTATATAAAACAATGAATTAATAGTTCATTGTTTACAAGTTTAAGGACTTTAACTAAAGTCGATTTTTTGACAAAGAAGTATAAAGCCAAATATTTGGATGCAAATAATATAGGGTTGGCTCCTCGACAGAAGAAGATTTGTAAGACTGGAAAAGAAGTTTTCACAACAATATGTTAGGAAGATGTTTTGAGTAACTTGAAGTCGAAATATACTATTTTTTTTAAATGTTCGAATGTGTATGTGCGCATGTGTGTGTGTGTGTGCGTGATATGAATGTACACAATACTATAACTTCGTATAAAAAAATTTCTAAGAAAAAGATTATAATAATATGTGTTTCGTATTATATCGTTAAAATTAATAATTTTACTATCATAAGAAAATTAATTTAGACAAATAAGGTATATTGACTCCAATTATAAAAAATGCCAAAAAAATCATCCCCGTTCCATCAAAATCCGCATACAGACACACATACACACACATACACACGCATATATATATATATATATATATATATATATATACACGGACATTTTCTAAAATCATTTCTAATACATTTTTTATAGACATTTTTTTACCATCACAAAGCTTTTTCTAGAAGGAAGGAATATCACTGAGACGTGCGTTATTACCACTTTCGGATATAACACTTCATGAATTACCGAAAACTTTTCTCACTGTCAAACAATCGAGAGGGGAAGAAAAGTTTCAAAGATTTGACTTGGTATCTAGTCGGTTCTTGCGCCAGGTTTCCGATGTAGTTGGAAATCTCGTTTCAAAATGTTTAATTTATGACACTGAGCATACATCATCGGTAAAAAGAATCTTTCAAAGTTCTCTGAATATGTACGTTGTCTGGAAGACATCAGGTAGATATTCTTGGTGTGTTGATCATAACTTTGGTGATCTTTCTAGTTCTATTTTGTGGGAAAAATTTGATAAATTTATTAATCAGAGGTATGTATTTTTATTATTGGTAATTTATTTAGTATTTTTAGATACATTTTTCAGTGGAATGATTACTTTTCAATAAACATAGGATAAGGGGAAAATGATATAAATATACTAAAAATAACAATCTGCAATATTGTAATATTGTTAGGTATGAATCAGTACTTTTTACTTGTTAAATATTTTATTTATATATATATATTTTAACAATATTTCTCATATTTTAAAGTTGTAATTATTCAGTCAACCGATAAATAATTACTTATTTAGAATTTAATTATGTACAATTAAAAACTCCTTTTATCATTTAGAACGCATTCCTACAATACTTGGTTAGTCAGAAAATAGATACCACGTTGTAATACTTTGTATATAATGTTCCATAATCTTATCGGGACAATATAATTTATGTATTTTTTATACTTAAAAGTGACAAATTTAAAATGAAATTTAAATAGTTCCCATAATAATACAGAAATTGATATAAAATAAGAAATTCCAAACGAACAAATAATTTTTTTACTTGACCATATCTTTGTCTCACTTTCAGTTTCTTCCTGGTTGTCGGTAAATGTAAAATTAAAGAGTCCACGTCGAGAAAAGAGATAATGTTCCATATTTATATCGGTCCAACGACTAATAATACCGTTTTCTAACATCGTCCGTAATAATTTGTTAAATTTCTCTACGTAAGGCGAAGTGGGACTGAATACCATAGCTGCCCAACCAGGAAGTAACGGCTGTTTAACTACACTTATTAATCGTACCTCTTTATCTCTTTCGAAAAATTTACGAATTTTTTCACCAAAGTTTTCTTCTAGTTCGCACCCACTTATATTTTCAACGCTGTTCATCACTAGAACTGATATACAATTTTCAACATCAGAGTGGCTTTCCAAAGATCCAGAATTATCAATTATTTTTTGCAAAATACTATCGTTTAATTTCAATATTGTGTCTTTAGTATCTTTTGTTATATGAGGAACTATACCAGCATCAATCATATCCTCAAGAGTTATTAATACAGGATAAATTTTTTTGTAATAATATATACTTAAAATCTGTTCAATAACTTTTACAGAAAATAAGAAGCATACCAATAGCAAATATATGAAAAAAATTCGGTCAGTAGTCTTTTGAGGTGCTGGGCTCATAGATTTTCCAATAATAATTTTGGTTATGTTTTGCATATTCCAGATTTTTATATCAAGTTTTAATATTATAACCAAGATGAATAAACATATAAGTATAATAAACGTACTGAAGATAATCAAATATGGTATTTTCATTTCATAGGCACCGTACTGTTTAGTTATTAAGGAAATTGGATTAAAATATAATAATACACTGAATTCAAACCCGTATTTATCAAAAGAAGAAGATCCAATTACGCTAACAAAATTTATCTTGAAATCAACTGATCCATCTCTTAATTCCTTACGAATATTATATTTTTTCACATTAAATTTTTGCAGTTTTTCATTGTTCGAAGTTATTTTAATATTTAACGAGAAGTTAAATACAGCCATTAATTCTTTGGTTAATCGAATTCCTACACCATCTAACGCATCCAAAATATTATCACCATGATAATTAGGTTTCACATAAACACCTGGTGGCTCTTCCAATATTAATGCTTTTAAAGGGTACCCATAAAAATTAGATAATTTGTCATGAAATACCTCAGTTCTTGAAGGAAAATTTTGTATCCCATAAGTCTCATTAAAAGGATTATATTCGTACAGTGTTATTGTGAAATTTAAATGGTGAAGTTCTAATAGATTATAATATTTTTCATCTTTCACAAATTCTAAAACAGTAACATGCAAAAATTTATGTTCCCAATTTAATTTTAGAAACTTTTTTATTATATTTCTGTTACTTTGTCGATTTACGAGAATAAAAACACATTTTGATCGTATAGTTTTTGCAGAAAAATTTATTAAAAAATAAGTAAAATCGGTTAATTCTTGCGTTAAATTTTTACTATGTGTTCCATCAATAAATATGATTTTTAAAACATTTCGTTGAGATCGCGAAATAAGTAAATCTTTCATTCTCTGTGAAGTTTTATTATTTAATATGAGGTTTAACTCGTTTTTACTTAAAAGAATTGTAAGAATTTTATTTATTATTCTAGGAATAAAATCTTGTGCTACATTTGAAGATAAACAGTCTGCTGTACTTGTCATTAGCATAATGTATTTGGTTTTGTGTTCAACTATATTATCTACCAAATCATTTATATTATGAGTATTGACGCCAATGATTAAACACGATAAATATACAACCCACAAAACTGATTTAAAACTCATAATCACAAATGTCTTATAATTTTAGTTGTCTCACAGATGCTTCGCATTAAACAAAACTCAAATAGTCATAAATATACTGTTCTTGTAAGCCATATAGAAAGACAGATAGAGTTAATAAACCTGGACAATAAAATAGATGTTATTTAATGACTTTTTAAATTGTAAATGAATATATCTGCATTAAAAATATCAGTTTTTTCTTCGAGTAAAGCAGATATTTTATGTTTGAGCTATAAGCGTCTGTAAAAAAACTAACACATTTTTAGTTGAATAGTAGAAATCACTTAAAACTATATTAAAAATGGCTTTTGCTTAACATCAAACATACTGAAGATTTTTATATTAACAACTTAATTAATTAGTGTCAGTCTATAATGTAAGTCAAATGGTGTATATAAACATTAACGTTATAATCAGTTTTTAAATATACTACTATACATTGCTAGTTATTAACTATTTATTTATGAAAATGTACTGAGATATGTTTTGAAACCAGTATTAGTTTTTATTTTAATATTTTAGCATGTTTTTCTACAAGTTACTGTAGCAACAGATTTCCAAGTAGAATTTTTCTTTTTTTTTTAATTCAAAACCGTTAAACAGGCAAGTCACAAATATTCTTTTATTATAATGAATTTAATACAATTTCTAACTTCTAAATATTTAGATACATTCATGTTACCGATCATATTTTACTACTCTAAATATATTAAATAATTTTTCACATTTCAGAAAGTTTTATATACATTCGAACCTTAAATTTAACGCTCTTATATAAAAAAGAAAAAAAAATCTATTAAATTTACTTCTTCTCGGTACACTTCCACGAGCCACATTCGAGAACAAAGATTTAACGGAACACTTCTACCACTGCTACTACTCCTGCGAAGCGCCGATTATCTGAGAGAAATGAATACCCATTAAAAATCGCCCCGCGGAGCCTTACGCCTAATAAGAATACTACAAGTACTGCTGGCGGGCTCGGCGCCAAACGCTACATGTCAAATGTCACACGTGCTCCTGACTTCAGCGGATCGTTAAGCCTTGCCTCTACGCTTGCATACATGCATATGTATATATATATACATGTCCATATACATGTACGTAACGTACCGTATACGCATAGCAGCAGCAGCGATCGGACGGAATATAGGCGCACAACCCGACGCGCGTGCCTTTGCGGCGGCGTAATGGCGGAAACTTATTACGCGAGCGGCGCCGGCTCCCCGAGTAATGAGGGTTGCTCCAGCTTGCGTTCTCTCTCTCTCTCTCTCTCTCGTTCTTGGCTCGTGTTATTATATACCCAGAGCATTGCGAGTTACGAGAGTGGGAGGAAAAGAGTGAGCTAGAGAGAGAGAGCGAGAGAGTGAGAGAGAGGCGGAAGGTACGAGCATGAGTAAGCAATGTGTATTTTGCATTGAATATTTTCAAGAGGTTTCAAGAGATTCGTTGTTGAATTTCAGAGAATATGGTTCGGTGCAAATCTATAAAGTAGAAAAATTCAAACAAGCTGTTTACCTTGATGGAAAATTATCAAGAAAGTACATTGTTAAAGAAACTTTTAAAATAAATTGGGAAATATTTAAAATACAAAACAAAATTGCAATAAAGAAATATTAAGAAAAAATAATGTTTAAACGTTTTAGGAACGCAGAGATTTTCTGATGTTCAATGTTTTTACACTGAGACATGAATAATATAGAATATTCTATTATTCATAAGTAAAAGTTATTGATTTCGAAAATATGCATCTCATATTTAACACATAAAGTGATAAATACACACAAGATTAATATGTTAATAAACAATTTATTTCTTCTTCGAATATCTCACTGCACGACTTTTGTCTCATCAAACCAACGCGTCAACCTCTATAACTACAGAAAATCCAAACAGATTATCGACTCCGATTACAACCTCTACCACTACCAGCACTTCGATCCTACCAAAGAACCACGAAGCTCCACGTCGTTACAACATCGACAACGATAGTAACACCTCCGCATATACACACTTCGAAACGAGCAATAAGGACGCACCCCATGGCAGATGGAAACTAGGCGACCGTAGAAATGTCAAAATTTATGCGACCCATATTGTATACAGAACCCAGCGCTGGAGTTATATACGTTTATCGTTCATTTGATCCGAACGTGCGTTTTGCACTCGGGCGGCAACGTCTGCACTTGGCAGGTATTCCCGTGCGCGCGCGAGCGTAGAGCCGAACGCGAATTAGGAGCCTCGCGGAAATCGTTAGGCGACGGCAAATTGCGACAGGTTCTTGCACGAGCGCCACATCAAAACTGACAAATCGCGAGCTCGAATGACCTGCTGTTGCCTGCGTTGCTGCCGGGTGGATGAGAGAGAGAGAGAGAGAAGGCTGTTAATGGCACAGCCGTGATTTATGTGTATCGGATAGCTCGAGCTTTATATATACGTATGAAACTATTCAAATGCTCATGCACATACTTTCTGGAAAAATTTGTTTTTGTAGAAAAAATTATTTTATGCTTATGAAATTATTATTCAATTTTGAATGCTTGAAATATTTTTTTTTTGGTCATATACTGAATTTCATGTAAAGTAGGTTCAACGTTTGATTTATAAACTCAATTACATCTGTCTTATGCTATTATTCTATTAAATGTAATACAGTTGATTTAATTTTGATGTACCTAAAGGAAATTCTGTAACAGTGTCTACATTTAAAAAAAAGCAAACGTAAATTATGATAATTTCATCGACTAGAAAAATGTTTGGTAAAAAACAAGGGAATATGGTCAATGTATGCTTCAACAAACGTATATTGAAATATTTAAAGAGAAAAAATATGTCAATACTACGCGACTCTATATTAAATTTTAATGTAAATATCGTTAACACGTTTATCCACGGCCATTCACTATTCAATACATTTTAAAAATTTAATGAAAATCGATTTTCACACCGACATTCGTACACAGTCAACCTGAACTCCTTAAAACTAAACCTAACCACGTTCTGTTTCACCTTTGATACTTCAACACCTCGCTTATCGACACAGGTAATTTTCCAACTAGCTTATTCCATCCCAGCCTATTATTACATATGAAACAATAAAGCGGCCATTGACCGGCTTTAGCGTCGATTTTTAATGGTCGTTGTAAAAACGAATTTAAGTTCACAGGGTATATATGTGAGCAACGTGCACGCCTGCGGCTGACGCTGAGCTGGCGGCTGGCATTGCTTCCAGGCGCCTCGTTAGTGCCGCGTCGTCGTCGTCGTCGTCATCGTCGTGCAGAATCGGAATCGTCCGCGAAAAGAGAAAGAGAGAGAGAGAGATAGGGATAGTGAGGGGTGATGGTCGGTAGTGTCTGTGTCGCTTTTTCCAAAGGACCTTCACTAGTGTCCCGCGCCAATAAATGTATTCTCTCTCGCTCTCTCCTACTCCCTTTTTCTCTTTATCATCGAACGTTCCCCCCTTCCTTCAGCACTTCAGCCGCGACGCTCCGAACAATCGTCCCGTAATTCCTACCAATCAAGCGATTGTCGAGGCTAAAACTATTGTGTCTATGTGTGTATGGACTATACGAGTGTGTGAATGTGTATGTGTGTCGGGGGAGGATGTCTTTGAGGTGGCCGGAAGTGGTCTGCACTGTGAGCGCCGTCCCTTTCTTTCTTTCTTTCCCTCCCCCGTCTGTCTCTCTAACTACTGTTCAATTTTGCTCTTTTTCGTCCTTTTCAATCCACACCTACTTCTTCACTTGTGTGTCCACTAGCTGCTATCTTAGTACTGCCATTGTACGTTTTATACATTGTGTTTTCTACTGCTTTCTTTTCAACAAGTACTAACAATGTACGGAGAGTTTAATTGAAAACTCTAGTCTGTTTCTATTTTATAAAATCATAATGTATTGTCTTAGATAAATTATTTATTTAATTGAGAAATATGCAATTTTTATTAAATATTTATTTAAATTATACATAAAAAATAGTGAGTAGCTAATATAGGTATATGAAAACCTAAAACTGAGAACAGTATAAGAGAAAAATATCAAAATGTTGAAAGCATAAAACACTATTTCCCTACACATGAAAGCATAATGTAGGTATGCATGTATTGTTCCCAAATCGTTATAAAAAATAAATGATAAAAGAAAATATTAATTTGTACGTTCATCAATTATACACGATGTGTATTCTTTTAATTCTAGTTTTTAAACAGCTTCATATCATATTTTCTTTGTAATATATTAAAATTAATTGTAATTTTTCTCCTTAGCGGTTAACTCAGAGGTTATCGCGCTAATAATAAGCCGTGATCGCGAAAACGTTTAGTTTTCGAAGACACATTCTATCCTTACACCGATAAAAGAAATTACCACGACACGGTAAACATAGAGCTATCCAGTGAGCATTTGGCAAAAGGAAAAATTTACAAAGTAAATTGTTTAAATATACATGTTCGAAAAAAATTAATGCGTTGTTACGTTACATAGTTGTTTAGAAGCATATAGAAAAGAAAAAAATATTGTTCATTCCTCGTTCTGCTGTAAAAAAAAACGTTTCATTAAAAGTTAACGTCTCCACTTATTTTTCGTGTCCAGCTACATGTATCATATATAAATATTGACAATATATAGCCTTGAAATTACATATAATATTCAACTTTTGAGTTTTCTTAGAACTATTCCAACACTAATCATCGACGCACCCCTAAAACTCCACAAACCAAGTTACAAACACCATTTCAAATCCCAAATCAACCCCCACCAATACCTCACCTATTGCCAGACCGGTATACACCTCCCAAAAAGCCTCCATTTTTCCCAGCTTTTCCGTTCACACGATTTGACGCCGATCGATTAACTCGCGCATCTCCCGTACCGACAAAACTGCAATCTCTCCGCAATACGCTCTCTCTCTCTCTCTCTCTCTCTCTCTCTCTCTCTCTCTCTCTCTCTGTCTCTCTCTCTCTCTCGGGTACATAGGCACATATATATACACATAGAAAGACCGATAATACCGGCGATCCATCACCGTCGCGTCGCGGTCCGTCAGGCGCGGTGCGCATGCAAACCCGCGACGCTGTTTCCTATATATATACTATATATATCCTATATACGCGTGATATATCTATCGGCACCTGTTAGACGACGGCGCGCGTCTTTCTTCGTCGACGATGGACGAGGGTACGGGGGTGATTGCATATAGCTGGTATGGGGAAAGGAGGAAGAGTGAAGCTGCTTGGGTGGTTAACGCGTTTGGAAAGTCGATTATGTCTAGAGGAAGGTCTAGAAGCGCAATTGTCTTCTTAGCATCTTGGTTTAGTTGTTCGGACTAATTTTAAGTAGTTGGATAGAGTTTTGGAAAGTGGAATGATGATTTTTGTTTATTCTTACATTCACGGGTTTACTATATCGGAAATGGGTTCTATACAAGATTAAATTATTCGTATATGTGACACTTAACATTTAAAAGCATTATATTAGATAATTGTTATTGTAACGTATTACTATAATATATTATATACTACGATTTTGTACGCATAAATATTGTAACTTAA
Organism: Torymus texanus; assembly: GCA_036873485.1. Taxonomy (NCBI): domain Eukaryota; kingdom Metazoa; phylum Arthropoda; class Insecta; order Hymenoptera; family Torymidae; genus Torymus; species Torymus texanus. The sequence goes on along the minus strand of JAYJLV010000001.1, from coordinate 6,908,049 downwards.
AAATTTGAGATCTACAGTACTATGATTCTTGCTATAACAAAAAAAAATGAGAAAGTGAGCATGGATTTGTGTATGATATCTAATAATAATCTTCGTACATTCGTACGAAGAGATTCGAATAGATTTTACGATTGAACTTCATGCCTGCATTCAACATCCTTATATACTAACAAATGTAAAGGAATAGAAACTTCAGTTCTTTCTGGGAACCAACCGCGCACTCAGTATACAAAAAGAAACCCACCGAAAAAAGGGTGATTTCGTGGGTAAGCGCCAGAGTTAATGATATCCATCGATATTAAAGTCAAGTCAAACGACGTTCTTCTTACACGTCGGCGACTGCACAGTTCCACTTTCTACTTTGGCCATCTGCATTTAAATGAAAATCTCGCGTGCCGACGTATCCGCCTGCCAGAAGTGTATAGATTCGAAGGTTCCTTAAGTCGCTCAAGAATCGTCGAGTGGATTCTGTATTATTATAACGGAAAAACGAATTTGTTTTGCGCAAACGGCTTGGAATAGGTATGTTTTTGAAGGGCTATGTTTACTGTAAGTAGGATGAATGAAATTGATTTTGATATAATCGAATTTCCGTATGTATATATGTAGTGGAATCGTCAGAAAAACGGTTGTTATAAGTGTAATTGACGTGAAATTTGTAATTCTATGGTAATGTAATAAGGCAATTTTCTATTATTATACGTTACGATTGAATTTTAAGTATATTCACAATCCTTAATAAAATTACTTACAAAAAATAATTAGTTAAAATAAATATTTAATTTAATATTATCTATTCTGCGGTATAATCTAAACGTATTGTACCTTCTCGTAGAATGCATTTGAAAATACAAGTAATAATATTACATGCTATTCTGAGAATAACAATATAGACATTACCAACAATTCGAAACTAACAAATTACACCTTATATTTCATTTACTCTATCTTTTATTTATCACCTTACCCTCGGATCCGTTGAGATTTCTCTCAAGGATTCTCGAAAATTGCGAAACTCCGACAACGAAATTTCCACTTAACTAAGCGGCACAGCATCCCGCGACGCCCCGCCGATTCCTTTATACCCTCTCCATCTCTCTCTCCTCTCTCTCTCCTTTTCTCTCTCTCTCTTACGAGGAGGCGTTTTCACAGCCGAGGAAACTGATATCGCTGGCAATATCCAGCTGTTTGCATTGATTCGCTCCGCCGGCGAAAGAGAGTCAGTCGTTTCGCATCTCTTATACTTCCTTCGCTGCGCGCGGCCTTCACGAGTGTAGATAGAGTCTTATAGGCGCGAGTAAGCGAGCGAACGACACTTTGTGCACGTGCGCATAAATTATTGAGGAGAGGAAAAGAGACACCGAATGTTCGCACCTCTCACAGAATTTCGCGCGACGTTTTCCGCTGCGCTTCTGTCTTCGAGGTGGTATGAGGTCCCTTTTTGTCTGGTGCATTTTATTGCCGTTTTCATTGCGTTATGCGCTTTTCTTTCTCATATAGCAGACAATGGTTTCGCTATCGAGTGAATTCTTATGCAATATACACGCTTTTACGTGATTGTATACTTGAGCTAGTTTTTATGAATTATACGACTTGTATGTAGTATTATTTTTTATATGTACACGTTCAAATTATTACCTTATCTTCTTACTACTTATATATAAAAAGGAAATGTTTGTTGTTTTTTTACAAAAATATCAAAAACTACTGAACCAATCATACTCAAATTTTGACACTAGCTTTATTATGTACTTAAAAGTTATAGGCTAGATAATATAATATAACTTCTTTAAATCACAAAAATTTTTTTTAGTTGTTTATGTAATTGTCGATTATACTCATTTATATAAAAACAAAACTATTTAAACACTTTGTTATAATAAGTAAAAAACTTTGAAAAAACATAACTATGATTACTGTACTTCTACTTGAACCTCTTTTACATAAAATCAAATAATTTTTTGTTAACATAAACACATATCAAATCATTCTAACAATCTCCTCTTTATTTAAAACTGAAGTAAAATCAGAGTTTGTTTTCTTCGAACCGCAAAATTTATTCGATAACTTACATTTCTTCTGAATGCAGCCGACTCTTTTGGTGAGAAAAAACGCGTGTCTATTCCAAAATCGAAACGAAAGACTGATCGAGCTATTGGAACTTCGTCTTCACGCGAGTCTTTTTACGCGCCGTCGGCTCGGACGGAGAAGGTGAATAAATTTGGTGCCGAATATGGCCGGGCAGCAAAATATATCGTTTTATTAAAATTTCTGTCAGCGCATCAATTTAGGTATTTGCACATGCATTCTTCTTATGTGATTTTTGCTGGATTTTTCACTGTATTCTCAGTTAACAAATGATGATTATAAAAATGAATAGTATAAATTAAGTATCTTATATTTTAATACACTGTTTAAAGTAAAACGTAAATCACTTCAAATAATTTAATGATATTTGCAAATATATTTATTTTGTGAATATCTCCTTGTAATTTTTGTGACATTCATAGAAACAGCATAAATATATGGGTAAGTAAAAATGATGACAAAATTTAGTACCCCTTTTATCATCGAATTCATTTAATTTACCCTACATTCTATATATTTTGTATATGTATCATTTTAAAATGGTTAATGGTGACCAAGCAATTGTAATAGAGCAAAAGCAAAAATGGTTGGCATCTGTTAGTTATCAAAATGAAATTTAAAAAGATATCACACTAAACTACTATTTTTTATCGGTGGAACATGTAAAAATAATTAATGTGAAGAAAGAATTGCAATTTACGTCTTGAATTTATCAGGTCACCTTATATAATCTAATAATATATCGTTCTATAAAATTTTAAGGCAAATAATCGACGATACCTTTGTTTATTTTCATTCTAGAAATAAAAAAAGGTGTCACAACATTTTTTGCCTTGAAATTTTATAAGATATAATTTGAATTACGCAAAGCAAGTGACTTAACCAATACCAAATCGCTATTCTTTTAGTTAAATTAATTATTTGTTTATGTTCCATCAATAAAACATGGTTACTGATAAAGTAGGATTATTACACCCTTTTATACCAACCAATTTTTCCATTTTTCCAGTGCTAAAAGAATGTTACAAATGAAAGTCCTTTATTTAATGCATTTCTAGGACAGTTTATATATATTAGTTAGACGTATATTATAATATACCAAAAATGTAAACCAACTTTTCGTATATCCTCTGACGACACCATCAATTTTTGCAGTAGCCAATTCGTTTCTTTTTCTTATTTCACCTCTAATTCTTCTTCCCGAAAAAAAACCCTAGTGAGCGCTGCATGCATCGGACGTTTCTCGATGGGCAAACGAATTGGGGATAATGCAGTTAGGCGCGCGAGCCGACGCTTAATTTCCCTATTCGATCATAGCGCCTCGTACTTTTTCTTCGTCTCTCGCGCGCTCCGGTATACGACATTCGTCACAGAATTTTTCACTCAGCTGACGTTTCATTTTTCAATCGGATATGCGACAGCAGTGTAAATTTCACGACGTTTATATGAAATGAAAAATTTTCTGGAAGATTTATATCGTTTCTGTTATTATTTCGGCTCTTGGAAGAATGTATATACAGATATAATCAGAACAAAATTATCTATCAGATATAATTTCACACATTTATTTGCTTATGACGATCAAAAAAATCTTCTTAATTGGTTACAACTTATCCTTTTTCATTCGATTCACTATATTATACTATCTGAAACTATAAACAAAAACAGGTCAATTGAATGCTACTAGAATCACGTCAATCTCAAATTTAATGAAAATCATGATCTTCCATTAGACTCTACAATTTCGAAAGCACTCATCCTTTGTAATCTACCTATACTCATCATCTTATACCCATCACACAAGTGACGATACAAATCGCATCCATCAAAATAAAACACAAGCCCTCGTATGTAGGAAGGTTAAGTCACACACGTATCCTACATATAACGACGCTTGCATGCTCATTAAAACGCAACGTTAATTGCAAAGCAAACTGGAAACACACGAAAGCTTCATGAATAAGCAACGCGCAGGATTCGAATCGCTCGTGAAAGCGCAGCGTACGCGCTTTCTCCCTAAGCCACCTGAAATATGGCAATTCATCAATATTAGAGAGACGAGCGGAGACAGGCGTTTCGCCCCGAGGACTTTACGAGCGGATTCGGTCTGTCGAAAGTATTGAATTCCGCGGTTTCACAGAAGAGTGATGGCTGCGCGTTCGAAGGTCTCGTATACTACTGGATGGAATTTTCAATTGGCACGTGTGTGGACGATTACTTGGAAATCGGTGATTAAAGGTAACGATGACGCTGCTATCGTTCGAGGTCTGGTTTTTGTTTTTGAAGGTTATTTTAGGTTTCCAATGATTATAAGTTGAAAGGAAAGTATAGTATACTGGACTTATACTCTGTTATACGAGGATTCAATACTTATAGAATGTAGTGAAATCAATAACTTTAGTTGAAACTATTTTTTAGTAAGCTAATTAAAATAACTATACGCATTTAATTTTTTGTTGTGAGAATTAATAATATTATTATGATAATTAAAAAATATTTTATAAAATAATTATAGTTGAAATATTCTCATTTTCCATATGAATTATTTTTAGTTAAATATTATACAATATGATGAAGAACATGTTTGAGAAATAATTTCAAAAATCTCTGGAGGTTTAATATAAAGAATTAGGGAATAAACGTAATCATCAAATTTCATAATTTGTATCAGCAATGTTTCGATGCCTTATTTTCTCAACTTCATCAGGGTTTGAATTAGTCGAAGTTAGGACACGCAGTTCCGTCGTTATGTTTTGACATGTGAGATGTTCTCAGCTAAATCTGGCCAACAATTCTTTAATTCGAATACGAGGCTATAAAAATACATTAGAAATATAACAAAATATTTTAACAAAATATTCCTTTACAAAAAAAGCCTCGTATTTTCACATTTTATAAGTCCTCCTTGTTTTATAAACTACAACCTTCTGGTGTATATCTTTTTCTAATAATACACGCTATTCTAAAACAATATTTTTCAAATTTTTCAGCCCTACGCTTCCCCACACATACCAAACCACTATAGCCAATCCCCGGAGCATGAAAACCGTCGCGTGTTCTCAACCGCTCACCAGCATCGCGACAGAGCGCGAAATCAAAACGCGTCAATCCCCCCGTGCACGCGCTCGCGTTATAACATTCCGCGTACCGAGTCGTTCATCCCCCTTCCTCAACGCAACGCACACTCGGTACAGAGTGAGTGAGTGAGTGAGAGAGAGAGAGAGAGAGAGAGAGAGGGACCCAAAGATAATTGGTGTCCGTCCATCCCACCCTCGGCAGTGCCAACCCCGATGAATGCGCTCGCCGAGATTACGCGGAATGGTTGTAAATGTCGCCTGAGCGAGCGGCCGCGCGCGCTTTATTCCCGTGTGCATCGACCCTGGACGCGTCGACCGGGAAAAACGAGAGAGAGAGAGAGAGAGAGAGAGAGAGAACGACAGACTCGCACTATCTCGTGACTGCAGTTACAACTGCACAAAGGTTAATGCACGGCCATTGTTGGCGGTCGAGCGGCCCAGCGAGCGAGCGAGAGAGAGAGAAAGAGAGAGAGAGAGAGAGAGAGAGAGGGAGAGAGAGAGAGAAATGGCCGGCCGGGGTTACACGCGCCCTTTAGCAAGCGCGTACATATGTACGTGGAGAGAAAGAGGAGGATGAGGAGAAGAGAAAGTCGCCTAATGGCCTCGTTTAGCCATTTTTAAAGCTTCCGATTCTCTCTCTCTCTCTCTCTCTCTCTCTCTCTCTCTCTCTCTCGCTAGCATTGCCGTTCTGTAGTGCAGTAGGAGCGAGCATGTTTTTTCTTTTTTTTTGTTGTTGCTTCGCAGCGTAGCTTCATAGTTGCCATTTTTCGCTCAGCGACAGAATTTTTTTCTGGTTCTACTCGTCGGGAGGAACAAGAGTGAGTATCGATGGGGTCTTTAATTTTCGGATGGGAATGTCCATGGGGCGAGTGCGTTTCGTAGAGAGTGATTACGGGTTTTAACGAATGATTACGTCACTGGCATTTTATGTATGTACTTTCGGTAAATTAACGCTGATGCGCAAGCGTAGTGCAATCTGCTTACCGAGCGATCGAGGGCGTAAACTCGCCTTTATAGTCACTGGCGATCGAGTTTAATGGTGGTTCGGCGTAACAATGAACATCCAATTGTAACTGCGTAAATTTTTATGCCACTCTTTCTATTTGTATGCTGGTTCTGTTCAAATGTGCGGTCATGGAAAATGTCGATTACTAATTAATTATTATTGAATTGAATTTTTTCCGTTGAATGTATAGTAGAAACTTTTCCATGTTTCTCAAGGGAAAATCGCTAGTAGTAACTGGCCGTTACTGGTTGTATACTGAAAAGCATATAATTTTAATCCAATTCCAGTGTAGTCTTGCATCATTATTGAATTGAGAAAAATAAAAGCTTCTTGCCACTCGGCGTAGTAAGAGTATTAGCTCAAAGTCTACATTACCGATTGACGGTAAATTAGCGAGAACCTGAATGAATTGAGTTTGGCCACATCCGGTTGGACCGCACACGCAATGCATGTTTCCATCCTCCATAGCTATTTTAAAAAATGATAATGAAACTATATTTATTGCTACTTTTATCCTGATAATATATTTTTTCACATTCAAACGTACTCCAACTATTGTCTAACTTTCTTACTAACGACTTCCGACGCGGCGGCGCGGACGGCTTTTGAATAAGCTGATACATTTTGTTTGCGCGCCTATTAGCTTGTAACGCGCGCTCCGCAGATGCGGTACTGCAGAGCTGATACCGTGCATCAGGCGTATGCATGCGTATGAGCTGATATTTCCTCGCGTCGGAAGTTTATACTTTACAACATGCATATCAGTTGATGCAAGAAGAGCATAAAATATTTTGTTCTTACTAAAAACCAAAAAATAAAAATTTTTGTTATTAAAAAAATGTTTAATGCTTATAGCCAAAAAGCAATGACAATTCTGTATTAAGATAGCGCCGTTATTTCAAGACAGTACAACAAATTTTAAATATTTATTTTCATTGCAGGCAATTCAAGCCAGTAGCGTCGTTCTGCATTTTGCTAATATTGAAATACGTTGGTCTCATTTTGTCAAATCAGTAATAGATCAGTGATAGGCCAAGATTGGGAGTCAGTACTTCAACTTTGGCAGTTCGATACTGATCCATTATTGGCTTTGGAGTTCATTTTCCATTGAGCTCACTTAGCTAACAGACTACTTTGATTTATAAAAAAAGTTGTATGTATTCATTGATCACTAGCAAACCTTCGAACACATAATTTTCATCACTTTCTTCAAGCACCAATCATATTAAATAAATTTGCAAGCCTTTGAAATACCGCCAAAACTCCAATAAAAATTATCCCCTTAATCGGCCATGAAACACTCAACTTCTCCAACACCGGCAATCACTTCTGAAAAAAAAAAGAAAAACGACAAACCACGAAGCTCGTGCAAAATATTTATCCAAATGCGTAATAAGCATTGCCGCACCACCGACGACAGCAAGCGGAGTAAAAAACGAGCGTCGCTTTCAGACACCGAAATCGCTTAGCTACGGAAGAATGCGCCCTGCCGCACGCTCTACTCGGCTCCCTAAAAGCTCTGAGATATATATATTATCGGGGATTAAAGCTCCTTTGAGTCGAGGAAAAGAATGCGAAATTTCTCCCTTTAGCCCATTAGCTGGATTCTGCGGGTGTTCGATTCGATCACAAAGAAGCGAGCGAGCGTACGCGCGTCTAAGTTCAATCACGTCGCCAATGGGATTTCTCTCTCTCTCTCTCTCTCTCTCTCTCTCGACTGCGCGCGTCTCCGGCGAACCGAAAGTTCGCGAGGGGTTCTGAAATCGACAAATAAGGGCGCAAGGCGAAATTGCGCGCAAGGTATAGAGGATGCAGTCGAAGTCGGAGAGGCTCTCGTTTTTGTTTAAAGCACAACTCGTATTCGCTTTATTAATCGCGTTTCGTCTCTTTTTCTTGAGTTGAATTGCGTATTTGATGGAACCATGGTATGAAAGATTTTACTTGGAATTTAATTGAATATTTTTCGACCATCAGAGGTGCTGGAATAGTACCAAAACCAAAAGTGAATTGAAAAAAGTTGTTTGATATATCTACGTGTATAGTATTCTTTGTATGTTATGCCTACTATAAATGTCCTTTTACAGCATCTCGAAAATATTTACAACTGTTACAGTATGCCAAAATACATTAGCTGCATACAAATATTTTCCTTTCCGTCGGGATATTTTATCATAGTGAAAAGTTGTTAAAGTTTTTCCATTGTAAGTTACATTTTATTTGAAATATTTTCTATTAAAAAATAAATAATAAAAATTGACAGCATCTTTATTCATCGCATCTCCCTCATTACATTAACAGAATTGTATTGTCGAATATACAAATACATTCAACAACTGATGAAGAAAAAAAATCCAAGCTAAATTCTTGTTGTAAAAAAGTCTTCGTACCATTACACCTCTGAAACAATCCTCTTCAACTCCTCATCCTTCCCCAACCTCCTTTACCTTCCACACCTTTATCTTTTCCCACGATCTTCTCTCCTCTTTTCTTTTCCTCCGGCCGGTTTCTCAATTCCTCTTCCTTCTGCTTCTCCTTCGAAACCAAGTACCGCCACAGAGTCTCTCCTTCGCACAACGCGCCACAGGTAATTACGTTATTAGACTCGCGCGCTCACAATGCTATCAGACAGCGCCAAGCATCGCTGCTGCTGCTACTGCCGTTGCTTCCGCTTCCATCGCTGTTCTCTCCTTCTTGTTATATATACGAGGAGAGAAGCAGCCGCGCCTAAATTAGCGCCGGTCTCGAGGCGCGCCGAAAACTTTAAGGGATGGAAAGGGGCTGCACGCTGTTTTTCCTGCTGATTACTTGAGAAGGTGGGCGCGTATTTTGGCGCGCGGATCGTTCAATCAGCGATTGATTCAGGCAAGTTTTAGGCGGGCGCTGATTGGAAGGAAAAATTTGTTGGACGGCCGGTCGAAGAAGTTTCATGGTAGTTCGGATTGATCAAGTTTTTCGGTAGTTGGAAGTTGATTGCATGGTGCGGGTGAAGAGGGAGGTAGGATATTGTTTTATATGTCTATAGTTATCTGGACTCTTTACTGAGTTTATCCACTAAATATTTATCATGTTTTTTTAACACTTATAGAATGGATCTTTAAGAGATGGATCTCTATTTCAATTTTTGTCGAAAGTAGAATTTTTATAATATACAATAGTTTACAATATTAAATGAAAAAATATGTGGTTACTCGTAAAGTTTCTTTAGTTTTAAATATAAAGTCATTTTTAGGGTATTGCAAGGATATGCAACAGAGTAAATGTAGTGAAATGTTAACTATCAATTACCTACTTTAATTCCCCTAACTTTATAGATAAGAACAATACTTGATTTCTGTTTCATACTCACGTTCCAAATTAAAGAAAATTTTTATATTTATGCATTTAATAACATTTATATTTTTATTAGTAATAAGTACTTTTAAGTACATTACGTTATTACATATATTGAGTTTTATTAAAAATGATTCTATCTAATAAACACGTTAATTATAAAATATTGTTAATTTTCTACCAAGCCATTAAAGTAATATTTATGAAAACCGGATATAAGTGCACCAATAAATTTAGTTTCTAATTGTTATCTAATCTAACTAGAAACGTAATACTCATTTATCTTTAAAAAACTTGTAAATTCTGTACTTTGCTACATATCATCTCAATGCATTACTGATCATTTCTATATGACTAGAAGATATAAAGATAAATCACTAAATATTCCATAACCAAGAAATTGGGATTGGCTGCATGCATATATGCAAATTGAATTTTGGTATTTGAAACAAAACGATTAGCGTTTCTACAATTTAATAAAAATAGTAATAAATAAAGTTACTATTATTTGCGCAACACTTTAAAAATGGATGTATTATTTTAAATCAAAGAATAAAATATAATTATTATTGTCAAGATAAATATTTTCCTCTGCAATACCGCATAATGAAAAACAATTTTCTACACCAATTCAATTTAATAACCGCGCACTGACCGTGATAACTGTTCCCAACCCCCCGGTGAATCGAATAAATGAAATATTAATTAAAGCCTAAATGAAAGAAATCGAAGCCTCACGCTTGGGGTTGGTAGATGGGGAAGGCGGTATTGAATTACAATTTTGATTTTCCACGGAAAGACGCGTAATCCGTTGGACGAGCGAATAATTAAATATCCGGGCAACCGAGTCCCTTTCGCTGTGGCCGCGACAACGATGAGCGAGAGTATAGGAGGCTCTTTTAATTTCTCCCTCTCGGCCAAATTAAAATCGACTCACGCTTTTGCGCCGCTCTCTGGTTATAATTAAGTGCGATACTCCCGAGAGTATTATTTAACTTTTGCTGCGAGCTTGCGCGGCCTGCCACGGAATCGTCGGAAAATATTTTGTGAATTCTCGACGATTCGCACGATGCGATGCGGAGCAGCGACGGCTGACTTCGGGAGGGGGCAGAAATTAAAGCCTCACGGTTGTACGTGGATATTTGCTGAGCTATAGAAGAATGGAGAGTAAGTCGTTTCATTTTTTATGCTGGTGACACGATTGAGCGAGTCAGGGATACGTTGGAGATTAGTTATTAAACAAACTCAATGTTGTATGTTTGATTACTATATTGACTTTTTTTATAGATTAATTCGATTTTACAGGCTATTTTGATTCATCACATATTCCTATTACGTATTCTTGATTGATAAAATTAAAATTAGAGAGCGGGGCATGACGGACACTCTAATTCTATCAAAATTTATTAATTTTTATATTACTGTAATTTTGGAAAACGCAGTCTAAAGAATGGAATAAAATTAGTATGCACGTAACAAAAATAAATTATTTTTATGGTAAAGACTCTTTGAGTGTCTTTGAAAAAATCTGTTTTTCCCCACCTGTGGGGCATGGTGGACACGCCGGTGGGGTACGGCGAACACATGCATTAAATAAGATTTTCATTTGCTGATTCGATTAAAATTCTTTTTATTGAATAATAAATACAATATTTAAGATTTTCAAAATATTTATTCTTAGAATTAAAATTTTTTACTTTTTAATCATAATATATTTATTTTGTACTTCTAATCACATTTCAAATAACATACTAATAAAATTATTTGTTGGCAATTGCACATTATTAACTATAGCCATTGCATATTTTCAATTGGAAGAATTCCAATATTTATTTCTTTATACTGACCATTCTCTGTTTCTACTATAGAAACGTATTATCAGGGAAAGAATCTAAGTTAATTATCTGAAGTGATTCTGCATTTACTGATATATCAGTTGGTTTATCTGAGAGCGAATTGAATTCAGACAGCGGTTGCCTTCTTTTATTAACACAAGACTTCTTTAAAACAGATTTTTTTAAAAAGAAATTACAAAATTTTTTTCCAATTCTTACTTTTATTACTCTTTTTGTAGTTTCTAACCATTTTTATAACATTTTAAAGACTTTGAAAGGAAACTAGCCTAAAGTAAAGTATAAAGAATACAGATGTTTCACTCGCTGGGTCGCCGAGCGTTGTCGTATGTGTGCTCACCATGCCACACCAGCCGTGCCCGCCATGCCCCATTTTCAACTGTTTTTTAATTTAGTATATTTTTTATTTTATGCTCTCGAAGCTATTTATTAAAGGTGCTATTGAAAGTTCATAAGCCAAACTTTAAATACACATAGTTTAAAAGGTAGGTATTGAGGTTTAATTTATTTTCTATATATATAAGGCTTATAAGAATGTGATGCGCCGCATTTCTGAGGTCTAAATTTGTAATACTTCTTACAAAGTTACAATCAGTTATTTTTCTTTAAATATCAGATAGTCAAAAGGTAATAACATTTATTAACGTACAAAAAATTAGATTACATAGTAAAAGTAATTTATTTTGTCAGTACGACTGACCAACTTACCCGCCAAGCCCACTGTGCCTCGCTATCCCCTATGAAATGGTCAAGAAGTTAGAAAATAGCTAGTAAAATGGATAAATAAATAACATTAATTAATAAATCATTTGCTGTACTTATTCTATGAATAATTCAGTAAAACTGTCTTGGTTCGGAACAGGATCTGTCTCTCTCACTCCTTGTTATAACAGCAAACCTTCTACCAGCCATTTTCAGACTTAAAAAGCTGATCAGTTAAATACCTTCAAAATATTTAAAAACAAGCTTGAGCTCATCTTCGTAAAACTCAGTCTATTTTTCAATCTATTAAATGGCCAAGTAATGGTAGAAAAGTCGTTTCATCGGAAGCTAGAAACTAGACAAGAGAAATTCCCATTTTATTTATTTATTTATTTATTTAATAGAAAACGGGCAATAGGTCCTTGTATATAGTTCAGAGTTGTACTAATAAGTAGAAGTGGCACAAAATGTGAATTGAAAATATTGACATTTTATGGCGAGTTCTAATACAAAAAAATGGTCATTTATTATGTTATGAAATGTTTTAAATGAATTATTAAGCTTTTTTAGCTGAAATAAATATAGTAATTATGTGTTCATTAGTTATTTACTTAGTGATTACGTTGGTAATAACAAACCGAAGAATCAAAGCATAGTAGAACGCTTCATTTACAACCGAGAACTTTACACGTAATATTTTAATAATAAATTAACAATTTCAGAAAATACAACAAACTCAATAGTTGTATAAAAGATTTTTAAATGTGGAAGAGAAAGTGGAAAAGGTAAATTAATATTCCGTGAAATTGCAATGAATAAATGACATTTTATTTACACATCTATTATATTATTGAATCCAATTCAAACAATAGTATTCTTATATCTTCGTTATAAGTAACATAAACTAACATATTTCTATACAACCCACACAATGGTATTAAATTTTTTAACATCAAAAGAATATCCCCACTCCACAAAAAGCAATTTTCCCCAACCGCCATTCCACAGAACGCCTCGCACCAATGAAATCTCGAAAGAGAACTCGCTCATCCCACGCGCTCACTTTCGAATCCCTCGCGAAGCACCTGTTTCTCCTTCAATTCTTTCCAATGCACTTTGGCCTTCTTCGTCCTCCCCTTCCAGAAACAATTGTCCATTCTCCCAAAGCACATCCCGATCATCGACGCCTGCAACTCCATCATCGATTACCACCCCTCCCTCTCTCTCTCTCCCCAGTAGGGTGCCTCTCTGTCTCTCTCTCTCTGATAATCGAGATAACGACGAGCGATATCACGGAGATATAGAAGGGTGGAATCTCGAAAGGGTAGTGTATTGAGAGAGAGAGAGAGAGAGAGAGAGAGAGAGAGAGTGAGCGAGCCACGTCCGCAATTTTACAACCGGAGAGAGGGCCAATGTCCATGCCATTACTAGCGCGCTCGCCTTTGCAGGATATTAGTACTTACTACTGCTCGCACGCGTGCAGAGAGAGAGAGAGAGAGAGAGAGAGGCCGAAATTGGACGACGCGGCCCCCTGCAATCTGACACTTTCGCTTGATTGTGATCGCGATCGCGTCCGCGAACCCTCCCTGCGCGAGCGAGTGTCGCCTGGTCGTGTGTAGTTCTATGCAGCGGGATGTGTGAAAGAGCCTCTCTACTTCCCTCTCTCTCTCTCTCTCGCTCTCTACGGCCGATAGCTGAGGTTAGAGTAGGTACTGTGTGCATACATGGATATTTAGGTATATGTGTACAGTGCAGTGTGAGGATTACGGAAACTGTTTTTGAAGTTCGAATGCTGATCTCTACCAGGGAGAAATTTAATAATATTAGATAATATTATTTTTCTCGAAAATTCATAAGAAACTCATAAGAAGCATTAATTAACTTTGATGTACCAAAATTTTGCGCAAATAAAGAAAATGATAAATAATCAATAAAACTATACTATATATCTAAGTATTTATTTTATCGGAAATTTCTAGAGAAATATGTATTCTGAAACACCGGTGGTAATATAAGTTCTATGCATCGTATCAACATCTTCTTCAGGATCCCCTATCGACGTGATCAGAGTCGCAATAGCATGATGCCCAAATCTTTACCTTGCCAACTAGGAACATTGACATAATTTCAAAAACATTATTAATATTAAAATTATTAAGATTATGTACGTAGAAAAAATAAATAATAAAGGGGAAAAAATCAGTAAAACTTAATTATTCTTTTGCTGACTCTCTTCTTCTACATTGTCTACACGCCGGTGGAAATCTTCTTGACAATTATATAATTAATTTTATACGTAAGTTTATACAACAATTATATTTATGCTCATCTTTTTTATATTTCACGTATCCATTAAGTTAGTGTTTACTTTGTACAAGTAATAAATTGCATTAAAAAAATATATAACATACTGGAAATCTATTTTGCATTGCTTAGCATTTCAATAATAATCGCACTTTTCGAAAGTCCTTTCTAATGTTAAGACAATGTATTTCTACTTATCCACAAAAAAAAATATAATTACCCAGTAGACTTATGCATAGATAACTTTTGCATGATGTTCATAAATAAAAATTATTATCCTTCCCGAAGAATGTAATAAAAAATATATTTATAATAAATTACTATCCCAAACAAAAAGCCAGACATCGTTTGAACGAATATACCTTTTTCATAACAGAGAAACAATAATTAATCACACGCTGAGAGTACCGTACGAAATTCCAGAGACCAAAATTCATCAAACGGCCTAAATTTTTTTTAATTACAACCTCCGGCACCATTTTTAAAAAGGCATTTTCACGTTAATGCTAAATTCACTCGAAATTTTACAGTTGACGCGCGAACTGGCAACTTAGAAGGGCTACCCAACCCACGGCAGACGATACCGATGGCAAGAGGCGCTAATTATTTTCTAATTAACGACACATTAGTCTTCCTCCACGACGACGACGACGACGACGACGACGTAGACACAGACGACGGCCTGTACATTAATTCCAGAAGTGCATTCCACAGAGTCGGATCGACGATCGTTACTCCGTTCGCGTGAACGCGCGCTAATTTCCAGCGACGCGATAAATCACGCAGCAACGCTTGGCGCGTAGACCTTAGAAATTTTATTTTTTTTTGTCACTTTCCTTTGTCCGGAAGAGGATCTACAATTTTGGTTTAAATTACTATATGAAATGCAAAGAATTTTTAAATTTTGTAGGATTTTATATAGAGTTGGAAGGGATTGTAGCGTAGAAATGAAACAATTATCATGTGGAGTAGGTTGAATAACATTCTAAGATAATGATAAAGCCAAAAATACTCTGAAATTAATATTTTCATTGTGATTTTTACACACGACATAACAATTAAATTTAGCTCTTTGATGAGACACCTAGATTAATAATTTTACCACTTATTGTTTCAATTTTTTCACAGTATAAAAATAAAAATCAATAATAGCAAGTAAATGAAATCAATAAAAATTTTATTAGTAAAATGTTACTAGATCGCTAAACTAATTGAAAAAGCTTAAAAAAGAAATTTTAATTTTCATTAAAGAAATATTTTACTTCACATGGACCACTACTCCCCGATATACAAAACTTCCCATCCCCTCTCTCTCTACCTGCACACAGCCCCTCTGCTTCCATATCACTCTTCTTCACGTCCGCCGCGCTAAAAATTAAACTCGGAAAAAGGGTCGCGAGTTAACGAGCGCGTGACAAAGGAAAGCGGTTAAAGTGAAAGAGAGAGAGAGAAAGAGGCAAGTGCATACG
The DNA here is from genome assembly GCA_036873485.1 of Torymus texanus. NCBI lineage: Eukaryota > Metazoa > Arthropoda > Insecta > Hymenoptera > Torymidae > Torymus > Torymus texanus. The sequence goes on along the minus strand of JAYJLV010000001.1, from coordinate 6,892,220 downwards.
CAGCCGAGCGCGAAGCTCGTTCTCTCTCTCTCCGAGTGAGCACGAAAATTAATATCGCGCACCGGCGCGTGTGCGAAGGGCCCGTGCACGCGCGAGTTTTTGTTCGATGTCACTTTGAGTAAAACGTGGAAAATGCGTTATGTTGATGGTTACATGAGTAACGGGTTGCTAGAGGTCGTTGATTTTTGTAATGTTAGTTTGAGAAGTGGGCAGGTATCGATAACATTGTGAATCATACTTCAAAAATATGGTATTGATGAATAGGATATTCTTTACAACAGTATATGAATGACTAAAATGCAATATAAAATATCAATTGTTATTTTTTTCAATAACACCTCGAATTTTCCTGTGTTTTCCAACAGATATTAATTATATTTTGTACTGCAAGGAACTAAAAAAATAAGCCAAGCAAATAACATTCTCACTTCGTATCATTATTAAATATATCCAACAATTAAAACCTCGACAGTAACCATTATACAAATTAATTTAAAATCATCGCAGCTCACTCAACGAAAAATCAAACTCGTCAACCCACCCGACCGTATCCCTCCATCGACCCCTCAAAAAGCCAAAACCCACGAGCGCGCGAAAAGCGACGATTTCCCTGGCCTCTCGAATATAATGTTTTCCTTCCGCTCCCACGCACCGGAACAAAAGGGTTGCGCCAAAAATACACGTTCAGTCTCCCTCTTTTTCTCTCTCTTTCCCACCCGCAAAGAGCATCCCTCAGCCTGAAAAAAAAGAAAAAAAAAATAAAAAAAAATCGTATCCCTTTGTAAAGTAAACGTGGCGGACTCATTTCCCTTGGACAGTTGGCACCGTACGCGTACGAATATTACCAAGCTCAAAGCATCACGAGCGCGCGAAAAATAGCGCAAATTCGCTAAACAAACGATAGCCAGGCGAACCGATGATTGACCGACACTACTGCATGCAGTAGAAGGTTTTATTATAGCACGTGGATGAAGAGTAAGCGAATCTATTTAAGCACAAAACAAATGTTTTCGAGCGTCGGCTTCATTGTGGGTAAACGAGACGCGACGCTATTATTGTGTAATGGAGAATGTTTAGTTTCAGTAAATGGCCGATGTAATTTTGATTTTGGCGTAATATTGGAGTGGTAAAGTCAATTTCAATGAGCTTTATATAGCTTTTACGCCGCTTTGAAACATTCTATTCGTCGGATATTCTTTATCACGTTTGCAAAAATACCGCTATTTCTTCCATTTCGTTTTATAAAATGTATTAGTAATTCAGAAACTCGTTATACGTATTATTGCTTTTATATTTTCTTTTTAACCTCAAACGCCATTGGAATAGTTACTTTTCAAAAGTAGAATTGATTGAATTTATGAAGGGGTAGCCATTTTCCACAGCAGCCCAATACATTTCGTTATTACATTTATCAAATATACTTGAACTGACGCCAGGATATTTCAGCGTTGATGTTTCAAAAATTACGCTTCAAATGCAGTTGAGCTATTAAAAAAGCAGCGCGAGCTACGAGTTTACTGAAAGGCGGCTAAAGAAAAACCAGTGATTCGATGAAATTTCGATCGGTCGTCTCGCCGTTTCCCCTTCAACCTTCCTAGTTCGCGACGTTTCCACTTGGTGGCAGCAGTTACCCACATACGCGTACTGTTATTATATCGTTGAAAATGAGATGAAAGAACGGAGAGAGAGAGAGAAATTCGAAATATCGCGAACGGCACAAAAAGCGTCCGTCGAACGAGGTTCACTGGTGCGGGAAAATTTTCGAATGGAGTGAAAAGAGGAAGCGGGGTAGAGACAGGGGGTGGTGCGAAAATGATGGAAAATGTGCGAGCGGTTAAAAGTCACGCGGCCTGCGTTCGACGCTCTTGCGGAGGGTCGATGTTGTATCAAATTGCGTTTGCATCTAATTTGTAGCGGAGGTTTTGATGTGCTCGCGTTATTGTGTTGGGAGGCAAAGTGAATTTGTTAGCCGGAATGAGGGAACATTTTAGTGTATATTCGATGATTGAATCGTTCGCTATTGAGTATACAATTTCAAATAAAAAATGAAAAATTTTTTCGAAACAGTATTTTTTTTAAATTTATTACAAATAAAATAATAATTTTTTTTTAAATAATGAAATGTATTTCAAATTTCGTTTCAATTAACAAAAAAAACGAAATACTTGTTTTAAAAAGAAAAAGCTTTTCAATTTATATATTTATTTGAAAGTATCAACTGTATAAAAATAAATATGACGGTAATGTCGTATCCCTTTCCTTGAGAATGAAAAAACTAAAAAAATATACTTGTCCATGGAACAATGAATAATTCTCTAACATAACTTATACTTATTTGTTTTTACATAAACACATACGTTTTATTCATACAGACTTCATTAAAATTTACGAAATATTTTCATAACCACAACAAAATTATTATTTTCTAAAACAAAACCTTCTCCTCCATCCCTTCTTTAACCACATCAAACGTGAAACCATCAAACTCCACATCCAAACTCAAACTTCAAAGATTTTTCAAAACGATATCCCCGCATCCTTGCTTTCAATTACCGTCATCACACACGTGCGCGCACCCTCTTTCTCTCACCAAAACCTTTTTTTTTTTTTTTTCGTAACCTTCCATCTCTCCATACCACGTAGGTAACCTTTCCCAGCCACGTATCACCTCATGCGTACAGAAAGCGAGCCTCATACACATAGATACATGTGTATGCTAGAAAGCGAGAAAGATAAAGCGAGGTATGGGAGGCCGAGCGCGAGCGAGAATGCGGTTTCGCGCTCTGCCGGCGAAGTAAAACGCGCTAGCGCAGAGAGAGAGAGAGAGAGAGAGAGAGAAACCCAGGGGGTAATTGGCGCACCTTTCAAATGTAAATGCGGTTCGTTAGGGAGGTGAGCGTACGCGCACGCTCGCCACGATGCGACGATTACCCGACAGGTTACTGTCGCTTCCTGCGCGTGCTCGCGTTCGCTCTCGCTTGGGCTTTATGCATGCGGCCAGCAACAGTAGCAGCAGCAGTCAGCGAGAGATATACTATATACCTGTGTGAGCTTTGTAACGTGGCACGGCAATTTTGAGGCCGATCGACAGACCGAGAGGGAAAGAGAGAGAGAGAGAGAGAGAGAGAGAGATGTGCGTCTGGCTGGTCTTGGATCGAGTGTAGTTGCGTTTTTTTTTTTTTTTTGGTTGGGATGGAGGCTTCGGACAGAACGTGTGTCTTGATTGTGCAAGCCAGTATATTTTTAAAAATTATATAGAGCTGGGAGCTGGAAAGAGTGGAGGTTTTGTTATAGGAAAATTATTAGATTGAGAAAAATGGGATCGGTAGGGGATATCATGGTTTACAATACATTTTTCAAAAAATATTTTTAACAAAAGCTAATTTGATGATTTATTTCATTGGTTGTAATATTGAAATGTTATATAAAATGACTTTTGGTATTTCAATTTCACTAATGAATAGTCCCGTTATTAGAATTTGGAATTCAATAACGTTAGTTTGCTTCATCTAAAATTATATATTGTATATTTCATTCGATGCATGAATCATTGAAATTCACAATATCATGGCCACGTTAAAAAAAAGACCACATTCGAAGCGTAATATTTGTCATCTATGTCTGCATGAATACACTGAAGCTTCAATTATACGTTATAATTTGCATCGACAAATAACCTCAAAGTACCATATTTCGAAAAAAAATCCTAACTAAACCATAAAATTACTAAAATTCATCACATCTACAACATTTATCTCTTACCTTGTCTTTTCTCAAAATTTCCCTACTAAATCCTCCATTTTCCCAAACCTTCATCCTCTCTACACTACAATCCTCGATCGATTCGTTTTCCAAAACTCTTCCCGCATCCAAAATCCTCGTCCAAGCTCAACCAACACATAACCACCACCACCACCACCACTACGTTCTCCTCTCGTATCCCATACCGAACTTATCCCATTCGCCTCGTGTACTCCCCGCGCCAATCCGCCACAAAGATAAGCCATCTGAGGGTATACAGTGCGCCTACAAGCATACGCATACTACTGCTGCTACACTACACGCTCTTCTCTCTCTCTCTCTCTCTCTCTCTCTCTCTCTGTCTCTTACCACGGGAGTTCGCAATTCGCCAAGTTGTAATGCAGTTTGCCGCTCGTGCGCGGCAACTACTCGGATGAGTCGTTACGTTGGCATTCAATGCCCCTTCCCCCTCCTGAAGATTGAGGGATATTGTTTATACACGTGGATGTGTAGAAGTGAGAGTGTCGCGTGTATATGCGCGCGTGGCAATTATCGGCAAGTTCAACGGTAGAGAGAAGGTCTGTATATGGGTTCCAGACGCGTAAACGGTCTTAGACAGCTGTCAGACGCTTGCCACTGGATTTCGAAGGAGCGATTCCACGTTGTGTGTAATTGCGGTGACGGTGCGGTAGGTGACGGTTGTGGTGATGGTCGTAGTGGTTGGTGAAAGGAGCGATTCGATACTTTTAATAGGATTTTGATATGCTAATGATGAATTGGGTTGTGGATATCTGTGTGGGAGTGCTATAGTAGTGTTATTATAGTGTAAGCGGTTATTTGTAGGACACGTATTTAGTAATTGATACGTCTAGGGCTTTGTACTGGTTCTTTTGCGATTGAATCCTGTATGCACTAAAATAGAGAATCTCATAATTTTTTTTTTTCAATTTAAGATTTTCATGGATTTTAATATTTTCTTATCGCGAAAACAAAATATGCATTCTTTTATAATATTTATACTCAAATAATTGAGACCCTCTCTTATTTCTGTACAAAACATTGTTGTACGAAATTCCATCTACTAATTGCCCAATACATCACCTTATACAACATTGTGAAGGAGCAATCTCAAAAAATGTCAATGGAAAATTTCTTTCTTCCAACAATAGTCACTTCCCGGTTCTGTAAAAGCCAAACGTTACCAATACGTATACATATATATGTATTAACGTGCTCTCTACAATCTAAAGATAAACCTATCCGAACCGAAATTCCCCTTGTCGATTGCGTTCAATGACTAAATGCTCACACAGTAATATCATACACACAACGTGCATTCATCCATTCCTCGTAATACCCACATTATACATCTCCCCTGTTCCCCTACAATACACCACATCGGTCGGTCACTCAAGAAAATTAATTCCCCATAAAACCCTCAGCTCTTGAAAAATCGTACACTGACCGTTCCACCACACATAAACCTCATCCGCCTAATGGACCACCTTTTTAACAAACCTATATGAGTACATACATATACACACACGTAGCAACTCCTTGTACTCATCCCTTCCTCTCTTCTATTGATACGCGTTTCATGGCTGATCAGAGATTGCTAGCGATCGATTAGCAATTACTAAGAGATTATTACTCACGTACACGGGCACGCGTGCGCGCCTGTGGATATATATATACCTATATACACGAGTATGCGTTATACGCGTGCGCGCTCTCGGCCCATTCATGATGTGCAGTACCCCGTCGCTGTGCGCACGAAAGAGGTGGGGGAGGAGACGCGGGGGCGGAGCCTGCGCGCAGTGCCGTGTAGATCTTCCATTATGGCCGGCCGGCCGCCAAAGCTATATATATATATGTTATGGAACGCGCCTGTAGCGCTGTGCTATGTGCGTTACGCGACGTTGACACTTTGGTAGCTGGAGGATGTGCTGCTGCTGTTGTTGTTGTTGTTGTCGTTGAGACAGGGTTGTCTACTTTGATTGGTAGATGTGGTTGATGATGAGGATGAAAAGATTTATTTGAGGTAGTGAAGAAAGTGGGAGGTCCGGTGATGGGAAATGAGGAAATAGGAAATATTTAATGGTATAAGTATTGTCGTAGTTAGAAATAGTATTTTGAGTGCTTTATTGTTGAACATCCAGTGATATCGGGAATCTGTAACAGTAAATCCCATAGGAATTTAATATATTTACATAGCATACTTGTGTATGGTGAATATATGAAAACTTTAAATTTTCTTTCTGTTATTTATATACATAATTATATAGAGCTACATATGAAAATGCATGGATAT
>JAYJLV010000001.1:6856643-6869506 GCA_036873485.1 Torymus texanus | reverse complement strand
GATCGACTCATTCGACGATTTAATAGAATCCAATTTAACTATTTATGGCCCTGTTAAAACTGAGCTGCTATCCAACGGTATTCTTCAAAAACGTTATCAAATTAAAGAATTTGGTTCATGTATTAAAGACCTCTTAAAATGTAAACGCATCGCATGCATACATAGTGACCGCTACATGCGATTTTTCACTTACGAAAGTCCTCGAGTTCATATATCCAAAGATTACTTGCTAGAAAGAGGTTGTACGTTTACTAGCAGTGAAGATTGGCCACTTCTTCGAAAATTTAATCTGATTTTGTTTAGGATGAATGAAGCAGGATTTCTTAAGTTATTCTTGGATCGAGAAAAATATTACTTTTTGAATGAAAGAAGAGATCATAAACCAAACATATATGCTACTATGAGCGATTTCGCTACACCTTTTTACATTATAGTTGCTGGTTGGATATCCGGAACTTTAGTTTTCGTTATTGAATTATCTATTCAGATAACTAAAATGTATTTAACTAAAAATATCAAATAAATATAAATAATTTTGATGTACCAACATTTATTAATCTATTAGAAATTTGCTATACCACTCACATAAATAATTTTTTATAAAGTTATTTTCTTGGTAGGTATGATTGGCGCCACTAGCACGAACTACGAATCATGCATGGGTCTACAGATTAAAAATTTTCTACCATACATACAATATATAATATCACTGGTAGCATAACAGGTGTCATATGTTGTTCATTCAATATATTAGTATTAGAAATCGTTGATGGATTAAACACAACTTTCATGCTAAAATTTAACATTTTAGATATAATTTTTAAAAATTTATCACTCTAATCAGCATTATACGTTTTTATTTTGCTATTTCTGGGAATAGTAATAGTGAATCGATCAAAGGTAGGGAATTTCAAAGAATAATTATTCAAGTTATTGAGTTTTTTAGGGAACAAACTAATATGGTGCATTGTACATTTCCACAAATGGATTCTAACTATAAATTTTGAAATCTCCTCTGTCATTTATAGTCCATTATTGAAAAATCGAATAATTTTAAATTCCATGCATATATTCAAATATTCTTTGGGCTTGCGGTAATAGATGACGTGTTCTGAATTAAATTAAGGTTACTTTCGGTCTTGGTTGTATCGGGCAAGTATTAATCATGAAATTCAGGATATTATTCAAGTTGGTTAAATTAATGAATCTTTCATTGTAACTCAAAACAATATAAAGCACCAATATATGACTTAAGTACTGTAACAATTCCAGACTCCAAACTCTCCTTATCATCAATAAATATTATATTTAAAAGATTAATAAAATAAGAATTATTAACAATGAAAATATCTTCATAGCTTACATCTTGTTATTAAGCTCTATCCTACAGTTTCTTTTTAGCTTTTATTCAAATGTGCATTATCAGAAACAATAGTAAACTGACGCATACAAAAGTTGCCCGTAAATTTTTATACTATAGATGTTATAATATAACTGAAAATGGACTTCTAAAACATTCCAGCGAAAATAAAAAAAATTATAATGATTGATTCTAACAACAGCTTTGTAAAAGTAAGTAAAGTAAACAAAAGTTTTACTAAAAACACGTCACAAATAAAAAGTGTGTATCAGGTATTTAAAACAAATATTTCTGTCAAAATGTTTAAGTCACATTATCGAATTCAGCTTACAAAGATATAATAATTATTCAATTCAAGTGTTGTGCGCCGTAATGAGTATCAAGAGTCAGTTTAAACGAGTCACTCAGATAATATATGTATTAGTACAGTCCATGTAAAAAGTTCGTCTCATCGGTTATTCATGTATTTTTTATAGCAAATATATAGTTTTGTTACAACTGAAATTTTAGATTTATTATCCTCTACATATTTTGTATTTATTCTACGTACATTTTACGTAATAGTATACATCTGAATTTAATGTATTAAAAAGTCATATATAGAAACGCAAAAGAAAGTTTACATCCGATATCCACAATCATGTCTGACAGATTTAGCAGTGGCTCTCGCAGCGGCACGTGTGTTAAGATAGCACGCTTGAATGCATGATAAGTACTTATAATTTGTTTTGTAGTTATAAATATCGTATGAGAATATAGCCTCCTATCTAGCTATGAAAGAATTTTAATTATCAGGACGTGCGTTACTTTATTATTAAGCTACTAAATAATATAAATCTACATTTCCAAATAGAAAAACCTACTAAATTTATGTATGACTCGGCATAAATACGCCCATAGCAACAGTTGACGCACCACATTATCTAAAAAAATTTCTCTTCCCAACTCACCTAAAAGAAACTCCATTTTCTTCCAAACTTACGTAACTGCACCAGTTCAGCCCCTCACGGCAGCACCTTTAATTATCTCGCTAAATTATGCGCACGCGCACCGACGAAGAGGAACAAAAGTACAAAAGCCCAGCGAAAAAAAAAGGATACATACACATACCAGCACCCAGCAACAGCAGCAGCAGCAGCAGTCAACAATATTTCGCCAACAAGGGAAGGGAGACGCCAGTCGCGCAATTACACGCGCAACTTTATTCCTCGTCGGGCACTTTTAAGAAGAGGCATTCGTTAGCGCAAATTGCGTTATACTACACGCGCGTGAGCGCCACGATGTAAATGGCCCGCTGGTACATGGGGTGAGTTTTAACCCCTTTTCTCTGTCTCCCTCTTTGTAAGGAGGCACGCGCGCGACTTCCGAGTTTCGCGCGAAAAATTGCGCGCGGTGTCTTTTACTTTATGTGTGAGCGAGTATACATGTGTGCAACTGTGTACGTGTGCGTCTTGACTAAAGAGTTATGACGACCGTGTGGAAACGGAACCAGAGTGGTCGGTCGGGTCTTTTTTACTTTGTGCCTTTGTTGTAGGGCAGAAGGTTGCTTTGACAGAAGGTAGCAAATGTGGGCAGGTTTTTGATCTGATGAACTACATTTTTAATGTTTTCATGGTTGTTCAAATCATTGTTCACTTGTATTTATGCGTTATTTTTTAAAGATATTGTAACGTTTTCAATTTTGGAAAATGAATAAATAGATATTTCACAAGAGAGAATGAATAAACAGGCGCTTTATAATTGGAGATCTATGATAATAATGTTTTCAGTTTGATGTTGAACTATTTTAAAAAAACTATTTTTGACCGTGTTTTTCAATTAATTTAAAATTTGCGTTTTAAGAAAATTATTAGTGAAGTTTAATAACCGCAATGTAGTACAATTTGATTCCCTCTTTTGCATCGGGAATACAAAATTTTATGGTTTTGTTTTAAAAGATGAAATTATAGTACATTATGTAACAAGGTATTTTCATAGGTGGGTACATACTATTACTTATGTAAAGTTGTGAAATGTTAACAAAAGTCAATAAAATAATCAAAATATTACCTATAACCTTATTTAATCTCCGTAATATCCCATCAATACCATTATACGTCTAAAGGTACCCTGGTAGAAATTTGTCTATTAATTATAGGGCAAAATCTCAGTAAATAACTAATTATTTCGGTGGTTTTTCTGACATTATTCGCCCATTTAATAGATTGGGAGTAACGTAACCTAAGTTTCGAATTTTCGTTCCAAGTTATCTTACAAACTGGGTGTTGAAGTAAGTGAAATACAACAATGTATAAAAGTTTAGAAACATATAAACAATATACGGAGACTAAAAAATAGTTTGCAGCACTCCTTTCATAAATATTCAGTAAAATTTATTTATTGCCATTTAATTCTGTTTCTCTTACTCCTCGTCATAATTATAAGCTTTTTCTTAGCTATTTTTTGACTCATTGTAATGGTCAACTTTAGTACTTTCAAAATGGCCAAGAACAAACTTGTACCGATTATCAAAAAAGCCACTCCATTTTTTGATCTATTTAGTGTTCGAATAATGTGAAAAAAACTTTTCACCAGGAGGTAAAAACTAAACAAGAAAAGTACCTATTTTATGGTGAAATCTAAAATAAATAGTCAATTATTGGGTAAAAAATGTTTTGGATTTCTCCCAGGGTAGCATCTCGTTAAGACGCAACTATGCCTGAAACGTCCCCTCGAATACATCAAGCTTAAGAAATCAAAGAACCTCATCATCGGCATGTAATCGTCGCAATCACGCCTACCGTCAAATCAGCTCGACACAACGACTCCTGAAACCTTGCATCTCCCCAAAGTCGAAGGTAACATCAGCACAGCAATAGTGTACAGCATCAATGCGTATATATATATATAGCATCCAGTGAAACTCATTTTATTCCAATTTGGCGAATCGAAGCTCTCGCACGCGAGCGAACGACGGGGGTGCCGCAGGTATTACTACTTCAACGTCCAGCGCTCCGTGTCGAACAAGTAGTAGGCGTGCTAGGCAGACGGCAGACGGTGGTGGTAAACTGCCTGCGAGCCCGGCTGAACGTGAAATTGGTACTTTGAAATTTCATTAGAGAAGTCAGGTGGCGTCACAGATTCAATTAGCTTTTTATTGGATTCCGAACTGCGCGCGAACTGTCAAAGCGGTAACCGCGCGCGAGCGCGTACCCGAGCTGCCTATATACCTGTGCTACGATTACCAAGCGTCCCGTTCCACCTTCGACCCATCCCTACGCGTCCTCTCGTTATCTGCTTCGATGTGGGAGTGTATCGTGGTGGCTATCGGTGGGAGAGCTAAAGGGTGGAGGGTGCGTAAAAAGGGTTAGGTGTATACGGTATATACGAATGAAAATTCATAATGGGTATTGTTTTGCATGTTGTTGTTTCGTTTTTTAAGCATTTTATCAACTATATTGTTGATGAATTATGTGGCTCTGGGAAATAAATTTTTTTGATTTGTCAAAGGGTTAGGTTTGCATTGATGAAATTCATCAGACCCGATTGCAGTGCATTAGAGGTTACAGCACATAAGATCATGCAGTTATTGAAATATGTATGTTTGCTACTACATGTGCATGTGAGATTAGTATATTTTTAGAATATTAACGTTTTCTTTAGGATCTGGGAATTCTATTAGGTGCAGTTTTACATTAAAAAATAGATTTTTACTTATTAATATAAATTTATAAAAAACATGCCCTAATTCAACTCACTGATGTATTTCCACGATAACCAGCAACTAATGATCAATTGATCGTATGATAACTGTGAAAAATTTGTTTCTATTTTATTCTATAAAATATAAAATTTATGTGATGTGCAGACAGGAATTCCGTTATTGATTGACTTAGAGGTTACTCCGTCTCCCTTCGAATGCTTCTGAAATCCAAACAAAATTTTTTACTGAAATTTGGGAAGGTTTACCAATTTAATAAAAAAGAGTTGATATATCGTTCTAATTTATAGCAGTTTAATTTGATTTTATTGCATTATTGCGTATGAAGGGATTCTATTTTCCGTGATCAATCTGGATGATGAGGTCAGAAATATGTAAATTGAAGTCACGGGATAATGTATAATAAATAATTACTTACTTAAAGTTTATTAGTTTAACTCTTACCAAATGAGCGAGAGAGAAACGCTGCTAAATCAATTGCAAGTTGCGATAATTTGTGACTTCTCGTTGATGGCAAGAAGGAACTTGGTGGCTTGGTGATCTTGATCATTGGTCGTCTCAGGAGGATCAGGTGGTGAAAGGTCGTCGTGACTTCCTCTCGTACAGCGTTGGCCGTTGCTTCGATCTCTCTCTTTAACTATTTGATGTTTATACGCATTATTGATATCCTTCGTAATTTAACAGTTTTGAAACAAGTACTGAAACATTCGTTGTAGCTATAAAAATTATTTTAAAAAACGACGAATTAGTAAGGATTATATACTACAAGTAAAAACAATGTCAAGATAGGATTAAAAAAATTAATTTCAATAAAACTTGACTGTATTATTTTTAAATATTGACAAACGTATTATAGACATGTAATCTTTGGAACCACAATTTTTCAATCTTCTTAGACTATTTTTTTAATTCATGGCGAACAATCAAAGAAATTTTCCATTTATTACGACTCAGTCAAACCGCATATTAAACATAATAATTCTTTTTTTTAAATGGTCATGATTCTTGATACCAAATAGTGCTATAGATGTTGACCTTTTAAATTTAATGAACAGCTCAAAAGCATTTTTATACGACTTAGCTAAGCCCAACTAGAACTTTGACACAATTTACATAGATCATCTTCTAAAATTTCCCATAAATCTGATCACTTTACAAACAAATCTTTTCTCATCAAACAAAACCGATTTCAATCTCTCGAAACCTTTTCCCCGCGCAGTCAGCGGACAAAATTCGCGCGTTATTGAAATACGTATGCACGCAACACTCGAGGGCCATTCTGGTCTACTGTTGTCCTCTCTCAGAGGATGAATAATTTCGCACGAAGAGCCGCGTTCTTGCATAAATAACGCACTCGTCTCCTCGTTGTAGATATTACGGTTTGCTTTCACGAGGACATTCTACGAGTCTGCGATGAATATAGTATCAAATTAGCGGAAGTAGTGGCAGGAATAGCTGCGTGTTTGTTTATTTGTAATTTCAATTTTGAAGAAGACTATTCATTTATCTATTCGCAAGTTATGAAAATAATAGTTGTAGCGAATAGTGAACTGGATATTTTTTAAACTAATAAGATATATATTGCGTACAAATTTTAACCACTCAAAAAAAGACTCCTGAAACAACTAATTATGCATTACGTCTTCATATTTTTATATGTAAAACATTTCCCAAAGTCTGAGTTGAATCCGTGATCCGGATATACATCAAAGTTTTAAAATCTACATAAATAATTATACTTGTAACACCTACACTTAATTTTGAAATCAAATAATTATCGTTAATCGAGTTATATTTAATACAAAATCACATTGTCTATAATCAGGGTCGTCAATACCATTGTAGTAATCCAACAATCACCTCGTACCTTCCTGACCATTCGCCCGAAGTCGTAATTCTCGACACTCGAAAAAAAGGGTTTGCAAAAAAAAAAACGAGGAGCCATCAAACGCGCCCTTCGCAGAGAAGCAACAGCAGCAGCTCGTTTGTCGCGTTGCGTTTTCCCCTTCCAGTGAAATCCAGGGGCAGTTTGTCTCTCGCGAGGGAGCGCACCCCGGGCAAAGTCTGCCATTGATAAACAGCGGAACCGCCTAATTACCCTCTTCCCTCCTCTTCCTCCTCCTGCCTATCCCTCGTTCCGTGATCGTTCATCTCTCGCTCTGACTCCCTCTGCTCGGAAAAAGTTTCCAGTATGTCAATTGAGAGAGGTGAATTTTTTCAAGCTCTTTTCAGACTCGACGGGCTATTGAAGGGAAATGCTACGTAAGGTCGAGAAGGAGGAGGTGGAGAAAGGTTGTTTTGTACCCGAGGTAGAGCAGAATGCGCGCACGATGAGAGAGAGAGAGAAAGTTCGGCCGATTGCACGAGAAAGGCGCCGTCTATTGGTATACACTCGCTGGGTTTATTTTCGTCGGTGCGCATTGAGCTGAGGTTTAATGCGTGGTTTGTATAGTTATATATACCCACGTTTCGTTGCATTGTTATTGAATTTCCTCAAGTTCGCCGTATAAAGTAATTGCATTGGGGGGGATTTTAGATTTCTGAAAGAAAAGGTTCAAGTGATGCTAAATATTTAATGTTATAGATTGAAAATTTATCGTAATAAATTTACCATCCGAAATTAGACTGTGTTATTTGCCAATTATCCAACGGATTCTTATCACATTTTCTTAATAACTTGGTCATTCTTTAACATTAGTTAGAAGGCGATTACAGGCTTCCGTGATAAATAATAAAGTTTCCTTACTGAATAGGAATGTTTGATACCGTACATGAAAGTTCAATGAAGGTTATAGATGTATGATTCAAGAATCTATTGAAGCACCATGTGAGTTACGTTGATAACAATACGGCTGTTTTAGTAACTAATTCTTTTCATTCAATTTTGCTTTCTCCTAGAGGAAGCTTTGTGATAGTAATTTTTTGAGTTGTTGTAAAAACATGTTATAATTGTTTTCTGAGGTGTTAGGAATCAAAATCCATAGTTATCCATAAATATCTGTATGGATGTGTATGTGTGTGTGCGTGTGCGTGCGTGTGTGTGTGTATGTGTACGCCTGGATCTCAGCTTCTACTCGGTCGATTTTAACCGTACAGGTCTCACTTTTTTCTTTTTTGTGTGATTGGGGTCACAAATCCGTTTTATAATTTGGCTGATGCGTTTTTGTTTTATTTCGAATTTTTTATTTTCTCAAAATTTATTTTTGCTTTTTTTAATTATAGGATCGAGATATTGTAATCGGATGGATAGCATTCGAAAGCGAATTAAAATACCTATATTTTCTAAAAAAAAAAAAATTTCTAACTGTCACGGTTCTTTAGTTATTACCAAAAACGTTTTTTTCTTTTAAAAAGCTTATAACTCTCAAACTAAACGTTGAATTTCTTTTGAGAAAAATCATTATAATGTAGAACATAAATAGCTATAATCTTTAAAAATTTGAATTTATTCTGTTGGTTGGTTTTTGGGGGAAAAATTGAAAAATGAAAAAAATGAGTTTTTTATGTCCAACAATTACAGGAGTAAAATTGACTTAATCACTTCAGAATTCCTTCTAAAGGTAGATTTTGAATAGTTCTTGTTGGAGTTCTTTTAACAAAATGATTGGTCCATAAATTTTAGAAGTATTTGAGGTTTAAATTTTTTAAACCTTCTTTTCAAATTGTAATTTCTCGAGAACGGCTCTATGTATCTGAATCAGATGGGTAGCATTCGAAAGAGTATACATATATTTTCTAAAAAAGAATTTCTAGTAATTTGTATTATTCAAAAATTACTGCAATTGTCAATTTACTTTTCTCGTCATTCCTACCTGTATGATCGTTTTTCCCAGAGTCTTACAACGAGTTTTCAATCATTATAAAAGCGAGATTTCAATCATCATATTTAATTAAAGGAATCGGTAAATTAAGTTTGAGGAAGCCACGGGCCAATGAATAACAAATGTGACAATAATAATACAAACTTATATGTACACGTTCGCATAACCCATCTTCTACCATCACCTATCCAACCTAGCCAAACCTAGCCCACCATACCGATAATCACCTCGCAATCCCTCACCTTCCAAAATCACAAAACCCATTACCTCACTCACCATCCTCCCACCACTTATCTATTTATACACCCGCGTGTCCTGTGTACCAGAACAGACTCGAACAGGCGCTCGCTCGCGCTTACAGTGAAATCGAAAGATAATATATATACATCGATTCCCGAGAGAGAGGCGGCGAAAAGGAGCTGCAACAGTCGGTCCCCCATTGTCGCCGCAATCACTTTTGGATTGCTCGACGACGACGACGTCGACGAGAAACTCGTCCCCAGGGTAAAGGAACGCTCCGGGTCGTTAATGCGCGACCCCTGGCCTTGTTTCACTCGCACGAGTTGTCGCGGACTCTGTCTGTCCATAAACGACCTCATGTGCCCGGCATTGTGAGCTGTAGGTTCAGAAACCAATGTTTGTTTACCGTGCTAATAATGCACGAATAAGACGTTTGCAGGTTACCTTGTGGTATAAAATATTCACCATAGTAATGTATAAACCTATAGGTTTTCTATTTATCGGGCATTTGCATTTTTTTTTTAAACTTTAGCATCATTGTGTAATTACTATATCAGTTTTACTTTTTCTACCAATGTTTTGGAAAATCCAACCCACAAAACTTTAAATTTACTGGAACCCTTCCAAAAAGCAACCCTAAATTAGCAAAACGTTAACAAATAAATAAATAAAAGAGCCCAGTTCCTCCCTCCTACGGTTAAAAAAGCACGATACCCGATACGTACACCGCATATACGTTTTAAAAATCATACAAAAAAAAGACCAACTCACACGGTACGAGCGTAACAAATTATCACTGTAACACAGACTCCCTAGCGAGTACCGCGTCCAGTTCATTGTTGCCGCTACCGCGCAACACGCACGATCCCCACGTGCTTTGCTCGACTTGCTTTTTTTCTATCTCCGAGCGCACAGTTTACACGACTTTATCGCCGAGCGACTTCGGCTTGCTTCTTTTTATCCCTTTTACCTCACCTCTCTCTCTCTCTCTTCCATTTTCTCTCTTTGTTTTTTCTTCTGCACGCTTCTTCGCCAAACAGTACGTCTATAAATTAGGGGAATAAGAGAGAGCCGCGTAATGCGCGTCGCTTTAAGCCACTATTAGGGACTTGCGTAGCTTTAATTTCTCTTTGTCTTTCTCTTCTTGGTATCCGATTTTCCATTGCTCTTTCTTTTAATTTTCCTGAATTTTTGAGAATTTCAAAAGTTTCTTGAAAATCTGTGATTCTATTGAAAAAATTACGTCTAAATAATATTGGTAATGAAGTTCCATCAAGGTGAGAATAAGAATATATCGATGATCTTGACGTTAAGAAATGATAGTTATGTTACATTGAAAGTTTTATGTGACTACTATCTCGAATATTCATAGTTTGTTTTCAAATACTTAAACTATAATAAATATAAGGCAATTTCCATTTATTGCAAACGGAAAAACAACTATACAAAAAAATATATGAAAAAAATAATCAAGGCATTTGTTTCCATATACTTAAGATACAAATTAGCTTAGAAGTTACATAAACTTTGCAAAAATGAGTATAATATTATCCTAACAATCAGTATACTTACCTATAACCACAATAATTGACGAAAATCTATTCGAAATTTCGATCCTATCTCTACCTCTAAAATCTGCAGCAACATAATAATTCTAAACCTTACTCTATATACTACCTACAATCACCTCACTAACGTTACCGAAATCCTTACATATCTTCCCATAGCGACGTCCATCCGTACAAAGTCGAACAATCGAATGGCTGTCAAAGGCTCGCAGAAATGAAATTACGCGCCGCGAAGTCTGACGGGGGATTTGTTTGCATTGCGGATTACATGGCGTGTGTGTGCTTACGACGCACGACCACATACGTACCGTACCGTACGTACCCTCTTTAGTCACACGGAGGACGGCAAGGTCCTTGGCAGTTTGACAGACTGCCGTTTAATCTCGCCGTGGACGACGACAACGACGATCTGAGAGAGAGAGAGAAAGAGATAGATATATATATATGTGTATAGAGAGGAGACAGTCGGTTTGTGCTTACTGTGGCAGGCGGGTTTGTATACGGAGAGTTTTGGAAGAAGCTGAAGGGTTTGGAAGGTGCGTAAAATGTGAGAATGTATAGGTAGAATAGAGTAAAATTGAACTTTTTTTTGAGAAACTGATAGGTCAATATCTAAATCAAGTAACTATATCATATGCAAGATGTTCTAATTTTCCATATATACTATATTAACAAAACGTGATCTCGGTTCGTTTTTTGAGAAACTGTTTATCTTAGGGAGAAGGGAGGCTTCAGAAAAACCTCTGTCTCACTCGAGTACGTACGTCCCACTGTGTCAAGTACGTCATTTCTCAGAAATATGCCAAACAAGGGTTAAACAGTTTTTTTACTCGGACAATCTTAATACGATTTCTCTTCTCCGAAAAATATCAAATCTAAATTTTCGATAATCCTTATATCACCAAAGACCATTTTTATACAATTAAACTTTTTATTTGAATACTTCTTGAAGAAAAAATTCTCATATACGCACACACATGTACAATTAACATAAAGGAAAAAATTTTTCTTAAAATCGAGATATTTTAACATACCGCCTTAAAATATATTTTTGAACACTTTTGTCGTAAACCTTTTTTTCACCGTTCCAAAACTTTATTGTTAGGCGGTTAGATGGATTGAAATAAAGATTTAAAAAACTTGAAATATAAGAAATTATGGTTTCCCATTGAAAACTCTTTAGCTCACTGTCATTACGTTCAAAGCAAAATAAACAATATTTGACTACATTACTATATTAACTTAAAATCAAGCTTAAACTAACTTTATAACGGGCCCCACAACCATTTCTCTAATGCCGAACTTATTACATGATTCAAGTCGCATATGTGTATAGCGCGCGAGATCAAAACGCAGTCTCTTCCTTTCCGAGGCACCTCGAAAAAGTAGCTTTAGACTCGGCTGACGCGACGACGTGTATATCACGGGAATGACATTTTCATGAATTGGAAATGTAATTTTAGCATGAGCGCATATAGCTCGGCAGTTACAGTTCTCTCCATGTGATACAGCGAGCGCGCGAAAAGTAAACGTGCACTCGTGCACACATACTACGTGTGTATATTACAATGAACCAGGCGACGAGCAGTCACTCGGTTTCTTGGAGCTAATTCGCCATTGTCTGCTATAACTGTATGAAAACGGGAGATGTTCGCTGCAATGTCAATAGCGATTGCAATAGAATGAATTCGTGATATAAAGTGTGAAAACTGGGTTTTCTGTTATAAATAAATACTGTTAGATATATATTGAAAATTTTATGTATATCGTGTGATAAAGAAAATTACAATCAACGCTTTTATTGGTAGTATACGCAAATATTAGTAAAATACCACGTGGAACCTTTCTGAAACGTAAAATACGATTTGGTTTAAGACTTTTTAATGTTTTGACTTTCAATACGATTTAAACTTTACAAGTAGCAGCACATCTATTACATTAATTATTATGTAAGGTAACTTCATATGCTTATATATCACCGTGAAAAATAAATTAAATGTGGTAATTCTTCATAAGCATACGCATATATGTGAGCCGGCACTTGATCTTCGATATAAAATGAAAATAACGCCTAAAAAACACCCCGTGAATACAGACACATATCGACGTACCATACGAAAACTAGCACTCAAATTTTTTGGTTACGAAAACTAGCATTTTGGACTTTTTCGTAC
>JAYJLV010000001.1:6830995-6856543 GCA_036873485.1 Torymus texanus | reverse complement strand
ATCGAGATAATCCATAAACATCGACTTTTACTCTGGTGAATATATAAGGCCCTCCCGGGGAGGTCGTGCCTAATAAATAATTCTTTCATTTTTGCGAATTTACAATAGTTGAATTTTATAAAGTGAACGTACTTTGAAACAATAGTTGCTAGTTAGTCATTTTATTCACTATAAAATTCGGTATAAAAAATATGAATTTATCAATTAAAAAACATTCATCTCAGCCTTAAATTTTGCGGTACATTTCAGCCATCATTTTAAACTTTTACACGGAGAAAAATTTATATGTAAACTTTACTTTTTTTATAAGAAAATTTACTATTTTTATCGTAGCGCTGGAACACACTTAACATAGGGGATTTTTACTGATTTAAATAGTAATTTTACTTCTTAAGTAGTAAAATTTGATACAAAAATGATGAAAATTAATATTTAAAAAGTAAAATGTGCTAATAAAATCTTAAAATTACTATTTAAAACAGTAAAAATCCCCCGTGTCCCAGCGCTACTATAAAAATAGTAAATTTTCTTATAAAAAAAGTAAAATTTACAGATAAATTTCTCTCCGTGTAGTTAAACATTTCATCGACAAATTTGAATTTCGCCAAACACTCTTATACATATATCAAGTAAAATTCTCAAGCAACGAAAATAAAACAAATTTTCTCGTCTATCCGAAAATACCAATTTCACCATGACCCTGAAGTAAATTCAGCAGCACGCCGTATCCTCACTTGCGACCCCTCGTATTTTCGTCGAGACGACGTTTTCTCTAGGCGAGCCACTCCGGCATACCACGCCGCGAATAAAATTCCCACCTCCCGCGCAATATACGCACACCTCTGCGCCTTCCATGAATCACTCCCGAGGGTACGCGAACGCGTGCGCACGCGGGAAGACAATAACCGTCGGTAAGCGAGAAGCTAGAGGGGATGGGGTGATAATTGTGGCGGGTTATATACCCTTAACCCCAAGACCCGTAGATTAGAAACTCGCGGAGGCGCGAGAGGGATGTATCGAGGGACGTTGTAGAACGACGGCTGCTGTATTGCTGTTTAAGGTGCGGGAGGATATGTGAGTTTTTTGAGTTTTGGAAACGACAATTAGGTTTTAAAATTGAAAGTGGAAATGATGTTTAATATGGAATTGGATACACATTTTACGCAGAAATTATCGTTAAACAAATTACGCTTACTCAACATTATAACTGATAATTTTATTGATGTTCAAACCCATCTTCTAACTGTAACGTTAGAACACTGGTGAGTCTCTTCATTAACAGGTTATAAAATAATTTTAAAAGAAAGCTTTTCTTGTAAGATATTAATAATTGATTAGTAGTTATAATTAGGATCGTTGTAAGAGACGCAGTTCTACATGCATAATTTTTCAGCATAAATTATAGATCAGTGCTAGTGGTGCATAATATGTAGATTTGGAACCTCTACACAATTGAAAATGTGTTATTATTATAAGTATTATTGGATTCATGTATTAAAAAAGAACAATATATAGTACATATAATACATAATAACAAGGAGCCAAGGCAAAGCAAAGAATAGATAGAATATTTTTCGCTTAAGGTAGTCGAGTTACCCTAAGTTACCTTAGTGAACAGGGTAACGTATTTATAGCTAAGAAATCCATATAATTTGTAAGATCTAAGGCAGAAAAGTTAGTGAATCGATGAAAATGGATGAGGCTTTATTGGATGCTACTGCACATGTAGCAATTTACGGAGCTTCGTTAAACTTATATACAAAATAATATAACGAAAGTAACAAGGCACACTGTACTTACATGAAGTGTTCCAATTGTGCTGTATAACATGCGTATGACGTATTTGTAGTTGTTATTCAAAGTTCATACAAACAGGACTGAATTTGCTAATACGTGAAATCAAAAAAGTTTTGAGAATAAATATCTAAACTTTTAAGATGATAAACTAAAATATGTTAAATACACATAATATATCCATACATTTCATTAAAATCCATCGAATTTAAAATATTTCCTTCAAACACAAATCAATCAATTTATACGTTCACCGTCACTTCTTTCGATATTGCAACAAGTTTCTTTCTCTTTCCTTTTCTCGATTTTACCACGGAACTCGCCGCTCGATCGGCATCCGACTACCTACGAAACCGTCGCTCTACGATAAATGAATTTTTCCAAGCAAATCATTCGACTTCGGTATCACACGCCGTCCGGAAATTTCTTGCCTTCAGCCAGTCGCGCGCTCGACGAAATTATTTCCTCAGCAACAGCGACGGCGGGCATTAATGCCAGCGGCAGAGGCGGAAATCAAACTTGTCAGTCAAAGAGAGTAGTAGTGCTTTACACGAGAATTCGTTGTTGCAATATCGCAGAGTAAAGGAGTTCGAAGCGAAGGTCCCTTAGCCGTCATGATTTTTCCGTCGTCGACTTTATTGCTGCGGCTGCAAGCGATAAATGCGTATTATTCAGTTATATAAAAACTGAAAATGATTTTTAGTACAGAATACGAATGCTGCTGATAATGAAGTTTTATATTTTTATATCATTGGAAAAAATATCAAGAGTATAAGTATATAGTAATAATAAATCTTATTTCAGTAGAAAGCTTTTAGCTAATATAAGTCATTGACAAGTCTTCAGACACAGAAAGTATGCATGAATGTACATATGTAGGTTAATAATTAACTAAGGAAAATACAAATAATACTTGAGTTTGATTAAGTAAAAGAGTTTTTAGTAATAATAAAATACTAAAAATAAAAAAGACTTATTGTGGCCTTCGGCCCACACAGGAAAATCTTTAGAAATCCAAAATTTTATTAAAAAAATTTGGTGATTGATGCTTTCAGAAGTTTTCACAACGGAGAAAAATTCAGTACAAAATTTCGATGACTTGGGTTGGACATTCGAATTCGCGCCCTATAGTCCAAAGTCCTACACCTTCACAATGAGCCAAAGTTTTTTCTAATTATTATTAATGCTATACTATGGTATAAATTTACCCTTAATTAATATTCACATAATTTATTCTAAAGAATCTCTTTTAATTTTCATTCCAACTCTTGAAAACTTCATTACTGTTAAGATAAAAGAGTTTTCTTATTATTTTCAATTGTTTCTCCCAATGCAACAACTAATCGTATTGCATTTTAAAATGCTTCACTACTTCCGGCCATCACTAAGAGATAAATCAAATACTATTGTACTATTTTTATTTGCAGCTTTTATACTTATCTTTTTTTGAAAGTAGGTCTTATGCCTGAATACATATTTAAATAAATAAATAAACATTAAAATACAATTGTGTAACATTTGGATTATAATAAACTGCTTTGAACATATATGAATTATTAAAATATATAAAAAAATTATAGTTTGTAATATTAATTCACTCTCCCATCTAGATATATTTTTTAAACTTCTCCCGATCAAACGGCGCCCCACACAAGCCTCACAGTCCCTCCACTCAACCGACGTCCAAGTTTCACGATATAATCGCAGCCAAACAAACGCCACGAATTAGCCGTTATTACTTCTGCTCTCGCGGATGTGGCACTCGAACGACTGTCCCCCCTCTCTCTCTCTCTCTCTCTCTCTCTCTCTGTTCCTTCTCGAAATTTCGCGAAAAGCTAGTCTCCCGCGCGCGCGTGCGCTTCCGCCAGACGTAACCCGAAAACTGTCGCGAAATTTGCCAGCATTGTCGGCCGCCTCACTAACTAGCCCTTGTTGAGGCGAAATTCGACTGTGTAGGTGTAACAAACTCGAGTGAAAGAGAGAGAGAGAGAGAGAGAGAGAGAGACAGTGCTCTTGCGCTTCGGTTGATAAGTCCCTCTAATTAGTTGTTTATTTCCGATTCCGCACGCGCGTGTAAAGCTGTTAGGAGTGTGAGAGAGAAGAGGACAGTTGGGGTGGCTTTTGGGAAATTAATTATTCGAGAAATACGTGGTATCGAGAGAAGAGAGGAGAGTGGTAACTTTTCACTGGCGATTGGTGAGGCATGAATTTAGCGCGCAATTTTTTAAAGCTTGAACAAAGTTGTTTAGATGGATGGTTGAATGAATCGTACTTTATATATATATATATATATATATATATATATACACACACACACACACACACACACACGCGCGTATTAATGTTTCTCGAGCGATAAATGGTAGAAAGTTGTGACGAGCAGTATTCGTTCGAGTTTATTGACTCGTTATGTACTGAAATTCAGTAGTACTTGTCGAATTAAAATAAATTTAAATTAATATGTGTTTTATATTACCGATTTATAATAATTTGTGATGTAGGAAAAATATTAATGCTTTTGGAAACAGCTACTGTAAGATTGAACTTTTTTCTATTTTTTTTAAAGTAGCCATATATTAGGCAGGCAATTATGGAAAAATTATAGCGTTATTCATAATATTTACTTGCTATAAAATCATGCCATAATTATTTGACTCTTTAGAAGTTTAATTATAGTATCAGTAAGCCTAGTTTTTTAGGTTGTCGTCAATTTTTTTAAATAAATAAAACTCCATATTAACTTATGTCACTAAGAAAAACGATAATTACCATCATTACCACACACACACTTGGAATTTTTCACTTATACAGAAATACATGAACGTCCATCGTCAACTGCAGACGCTTATATATCCACCTTATACTTAATACCCATTAATTGAAGTGCATCACCTCTTCTAAAAACTTCAAACGAACTCTTACCCTCTCTCTCTCTTGCCCTCTTCAAGATTAAAGAAACCCCTCTGATCATGAAAGAACCTTTCCTCTCTTAGAAAAAACGCGCGTCACCTCGTTCATGTATATATCTATACTATCTGTGTATATATATATATGCAAGATATAAACTGCCACAGGGGGGGAGGAGGTGAAGTTAGGGCGAGACGCTGCGTGGCAACATCTGCCGAGACATGGCCATACAGAATGAGATTTAATACTCCTGAGCTCTACGCCTTCCTTGCACACGCGCGCGTGAAAGCGGCGGCCAACGACGGATCTTACTGGACATCAAAATCGAATTACAGTGCGTATAGGAGGGCTCAGCCTTATTCGTTCAAGCATTGTGTTTTCATTTTCATGCTAAATCGTCTCTTTGTATGAAATTTATTTAATGGTCTGCTGATGATTGCGAAAAGCACTGTACTTTGTCTATAATAGAAAGAAAATGATTTTATATTTTGTGAATCGAATAAAAATAAATTATTTTAAGTGTTAGGTTTAGGTACAACGTAATTGTTAAAAAATTATAGTTTTTTGTAGGATATACTCTCACCTCATAAATGATAATGAAAAACAATCAGTATTCAATTATCTTTCTTAAAGTACCATAAGTTTCTCAGAGTTATCCAAAACTACTATTACTACTTGGATTCAAAATTAAGAAAGTCTTTTTTAAGTCAATCTACCTGAACTTCGAGTCATAAATCCGAATAAAGAATTCACAGTCTTACCAGAGTTTTCGGCAACTGTGCATCTCGGTAGACGTGTGTATACTGCGCGATAAATAACATAGCTCTTTAAGATTCATAGCGCTCGTGAAGCAAGGAGTTAACGAGCCCATACAGAGTCAGTCACTCATTAGCCTGTCGTTAACGAAAGTCTTGGAGATGTCGTTGGAGGAGAATAATTATGCTTAATTTTTGAGCGACTATAATAACTGACGATCTGATCGCCATATATTGAACTGTCATTGTGACACAAATAAGTGGAATATTAAAAATAATATGATTTTATTACTTTAAATTCAGTACTTAAATTTAAATACATAGAAGAAGCTGAGGTTATACCGGATATTGAAGTTAAAGCAACTTTATTAATTCTTAAGTTACTACAGAGCCATTTATGCAACAGCTATGCCCTTCCTTTATTCATCGTCTAATTACCTTCTTTCAAACCTAGATTTTTTAATTTTTTTTTAATTTGAATTAATTTTTAAAAACATTATTTATGAACAATTTAGGGCTTAAATAGTTTTTACAGGATATAAATTTTATGTACGTAATTAATATGAAAGAATACCACTTATTTTCTATTCAATAAAGTAAAAATCATTTAACAACAATAGATTATGAATTTAAAATTTACGGAAACTAAACGAAGACTTTGCATTAACGCCAACCATTTACATGTTATTCTAGCAATTACTCATTGAACTAAACGAACATCTTAATCTTTCTCCCATGCACTTACATAATACGAATACGAAAAGAAACCCTCCCAATAACAGCATCCAGCCTCCGAAATCACGACGCGCGCCTATTCGCGTGGCAATCAATCTTCGCCCGTATTACGCAAACGCGAGCGCGAAAGAAAAAGAGAGAGAGAGGTCGAGAAAGAAAGGCAAAATGCGCGTCTCTCGTATTAAACGAGACACGCACGCTCGCAAAAAGAAACGACTTGGATGATTTATGCGTGCAAATTGTCCTGTCATCGGTGTACGCTCTTTGTGTTTCTTCTCGCCAGCTGCACCTTATATTGTCCTCGGTAGCCGCTTTCTCTCTCTCTATCTCTCTCTCTCTCTCTCACACTCTCTTTTGCTCTCTGTATTCTTGTGCATTAAATTTCGCTCCATCGCGATGCGAGCAATAACTCGAGGCGCGCGTCGGCAGTTTTCATTTTTCGCGCAACGCACGCGGGAGTAGGATTCAATATCGCGGGGTGCACAGCCGTTTGTACTGCGAAATGACTCGAGGATCGTCGGTGATGGGAATGAATTATATTCACCATTGCTGTTACTGCTGCTGCTGCTGTTGTTGTTGCTGGTTTGATGAGAAAGTGTAGCGAGGAGTGGGTGATAATAAATGCAACATCGTAGAACTGCAGTTATAAGAGTTGAACAACATAACATTGTCATATATAAAAGTTAAGGATAGAAACGCACAGAAGATATAGTTTATTTACTCTCCTAAAAGAATTCACGTGATTTGATAGATGCGTGCATTAACATATCAAAGTATGCAAATAAATCATTCAGCACTATAGTTAATGGATTATGATATGTTCGAAAATGATTACACAAAATATAAAACAATGAAGATCAACAAAAGTGACAGGAATACTTACCTTATTATAAGCCTGATAGCTGTTCAAACGATTATATTTTCCGTAATTTATATGAGATTAATTTACAAAGTTGAAATTATAATAAACCATAAAAAAGTAACTGAGCTCATAATCAAAAGCGTCTGAATGAAATATAGCAGATGCCAAGCCAAAGTTAAAATTCATCCCCTAATAATTTCTTTCTCGTACCAACACTGTTCCACCTTAAAATTGGCCAATACCACACATATTCCCATCTTCTGCGAGCAATAATAATTTCTAGCCACCCGCGTATCTTCGCAGCACCGGTATTCCCATCACGCGCACCACTTACTACATACCTTTCGTTCGGCGCGAAATGAGTGTGATAATTCGCGCGCAATCGAATTAAGACGAGTCTTGGGCGTGTGCGCACGCCTTTTCGAATTCAATTAGTATAGAGCTCTTATGGGGAGACGAGTTAGCGAAAAAGTAGAATGTTGCGGAGAAATAGGTCCATGGCTACTTTTCGAGAGGAATTCGATTATTACTTTTTCTAATATATTCAATTATTATTTTGGTACCATAGCCAAAAAGCGTTTTTCATACAATATAGTATGATAAAAAATCATTTCAGTATAGTGTTGATCACTAGATAGACGCAGATATAAATTATGTTCTTCGTATGAGATTAACTTTTAAAATTATATGATTTTTTTCATTACATTTTTACAAAATTTATAAAAGTCGATTATTTATGTTTGCACTAAAAACAGAAGGTTTTGTATAATTTTATTTGAAAAAGACTATTTAAAATGGATAAAGATTTTACTACAATATTTCTGTATCCCTTTAGAACTCTATTGTAATCTCTTTTTGTATCGTATTGAATATAATTACATTTAAATTTGCAGTTATACTAACATTACTCAATGCACTGAATTATCATAAAAATATAATAATAAACAATACTATATAAATTAAACGGCGTTAAACTTTATGTAAAATGCACCAAAATTTAAAAAATGTGCCCCTCAAACGGGTAGTATGTTATTTTACCCATGCAATCAATCTCTTAATCGCGAATGGGGCCACAGCGAAGTTTTATCTATCGTATGACAAACAATCGCGTTAAATGCCAATCGCCAAACACTCCCACAAATAGATTATCTGTGATCCGTGTAAGATGCTTTATTCTTTTTTTCGTCTGGGATTTGCGATTATCATCACGGTCTTATCACGATTAGTTTAAAATTGCATCTTTATCGAGAAATGCCAAAAATCATAGATGAATTTATGATTTAGCTAGTATTTATATTTTTTGTAGAACTGATAAAGCTGCTATCGATAGATGCAAAAAAAATTCATAACATGTCAAAGCGTCTTATGTAACAGTGTTGATAAAAAATAAAACTTTTCAAAACAAGCAATAATACTTCATTATTATGTTTTAAAGTACATTATAATCTAACATATATTACGTTTTTAAAACCGAAGTTTTGGAAAAGTTAATTTTTTTAACAAAATATATTCCGAAATATCCCATTTAGTCTTTGACGTAGGACTTGAACCATATAAACTTATTTTGTGGATTATTTTCTAAGACCATAAGAAGATTATCACATTTCGGCTTTTTAATTTGTTCAAATGGTAACGGGTAAATATGTTTTGATTTTGACTTTAATTGCAAAATATTCTTGTTTGTAAAATCAAGATATTATTACGTTTCAAAAAGACGATGGAACGAAGTAGATGAATAATTCGTCTTAAAATCAGCCTTAATAATTTAACGAGTTGTTGTAAATTAATTTCAATGGGAAATCCACATAGATAACCATAAGGTGTATGAATTCACGGGATGCCGAAAATTAATTTCCATATGGGAATTCACATGGACTACCATATGAAAATAGATTTCTCTACTGATTTCTATAATTATATGAATTATATTAATTATATGGATGCATATGCGATATTTTCCGACGGATTTTATATCAATTTATATATATAAAAATAAATATTTTCAACTAGATATTTACAGCTTACTTGTTTATGACCTTTTCAATACATATTCATAATATAAATTGATAACTGATAAAGGCACATAAAGGTATAAAAATTAAAAAATAAAATTATATTTTGTAATTACAATGATTAGACACGAACAGTATCACCTCCCTGTGATGTGCATGTAAAATAATCTCTAACTTTATCAAAACCTCGTCGATGTTCCAGAGGTCAAACTCTCTCCATTTAGGATCGGTACATTAGCATGTAATTAAAATATTAGTGGAATCATTCGTCTTTGTAATCATCAAAATTGATACAACTGTCTGATATTTCAGTGACCCGGGGAATCTGCACTTCTTTTGTGATTAGATAACTGCACTAAAAGCAGCAACGTTATGCGAGTGGGTAATATATTTTCACAGAAAGAACGAGATAATTTAAAAAAGTTAGCAAATGTTATACGAGTATTTTTCAAAATTATGCAAAGCTTCATTACTACCTATCTGTACTGAAATTGTTACTTAACCAGATATACTGTTAAATGGCATATATATATATATATGTGAGTGAGGTCAGCAAAAATCACTCAAAACAGTGCGCACTTAACTCACTAAATTTACCGATATTGTGAAAACAGTCTTTCTTAAAAAATGATACTCTTAGATTCTACTACATGAAAACTAAATTTTAAAAATTAAAATTATAAGTCTTATAATAAAGATCAAGAGAATTATTTTTACATCGATAAGATCCATCAAATATTTGAGAAATGGCATAGGTTTTGTAACGTTCTGAAAGGTGAACCAACAATAAAATAGAGTTAAGATATTTTCTGTATCTGAATAATAAAACTTATCTTTACAATTTAGTACATTTGTATATTAAATCAATAAATGCTTTTATTATAGCAAATATGTTTTTTAAAGATGTTTCTGGTTTTATGTATAGATACCAATCTGGTAACGTCTTACAATAATAAAGAATAATTCGAACCATTGCTAAACCAAAATAAACGTGCTTGCGCTTTTAACCCTCACAACATGGTCGCCTCATTAAGCGCTAATTAAATGGAAGATTAATAAGATTACGCTTGCACGAAATCCTGGTAAGCTACTCTACCGCCGTAAGGCTTAACTTGTGCTCGTTATACGCACTACTCTAATTTTCTAGCTAGCTTTCGCCTTCTCCATGAATTATTTTTTTGCCCTTTATTTGCGAACCGGAGTTGAATTGAACGGAAAGGAGATGCTGTGTTTCGGTTCGTCAGATTATTTTTCCGTTTATGCTCACGAAGAAGTTTTAATCAAGTGCAGCATACCACGCTTATTGTTGGTTTTTATTTTATCTTATTGAATGTAAAATATATTTTGAAAATATATTAAATTTTTAATAAAATAAACCCAAAAAATTTGTTTATAATAAATATACTAACGCAAACAATTTAATTTAAACAAAAAATAAATTAAAGCTTTGATGGTATGTTTTGTCTTTGTGAACAAAAATAGATAACGCTTTAGAACATATTGAAACATAGTCTACAAGCATTTTTGTAATAAAATAAGTAAAAGAATTGATTTTCCATTATTTGAGAGGTATCGAACTGCTTTCATGAAGCTCTATTCAATGATTTGTGTTTGTATTAACCCATGTTATAGCTCTGTATAAAAAAAGAAATTTAATGTAATTTATAAAAATGTGAATCTACTATAGAGTACAAAACAAATAATCAAATATTCAGACATAATGAAGTTGCACGTATTTTTAGCAATATTACGTTGCGTTATCGCGTAAGTGAGGTGTATTTTTTTTGTCATCGGCCCTTATCACTATGAAATAATAACATGAATATTTTGCAATGGCCAAAAAATGTCGGATAAACATAATTTATTAACCGATAAATTTGGACATTTTTTGTTGCATCATTACGAAGTCCATTAGTGTTATCATTATTAGTATTTTACCACATGCTAAGTAGAAGATTATTACTTTATTGTATATACACATTCAAAAAACGTTTTTTAAATATTTTTAAGCTTCTAAATGAAGCTTTGTATACGTAATGTCAAAAAAATGCTGTTCGATACACGAGCGAGTAGGTGATTTCAATCACATCTGATCTTTTCACCTTCGCTTCGCTAGAACGCAAACGGTAACATGAGCATAAAATCACTTCCACGCACGAGTATCAAAATGTACTACGATATTTTTAGTCAATCCTTTAATGTTTTTTGTTCATGATTACTATTACATTAACTAATGGAACTCATCCAACACTGTAGATCCCATATGTTTTGAGAGTTGCATGAGCACAGGGGCATTCCCTCTACTAATAGTCACCTGGTGGCTGAAAGCAGAAGTGTCTAGCTTCAGACTACTTATTAGTAAACATCAAAACTGGAATCTAAAAGGCAGAAGTACTTAGACCGTAGAACTATCGAAGATTTGTGTACCATTGTAATGTTCCTCAAGAACAATGTTTGGCAATGAAAAACATAAAGAAGAGCGTCATGGAAAACGTTTTATGGCAGAATTTTGGAAAACAAAAAAAATGGAACTACAATGAAAAACAAGTATAATAGTCGTGGGGAATATCCTAAGACATGAATTTGCGAACAATTAAACTTATTGTTAATCTTGACGTTGGTAAATAAGGATATGAAATACACTGTTAATTAATCACCCTATCAGAATAGTTTTGCAATTAACGAATAAAGGTCAAGTATGCGAACCAGGAAAAATTTAAAATAAATTCATTCATCAACGATATGTGATACTAAAGAATATTCTGTAAAGCTAATAATAAATTTGTTATTTTTAAGGAATTGAAATATGAGTTATAGAAAAAATACCGCTGGTCAAAGTTTACCAAATTCTACATTGAAGGGAAACGTTTTATTATCTTGTTCAAGATGATAAAATGATTACGGGTAAAGGCTATAGAAATATAGAAAAATAATTTGGAATTGTTAAATACAATGAAACTTTATGTTTTGCTTCGGTTGCTTCGATCATGAAAAACTAATTTGAATTTCTAATCTCTTTCGGATATCATATTGTTAAAATAGTTGCTGAAAACATTTAACGAATTGCTTATTCTAGAAATTAATTTACCTTATAAAAAAACTCTATTTAACAAAATATAGTAATTAGAGGTGCGAAAATTCTAAATAATTATTACTATTCTTTGAAGGGCAACTAAAACATTTTTATTAGAGCCAAACAATACCCATTCTCATCATGTTAAACGTTTGCAATAGTTTCAAAAAGTGAATTTCACTTCTTTTGTTATAAGTCTTCTTGATCAATGTTAAAACAAAATTATTATAATTTTTAATTAAATAATAATTATTTGTCCAAGGCAAGATAAAGGTCGAAAATGAAAAATAACTATATGATTTAATTTAATTTCTTTCCAAAATTTATTTCGGTTTTCTCCGAAAAAGAAAGCATAACGCAAATACATATCGGAAAAAGGTTCAAGATATATAGATCTGAAACGTCATTGTTTAGAATATCGGCAGAGAGTCGAGAAATCGACAATCGGCACGAATAAAGGTAACGTCGCGGAAAATTAAATATCATTTGAATAACGCGCACGCGTCGATGGAAAAATTAGCGTCCGAGAGACGGCTGATGAATTAAAAGAATAACACGTGGATGGCAAAACAAGAAATCGAATTCGAATTGCGCATGTATCTGACGTTTAACATTTGCTGTTGTATGGGAATTCATTTTTACACCTGGCAGAACTTGTCGATACAATATTAATTCGTTTTAGAGCTTTCGCAGTTTACTTTCGTTCACGTAGTTTTCACCGCATTGTAGTAGATGTGGGATATAAAAAAAATCGGTTGAGAAATGACTAGAAGTATTATCAAAATTTAAAATATTGCGTTCCACTGCTCTTCAAATTTAAAAATTTCTTCGCTGCGTTATAAAATTAATAAAATAATTATACTCTAAAGTGAGACAATAATAACACGGTCTGAGTTGTCAATATACGCTTTATTTTCACTTTAAGAAATACATGAATATTCTTATTCTATATTTCCATTTGACTTTCATCAAAGTGACTCAGCTAGTCATTCATAAGATATTTTTTAATAGTGAAATGTATTATTCACTGCAAGTTTTACTTACAGTGAATACAAAATTCTACTATTAAAAAACATCCTATTTGATTTATTATTTTTAAAATGAGTACAATTTTATTTAAAACGCAATGGAATATACATTTCGCATGATGATTTTTACCAATGCTGTTGACATATCACAGTTATATTAATTACACTACTCAAGTATTAGTGCTGCTGCACACAAAATTATTTTAATGTATGTTATTCTATATATAAATCAATAATAAAAATTGCAAAAATCAGTTATATGAAACAACTTATGGTATGATTTCTACTTCTTCTGTGGGCTTTAAAGCTTTAATTATCTTTAAGAAGTAATTTTTTCAACCAATACAAAATATAAATAATTCAAGATATTATTATAAATTTTCTGAAATAGTTTTTTATCAGAATGAAATTTCATAATTAACGCTCTTTTTAAATTGTTACACACACGCGCGCGCACACTTTATTTCAGTTCAGTAAAGTATTTAAGATTTCTTTATAGTTTCTGAAATATTTTATCATTAAGAATCATTTTAGAAAGATTGAAATAATTCAATACATGGAATTTAGTAAAAATACCAAAACATTCATAAACATAAATTATAGGTTCTCATATTTATTTAATTACTTAAAAGTACTTTGAGGTTTAACCAAAACTTCAGGACCTCATCTTTGAACCAGAAAAACTAAACTCTTGGTTTAGGATTTTACCTGTTGGGCATTAATAACAAAAGAGAAGAGTTTTTTAAATATTTAGGGAAATGCGTGTACACCTAAACCTAAATAATTCTATAGCCATAAAAGTTTTAAAAAGATCACTATAAGACGAAAAGAAACTAGAAAATTTTTTAAATGTGTATCATCAAAAAAGCTTTCCTGGTTCCAAAAGTATAATATAAAAAATGTTTAAAAAACACTAGAAAATACCAATAAAATTATATAATATTTTATTATATTATTTGATGACAATTCTCTGATAGATTTTTTGATTTGACATAATTTCTTATTAAGTGAAGGTTTTTTTATGAAATGAATGTTAAAGCTTTTCGTTGCTATATTATTTTTACATTACATAGTAATCTTTCTAATACTTTAAGTTATAAAATTATTTAGACGCAGACACCCATTTTCCCGTGATGTTATGAACAACTATTCAATCTTCGTTCTTAGAGTGCAATGGACAAAATCTTGAGTGATAATTCATGATTTGATTTAAAAAAGGTCCTCTTCAAGTTTAGGCCAAATTTATGATCTGAAGAAGTGTAAAAAGTACGATTCTTTTCTCTAAAACAACGAAATTTTTATTTGCTTTACAATTATTCCTGATAGTTTATTTTTACTAAGCCCACGCATAAAATTACATCAATTGCTTCATAATTATTCTTAAAAATAAAATATTTTCAATAGTTACCTTTTTTACCACAAAAGATTTATCTATGATCGACTAATTTTGAGATTATTTATTCTTATATACATGAGGTTATAATCTTAAGTTAACTCTTTGTATTTACGCGAAGCATTCATTTATATAGTTTAAAAAAGTTAGATTGAGAAATACTTCGAAATTTGTCTAGAATTAAGACGACTATACACTGCGTACTGGTTTCCCTACATTTGTCTAATCTTTTTTTATACTTATCTTTAAATTTTTAACTTTTCATTAAACTTACAGTTTTTATGTCAGTCATGATGATATCGTATGACGCAATATGGTCCATCTCGCGAGATGCGTCTGCACACCTCGATTGTCGGACAACAAGTCTCGTGATGACAACCTTATCCAAGCCGACGAACTCGCTGGGGCGCGTTATCGCGGCTCTTTTGCAACAAACATGGCACTGAGACTCGAATCATCCTCGTATAATCGTAATTTTCAAATGAGAAATCGAAGAAATGCAGTAACAAAATTCGATGATTTAAATCCTGTATTGTAAACTATTGTTAATTAAATATGTCAATACTCTATTCGTAGAATAATTATTTTGCCACTTCCATTACAATTTTAAACATTTTATTTAAACACAGATTCATTTCTCGACCTGATTTAGATATTTTCTCTGTGGGAAATGCTAAACTCCTTAATTAATGAGAAATTGTTTCTCAAAAATTTTGACAAACATTTCCAAAATTTTTGGTCAGTTAATTTTTTTTTCTTCTTTTTCTTTTGTGAAAATTAAGAAAAAGTTTTCGAAATTTTGATAAAACTTTATAACAGTTAAGAACACCTTTGTCAAAATTGAGAAAAACTAAGGAAAACTTGTAAAAAAACTGTACATAATTATGTTAATTATTAATACTTAAAAAATATATTTTAACTTAAGAAATTTGGAATATTTTTATTACAAAGATTTTATATTTTTGAAATATTTGAGCGTTATTTTTACACAAATTTGTAATTTAAAAGAATATTTTTAATGTTATTTTATAGAAATTTCTAATTTAGAAAAAGTTTTAAGTGGCCCAAATTTTCCCAAACGTCTTTGAAACGCATTTTTTTTACGTAGGAATACCTTGAAGCAATTTCTTTACACAATCTTATACTTTTTTTCAAAATACTCACACATTTGTTTAAAAATAAGAAAAACTTTGTCTTATCTCATAACAAAATCATTTAATCATTTTCTTTCATAGAAAGTGTATTGGCGTACTTTATGCATACTATGAGAAAAACTATTATTATAATGCTGATACATTGACAAAAACATTAAATAGAAGCCTTGTCTGAATTATTCAAATTCAAATTAACAAGCATAAATACTCCTAACATGAACAAGCAATTAAGCTTTATTTTTTCAAAATTCGGAGAAATTTAGAGTAGAATAATTAAAATTGAAGAAAAAAAACAATTAAAAGCGTCCAACTTACAGATTTTACTATCTGGCAGTGTATTTTAACGCTTAGTCCTTTATAAAATAACTTTAAAAGGTAATAATTGATTAGTAATAATATTTTTTTCTTTTGTGGATAAAGAATTAGAATTCATTCTTACAAATATTTTTATTTTTATTTGCGTACTTATAGTGAAAGAAGGAATAGTTCCATTAATATCCCATGAGATTCAATAATTTTTTCTTGAATTTTTGTATTATATGGGGCATAACAACAATTTTTATTTGCGGTTATGAGTATTGTAAGCTAAATATTGTTCAATAATAGCACATGGTAGTCCTGTTAAGACTTCGCAGTTAACTCATTATGCAAAATAATGGTATTAACATTGTGAGCTAAAGATGTATCAAAACTAAAGAATTTTAAATTTTGTACGAATGCGTTTCATATTGTAACTACTTACCTTATTTTACAAATTTATTTATTAAATAAAAGTAAAGTCAAATAACATTATCTAATGAATATTTATTATTAGCATTTATAATAAAGGTAGACAGTCCGTCATACATAATTAGAATCTCATACGAGAAAATAAACTTATTATTTTAATAAAACACGTAGCAGAAGTAGTACAAAGAAATGTAATTATTTTATGTCAATTAGGTAAGGAAGAAGTTTTTTATTTTTAATATATCAATTTAAGAAAAATCAAAATATCAATTTTAATTAAATATCAATTTTAGTTAACAATCTTGGAACGTCCTAATACCTACTTTTTCTGGTCAACTTCTTATAGATACCGTAATCGTCAGTTTTTGCCACTTTATTACGATACATTTACGTATAATAAAAATATCTCAGTGGTTCAAAACTTATATTATTTAATTAATAAAGCATTATTATAAAAAGATATTTTGTAAAAAAATAATACTTATAACAGAATAGATTAATTTTAGAACAGTAACTTTCAATTTATAAATTTAATAACGTCCTCTTTCACACGAACAATGGAAATGTAAATAGTTTTTAAAAATTAGCTCCTTGATTTTAATTTTAATAGAATTTTAATAAACTAAAGAATGCGTACAAACATAATCTAAATATCCAAACGTCACAAAATAACATGACATCTTTTGTATTCATAAAATTATTCTTTTGATATCTCATAATATATCTAATAAAATTTACCAGATCTAATTTCAAATAATGATTTCATTAACAAAACATTACTAATTTTATTTCGTTTATGGCATATAATTATTAAATTAGATATTTAATTTAATGAATGAAACCGACTCGTATTTTCAATATTTCACCTAAGGAATTTAATATATACGATATTTTTCACTTATTATATAAGATGAAGTCACAGTAAAAATTTTGAATTTTGTTCACGTATATGGGCGTATAAAGAGAGAAGTTAAATATTCTAACATTTTATAAAATCTGTTGTTCTTTGTCATTTACAAAAATTATGATTAGACCAAAAGATGAGTTATGTTTTTCAAATGCATCCAACTCTAGCAATTCTGTTAAAAAATGCTAAACTAATTCTTGATGCCGGCAAAAGTCTCGCCGATAATTACTTAGCAAGCTTTGAAAAACTGCAATAGGTGCGAGACATTTATCACCCCGTAATCTTCCATGCTGAAACATCGAGGTAGAGAGGGATATGTGTGTGCGGTTCGCGGCGCGCAGCATTATCGGGTCGAAAGGTCGCGGAGCGACGTCGATAACGGCAGCAAATTTCGTATAAAAGGCCCGGTGCTACCGGCAAACAGCATGCACAGCATCACAATGCGTTTCAGCATCGTGTTCCTCGCTCTGTTCGCCCTTGCGGCAGCAATCCCCACCAGGCCCAAGGCTTTTGCTGGTAAGTTGCAAGCTCCGTCTTGATACGCATATCTAACAAATATTTGCTAAAAAATAAGGAAATTTGTTTTACCTCTCAGTAATACCTTTTATTAATTTTCTCTAATGCTGTAAAGCCTTTGCAAAATATAAAATTTTAAAAGATTTTCTAAAAATGTCGTAATTCTTCTAAATACTTAACTGTGTATTCTAAAATATTAATACTGTCATAAATGTCTTAAATAAATTTATTATTTATCTTTAACATTTTAATACTTATTTATATTTGATTTTTTATTGTCAATTGGATTTTTTTTTTTTGGTATGAATTTAATAGTTAAAAGTCATGATTGATCATTCATAGTATTTTTCACAATTAAGTGTTTTACCACTGAAAATGCAAAAAATTTTATATTCTTTACTAAATATAATATATAATTAACGTCAAACATTTTTTATGAATATTCTAGCCGATCAGGAACTCCTGAAAAAGCAGCAGGATGTCATTTACCTGCTAGAGAACATTGCCGGCGAATTACCAAACGAACACCTCCGTGAAATTGGCTACTCTTACGACATCTTCGCTAACCTCCAGAATTATGAAAATCCATCGGTAGTTAAGTACTACTTCGGTCTGGTTAAGAGCGGTCACGTGCAGCCCAAGGGTACTCCCTTTGCATTCACCATCAGCCAGCTCCGCAAGGAGGTCGCCCTTCTCACCCAGATCTTCCTGGGCGCCAAGGACTACCAGACCTTCGTGTACACCGCTGCTGCTGCCCGCGTCTACATCAACCAAGACCAGTTCGTAGCTGTAAGTATAACACTGATTGCCTTTAGTGTAATTTCAATATTCATAATGAGCAAACATTAATGGTTTTTGGTAGGCTTTCTCCAATGCTGTTCTTCAACGCCATGACATGTACGGTGTCATCCTTCCACCAGCATACGAAGTCTTCCCTCAATACTTCTTCGACACCAGAATCATCCAGAAGGTTCAAGATTACGTCAACAAGTACGGACTTCAATACTACCAGGGTCAGGGTGAGAAATCCGGCTACTACAACGTCTACGTTAACTACACCTCTTACCTCCCCTACGGTGAGAACCAAATTGCCTACTTCACGGAAGATATCGGTCTGAACGCTTACTACTCCTACGTTCAATTGGCCAGCTACATGCTCCCATACGTAAGTTGCTTTTTAGGATATTTTCTAGGGAAAGTTGCGTTAATCGAACATTTTTGTAACTCGTGCCATTGATTTATACAGGGTCAGCACGATCAGAAAATCGGTGGATACCAACAGGGATCTGAAGAAAGTACCTACAACAAGATCGGTCACGGTGCCCACTATTATTACATTCACCAGCAATTGCTTGCCCGCTACAACCTTGAGCGTCTTGGTCAAGGACTTGGACCCATTAAGGACCTCGACTACTACTACGAGCACATCGAGACTCCCTTCAAGCCCAACCTCCGTTACCTCAACGGCGTCAACTTCCCTGGCCGTGACGAACACAGTTACATCACTCCCAGACACCACAACTACGAGCTTCTCAAGCTTGTCCGCAGCTTGGAGAAGAGAATCATCGAAGCCATTGATCTTGGTCACGTAATCACCCCACAAGGTGCTTTCTTGTCCCTTTACCAACCTCAAGGTCTCAACATCCTTGGTGAGCTCATTGAAGGAACTGGCCGCAGCATCAACCCAAGATACTACGGTAGCTTCCAGTATGTCGCCAGACAACTTCTCGGTAACGCTGCTGAATTCAACGACATCTGGGAATACGCTCCCTCTGCTCTTGAGCTGGGTCAAACCGCCGTCCGCGACCCCATGTTCTACCAACTGTACAACAAGATCATCGAATTGTTCCACTACTACCAAGAATCTCTACCCGCCTACCAATACAATGACCTCGTTGTCCCCGGTGTCTCCATCGAGAAAGTCGAAGTTGGTGACCTCATCACCTACTTCAGCAACTACGAAGTCGACCTTAACAACGCTGTCATCCAACCTGTTGGACAACACCAGGAACAGCAGCCCTTCCCCAAGGTCAAGGCTCAACTTAAGAGGCTCGACCACAAACAATACGAATACTCCATCTACCTTCAATCCCAGAAAGTTCTTCCCGGCGCTGTTGTTCGCGTCTATGTAGGACCCAAATACAACTACGACGGACAGCCAATCGACATCAACACTCACCGTCACTACTTCTACGAACTTGACCAGTTCATCTATGACTGTAAGTATTAGTACTTATTCAGAAACATTCAGAATTTCATAATTAGCTAATGATTTGAAAATATTCTTATTCCAGTGAGCGAGGGCCAGAACGTGATCGTCAGGAACTCCCACCAAGCCACCGGACAGAGCTATGACTGGCCATCAGTCCAACAACTCATGGACCGTGTTCAAGGAGCAGTCCGTTCCCAGAATCCCTACTACATCAACTACGTAAATATTAATTTCAATACATCTCAATATTTTGATAGTTACAATGTCAATGGTAACTTATTTAATAACTTTTATTTATTTTAGCCTGAACAACTCTACGGCTTCCCAGCTAGGTTGAGCCTGCCCAAGGGAACCCAGGGCGGATACCCACTCCAATTCTTCTTCATCATCACTGCTGGAGCTCAGCACCAGCCTGAATACTACGGACCAGTCGTCCAAGAAGAGTACATGACCTACCAGCCCCAGCACTACCAGATCATTGGTGACGAAGACTACCAACAGTTCACCAGGAACCCCGTCGACAAATTGACCGGTGGATACCAAACCATTGAAGTCATCCCCGACTTCGACGGCCAAGTAATCACTGAAGGTCAGTAACATGAATATTAATAAATAGTAAATTTTCTAATGAAAAGGTGTATCCTTACTACAAAAAATAATGTCTTTTACAGGAAACTGGCACTGGGGATACCTGTACAAGAAGTACCCAGGCAGCTACTACTACCCACACTGGCAACAAACCTACTACAACGTCAAGGGAGGTCAATACGGCTACCAACACGTTGGCCAGTACTACCAGCAAGGAGGCTACCAGCAGGAAGGTGTCTACCAGCAGGGCGGTAAATACCCAGGCTACCATCAAGGCAGCCAATACCAAGGAAAAATGAGCTCTGGCGCTACTGGCTACAGCCAAGAGGCCTACAAGGGCAAGCTCCCATACGCTTACCAGCAAGTCGGAGAGAACGCAGAGACTGGCGCCACCTACCAGCAGACCGTCTACAAACAGGGCTCTTTCCAAGGCAAGGAGGCCGTCAGCGGCTACTACGGCAGCGGCCACTACCCAGCTCAAGGCGGTAGCTACTACGGTTCTTACCCAACTGGCACCTACCAGGGCTACAAGAACCACGAAGAATACCTCCACAACTACTACCAGAACAAGTACATCGGCGACATCGTCGGCGGTACTGTATCCCTCGATGGCAAACCCCTTGGCTATCCTTTCGACAGGCAGCTCGCTCACAGCGCCTTCTACGCCCACAACATCTACGTCAAGGACGTCGTCGTCTTCCACGAGGAGGAGTACATTCCCGAGTACTAACTTGATGTGCTGCATTCTTTAATTTAATTACTTACATATAAGTTATGCTCATGCTGTCTTTTACGTCTTTATACCTTTTTTTATTAAAAAGCGTCCTTCGAGGATCTCGTCGTTTTTCGACCCTCGATGGCGTTTAAGACTGAGCGTGCATTGCAGTGTGATTTTGTTGTATCAGCGATTCAATACTGTCAGTGCAAGAACAAAATAAAGAAATTGTTTGAGCATATATATCTGTTGGTTAATACCTTTTCTACCATAACCCTTCTGATATTATATTATTCAACTATTTACAATTTTGATAGTAATTTAATTTTCACATTTTCACTTTTTATGATTCGCAAGTAAATTCATTATTTTTAGTAAGCGTATAACTAATAACAATTCCAGTAATCCTAGTAATTTATTAGTATAAAACTGACAAATAAAAAATTTGTACAACAAATTAATTTTACGAATTTGTTAAAAAATTCAAAATTTTATTTTAAATTTCTTTTAATATTTTGAAAGATTTTATTAAATTTTTAAAAATATATGTAGAAAATTTTATTTTTATAACATTTATTTTCATAAAAGTATTATATATGTAATCGTAAAAAAATAACATTAGAGATAGCTAACACTTCAACTTAAAAAAATAAGTAATTTCATACTTTTTCTAATATATTTTCACAAAATTAATTTGATTAACTTTACTATTAAAAAAGTGCAAAAAGCAATTTCGCAAGATCAAAAATTTTCCTTAAAACAAAAATACATTAAATACAACCTTCTTTTACCTGAGAGAGTAAAAATACATTTTTTTATCCGGATCCGAGTAAGAATCGAAAAAATAAATATAATCATTTTACTAACGATTCAGTAACAACTGAGATTTCTACCTCCATCAATAGGCGATTTAATTTACGGCCTGGAAACGAAAAGAGGAGAAAACGTTTAACTGAATGGGCCTTTTTCGTTTTCAGATTCTCAATTAAATTATCTATTAGGACCTACTTTCATCCGAAATTTAAGAAAAATTTATAATTAATAGATACAAAACATGGATCAAGAATTTGCTAAAATAATAATTACAGTATTTTTACATTATTAAATTCTAGTCACTTCTAAGTGTATACAGTCGTAAAATAATAATCATGTTACGGTATATTCATACAAATTTAGAATAAACTACCATTAATGATAACCTGATAACCTTTTTAAAACTTTAAGGATGTAGTCTAATGTGATGCCCAGTTTTCGAGCCTAATTTCATGATTTTTTTCAAGAAAACAAAATAAAATTATTTCAAACTTTTACATATTATTACAGGCACCTTAAATTATACAAACAATATTTTCTTTTATCAAAAAGGGACTCCAATAATTGCCAAATATGACGTCCAGTACTATAAAAGAACAACACCAGGGCCTCCAGTATACAGCTTGAATTCGACGACCAGGTTCAAACTACTAGGGAATACCCGAAACATGCAAGCACCAGACAACTTCGTACATTTCTTATAAAATCGTACACACCAAACCACTACCTATAGTACACATTTAAACACATTGGCATCTACCTCGCTCCTGCACGCTCATTGCTAGTAACAGTTTATTTAAATTGTAGCATGAAGAAAATACTTGTATTTAATTGTATATGTTTTTATATCCCTTCATAACAGAAAACATTTTTTACATTATATCGGCGTCTGTTCGTTCGAAAGCTCGAGCAGAGAATGAATACTTTATGTTATTTTTTAAACAAAAGTAAGAGACAATTGCCATAGGTACAGTTTTTTTTCAAAAGACTTTCTCTGTCGGCCAAAATGTTCGATGGCAGCTTCTACGCGCATCGAGACAGCTGCGGCCGCCCCAGATATAATATCTATGCACGCGGTCGGTAACTCGACAATCGAGCCCGAGATAGAATTTAGAAATATTTGAGTTTAAAATAATGAACTTAGAATTAGTAAAAAACTTG
Source organism: Torymus texanus (assembly GCA_036873485.1). Lineage (NCBI taxonomy): Eukaryota > Metazoa > Arthropoda > Insecta > Hymenoptera > Torymidae > Torymus > Torymus texanus. The sequence goes on along the minus strand of JAYJLV010000001.1, from coordinate 6,833,189 downwards.
AGCCTAAAAACGAGCAGATTTACAATTTATAAGAATTAGTTTCGTAACATAAACCCACATTCACGAGGTTACTTTATTTCTACAAACCATCTACTACATAAATAAGTAACAAAAAGCATTTTTCCATAATCGGATTGTCACGTTCTTTCTAATCATGTCAATGCACCTGATAAATTAGTGAAGCTTGATATATATTGCCCTTCTATAACCTTACACTTAACTGCTTTCACTAGTTCAATTGATGCATTAAATGATGTTTACGTTTCATTACCTTAATGTTAATAAATTTTATTAATAAAACTATATGTTAATCTTTTATATTAATAAATTTAATTGATAAAACTATAATTATTGCTTTTCACAAAAAAAAATTTTATGGCTTGGACCATAAATACAACGAGAAGGAAAAAAACGTTAGAAAAATAAAAACGAAGGACATAGGAGGGTCGGGCCGTAGAAAGAAGAGCCGGTGACCGCTTCTGCAGGATTTATTGCATATGAGTTCGCCGGATTTGTCAATCGGGAATTTTCTTTCTCGTGTCGAGGCGCAAGGAATGAAACCATAAATTCCGGAATCGAGTTTCGAGTTGTCAGAAGGCTTTCCTTCGCTATCCGATGCAAGGCGCAAATGCGTGAGCTCTTGGATTCAGACTAACACTAATACATCTAAACGATAAAGAATAATTATTGGAATAGTTTATTAACTGTATTAAGTGCGTCTAACGTTTAAACTATTTGAGCATTTTTTGTAAAAGAAGTATAGTGGGCAGAGTAAAAGTTTATTTCTTTACTTTTTAAGGCGCTTTATTAAATAACAAATAAAAATGTTACTTCTTACATTTGAAGAAATGTCGTGCATTATTTTAAAAAGGTGCATGAATTTGCACTTATTTAACGTTAATATTACTAAAATATAGTATCAATAGCTAATAAAATATGTATATTTTACTCAAAAAAATAGAAACCGTAACTACATTTTGACAGCTATACGATATAGTAGTAGCGACTATGTACATTTTTCTCAGTGCAACTAATTTTTTTAGTTCAAATTTAGGGGCTATACAGAATATAATTTTATAATTGTTCAATCATGGGCAGCATCGACATAGTGGTCCCTCTATATTTTCACAATTTTTTCTTATATGACTCAAACACATACGACTGAGAAGTATTTATTATCGCATTTGATGGATGATTTGTAATCAGCGATCCAAAAAACTTCTGTATAGACATTTTCGTAAAAATCTGATAAGCTAAATAATGTATGCCACAAAGGATTAAGTTAATTATAATATTACATTTGAATTTTTCTTTTTCTTCTTTTGAATAAAATATGTTCAAAAAAGCCATACAAAAAGACACTATAAATGTTGACGAAATAATACCTGGTATTCTTTATTCCATCCACATGAGAACTTGAGGAACAGGGCCGTTAGTATTAACACTAACACAGTCATGCTTATATTACTATAAGAATTAAATTACCACGTTTATGAAGAACATAAAATTGTTGTGTAATATAAGAACCACTTGAAAGGAAAAGCTTAAGGAAAAGTTTGTCTGAAACAGGTCAAGTTCACAAAAAAAAAACGTCATATTGTGAAATAGAAACGACAGAATCAAGTGTGAGCGGTATTTAACAATACATTTGTGACAAACAAATACAACCGAAACCCTCGACAGTAGACTGCGTCTCTCATTTTCTCCCATCGCGGCTTTTTAATTACATGTCATAAATCGGCCGTCGCGCTTCGCAGCCGGTCCGGTGCGACACTCCATTTTCTGGATGGCCGCCGACTCGATCTGTCTCACCCTTACCGCTGCCATATATATAGGTATATATCACGGCATTCTGCACAAATCCCCCCCCGCCCCGCTACCGCCATACACCCCGATTTCACGCGTCGCGAATTTACCACGAAAGCTTCAGCAGAGACTCGAATTTGAGTTATCCATTGTGCAGATGTAAAAAGGGTGCGTTTGCATTTTTGCGAGAAGGTTATATGTCTGGGCTTGCATATACATCTGTGGTGTATGTGTATACACATATGTATGTATATATGGGCCATTTCACGTCAACTGTTGCAAGTCAAAATTTTAAAATAGCTCAAAATTTCTTTACTAGTTCCAAATTAGCCTCAGAATACAAATATAAAATTTTAGAGCAAAATATTTAGTTGTTCTAAAGTTAGAA
>JAYJLV010000001.1:6799418-6828366 GCA_036873485.1 Torymus texanus | reverse complement strand
ATAAGTTACAAAGTAGTTGTTAAGGTAGAAACTAGTTGTAAAGTACATTCAAGTTAGTTGAATTGTAAAGAATAAAATACAAATTCATGGCTTTCAGCTATGAAATGATTAGTTACATACACTTTATCATGACAATCGGTGAAAGAGATAAAATTGTATCGAAAAAAAAAATTTTTGTTGGATTACTTGTAGGAGCAAAATATGTCATTTCTTCATATTCTTACTAGTTCTGAAATGACCTTGAGAAATTTATTTATGCCATTTAGTTTTCTATCTATAATATTATTATAGTAAAAAATAAGACATTTTCTTTCTAGTAAATCGATATGAACAAATTTCTACCAGAGATCGTTCTTTCCAAATTTTAATTAGTACGAAATATCTTAATCATAATTTATTTAATGACCATAACATCTTTCTCACCCATTAAAAGCTGAATGAAATTCTCTCCTAGACTTTCTAACCTCTAGAAAAAATTATTTGTCTCGTGATTCATACCCAACATAATAACCTATTAAAATGCCTATGAACCCATTAAAAAAACAGTCAAAACCTCAAAAAACCCCCTAAAACCTATCCCAAAAAATAACGCAACCTCTATACAATCCACCACATAAGTTCAAACATTACAATACACAAGCATCCTATACCACATTACGTCCGATCACGTAAAACCGCAAACTTTCAACGTCTCTGAAGCTCGCGGAGCCGACGATTTCTCGCTATCTTTAACTTCCCCACTACTTCTACCAGAAAACCTTGCCAAGCGACGACGGCGACGATGCCTCACGCACGAGTCTCCAGAACGCGATTCTCCAATCTAGTGAAACAATTTTGACATTGAAGCCCACCCCACCATGGCGGGCGCCGATCACGGTCAGGTCGGCGGCGTTAATTATAAAAACGACTGCTGGCAAGAAAGAGAGAAAGAGAAAGGAAGAAAGTAAAAAAGAAAAGACGTTCAACGCTGGAAGTGTCAAAGTCAATGGGGTCGTAGCATAGGTGGGTGGAATATGGATAGCTGTGGGAGATGGATTATACGTTGAGTAACGGTGGTAGATGGATGGATTGTGTACTCAAGATGTTTTACAAAACATGTCTTATAGAAATTTTATAGGTAGAACGTGGATTTGAACTTTTCAATTAGTTACGTGGAGCTGAAAACCATGATGTAAGCATCTTTTGAGTGTTAAAATAACTAAAAGCTCAAATACATCATCCTACGAAAAGTTGTTTTTTTTTTGTTAAATCTTCTTATTTAATGTGCTATTACGTTAATATAAAAAGTATATAGCATTATAAAGTGTATATCAACGGGTTTATTATTAGCGTTGGTGTAAGTAGATACGCCCTGATATTGGTCAGACGTCAGACATTAAATTCGAATAAAATACATCCAAGAAATCACAGTATTCGAAAGTCGTTGGCTGCAAGTTTAATGCACTTTATTTCCGCATAAAGTATTTTCATGTACGATTATAGTGACTTGAGCTGTCGCTTGAAAACAATAGTAAATTGTCGGGTATAGCATTGGTTTTAAGGAAACGACATATCTGTATCGAAGTTGAATTTTTGGCATCGTATACACTTAATCTTTTCGCACGTGATTACATTAGGATTAATTATTATTATAGCAATAAAATTCGGCTCTTAAACGGTATTCAGGCTTTTTTGTCTGGCTATAATAGTTACAAGTAAAGAGCACAACTATACTGAATAATTTATTAATAATAGGAGTAGGTCAGATTTATTATATCAAAATTTGTTATAAATTTTAAAACAAATAATTTAAGTAGATTTCAGAAAAATATTAAAAGCGCTTAAATCTCTGATCTCAATTATTTTACAAATTCAATCAGCCAGACACATTTCAGAAAGGTAAACGTGGCAATAACCTAAATGTTTAGAAAAACAAACAGAAACTTGAGAAACCAAAATATTAATAGATGCATATCAACGTATTACGTTAAACATAACCTCAAAGTGCACATGTTGTTTCTATTTCGAATCACACAGTCCACTACTTCATTTCGGAATCACTTGAGATCGCTAGGTAATAAATTCTAGTTATTAATCTAATTATACAGCCTCTCTATCTTTAATATTTCCTATATTTTTTTCATTTTTAGAACTGTCCTTGATTTCATTTATATTTTCTATTGTGAATGACTTTACGTATGCCATTGAGCATCTTTCGTTTTGTACTTAAACTATATAAATAAGTTTTCTGGCGAATAAGAAAGTACACAACCCATTTAATCTCTTAATGAATGTTTAGATGAATATTTTACAGTTAATTCAACATCTACTTTGGATCTTTACAATTTTAAATCCTGCAAAATTATGATAATAAATTTTGATAATGCACAATATTATCCTACCCGAAAAACTGAATGACTTGTTGATAGTCAGTTCAACGATCAGCGTATCAATAACCACTTAAAACTAATTACACAGACTACACACAACCTTCCCCAAAATCGTGACCGTCAAGAACCGCGTGGAAAATATTCGTGAGAAACTCGCTAGCTCTTCCCCTCTCTCTCTCCCTCTTTCTCTCTCTTACCGCCTACCCACCGCTAAACTTAGAATATTCGGCCTCGGCCCAGGTAGTCACCTAAGTGTAAATCGGCATTTTCCCCGGCCGAAATCCTCGCGAGTTTCCCCGAGCAACGGCGACCCCGTGTCCAAATTCCCGCGAATCCGACGAAATGGAGCGACAAGCGCACACGCGTGCGTATGAAGAGTATGCGAGAGTGTAAATGAGGATCCGATCGAACGACGGGTTTTAATTGCACGTGAGAATTTCAATTGGGGAATTGTAAGACAAGTTTCGATCTGGAAGTGTATTATTGGAAACAATGTAGTTGTTATCGTTTCTGGTTTCAGTGTGATGGTAAAATTTGTAGTACGGGAAATAAATGAAGAAAAAAATTGAAGTAGCGTATTTTTACATTTTAAATCATAAGTGAAAAGTAGTACTAAATGTGTATTTTTGTCAGTTTAAAGAGCAAATTTAAAAGGAAACTGAAGTAATGACTGAGTTCCCACACTGAGAGAAATGATATAATAAAAATTACTATAATGCATAGTAACGCTGTAATATACTTGATAAAAAAATAAAATATTACTAAATTTATAGTAAAAATTGCTATGTACATGCAAATTTTTATTATGTACATAGCAATTTTTACTGTAAATTTAGTAATTTTTTTGATTTTTCAAGTATGTTTCAGCGTTACTATGCATTATAGTAATTTTTATTATATCATTTCTCTCAGTACAGTAGAGATTAAAATAATTATTAATATTAACAACAGCTCGTAACCTAATTCAGGTAAATTTACAAAGGTAAATGATGAAAAATTTCCAGATAAAGAACGAACCTGTCAATTTTATGTCACCAATAAAAATATACATTAACCATGACCTTCTGAATTACGCCATAACTGCTAGACGAATAAATATGATGTGATTAGTCAAACATCTGTTGACATATATCAAAACTTATAATACCATCATCCATCCAATCCACTGATTTATATACCAGTATAACATCTAAAATATTACCTGATACACACAATATTATTTTTCCACTACACACGTGTGTAGAATCGATACAGAGCAGAGTCACGTTAGCCGATCGCATACACATACATTTGTGCGTCGAGCCACTACTGAAGGCCTTGCGTCATCACAAGCTCGCTCAGAGTATTTCTGGTGACCGGCCGCCTCACGTATATGTGTGTATCCCGTTCTGCTTTTTCGCACGCTGATCTATCGATGCTTCGCGCGCTGTTTCCTCGATATATTCCAACGAAATGTTAAAGAAACAGTATAATCGTTATGTAATTAAAAGAAAAAAAAATGAATGGGAATGATGCGCTTTTCTCTTACTCTCTTAACTGCAGATTGATATAAAATAAAACATTGAAAAAAATAATGATGAATTGATATAATATGTGACAGGTGTGCAAGGCGAGGAGCTAGAAAAAGTTCCCTCCGAGGACCAATGTCGGCCTTACATTGAGAAAGCTTTGAAGGATTTGGGCACAGGTAAAGTTTAAGGGTACGAAGTAGAAGCGTTGAATATTTCTAACAAATTCCTAAATAAGTGTCTCGCACTAAGCTAAGGTATTCTCTGTTTCACTTCTGTGTCCCGAGGTATTTCTATATACTAATGTTTGCGCGAATCTAATTAAAATACCTGTAGACTGTACTACTCTTGGCTATAAATTAACAAGCATGTCGTCCCATGTGTATATATAAACGTTCGCATAATATATATTCACGGGCAAATGTGTCAGCTCGAATCTGCTTAACGATATTTAATTCGTGTGCATGCGCGCGTCCACCGAGAAGCACAATCCTCGTGGCATTAAGTTGCTTCATCTTGGCATGACTTGGGGTCAGACATGTACAAAATTTGTCACACCACACGTCGTAATATATAGCTTGCGAATCGCTTAATATTACGTATGACTATAATAAACATCTATTTAAATCAATCGTAAATAGACGGGATGAGATGACGAGGCATGAAAATAGACGCTTTTTATCTAATAATGTATCACACGCGAGTGTATATATATATATATATATATAATTGACGATGTGTATGACACACGTATCAGCAAGTAGATTCACTTTTATTAAGCGTAAATAACGATGCTGTAACAATTAGAAGATAACCGAAAGTTTCTCTATTTGCTAAAATGGCTTTCTTCAACATTGTCTGCGTTACATTTGCTTTCGTTGCTATATCAGATCGAGATTTAATCAAAACTGTTGACAACTCCTCAGAAGGATCACACGAGCACGAACAAACGAGCGTCGAAGATGGGCAACCTGTTGATAAAGACGACGATGGGCCAGGAGAAGAATCGGCCGCCGATGTAAACGATGATGTAAGTTTTCCAACAAATTTTCATCTTGAATCTATGGACTGTAACCTCAAACTCTCGAAATAATACAATTCAACTCGAAACCGTACATACACGCGCTTCATAACTCAATATAATCATAAGGGAGAAAAAAAATCGTTGAGACAAATCTCGTTTATAAGAAGAAATCGGTGAACGTAGGCGTGACATTATTTACACAACAAGTCCTCGATCGAGACCGGACAAGCATAGTAGCAGCAGCAACGTTGTAGTGTACACATCCCCTGCGCGCCGCTAATTTCACGAACAACACTCGGACGCGCGCCGAGCACGTAGCGCACCCGGCGTATATTTATAACGTTCGCCGTGGCACATTCTGGCGCTTTGCTGGATATTTTGAGGTTTAACAGGTTTCCGTCTATTTTTACTCGATGCGCTCGACCCTCGTTCTCTATCTCGCGAGACTGAGGAGGGATTGCAAGAACGCGATCAGTTTTGTTTCTTCTTTTTTTTTTCATTGTAAAATTGTTTATCGACAGCGTTAATGAGAGATAAAGATTTCATTTTATGAATGGTTAAAATTGCAATACAGCTTAATTAGAACGATGGGTAAAAATACATTTTAATCCTCTACTGTTTTGTACTATAGTAATGGAGTATGATAATTAAATTAAACTAGCGTTACAAGAATGTAATTAAATTTTGGTTGATGAAGAGTTAAAAGAATATGTATTAAATAAGTTTTACTCTTTTCTGAAAGAACTTCTTTCACGTTTCCTAATCAGTTTTAGGTGAATTTGCTGTAACTACTGTAAATTCAAAATAGGTTAGGAACGGAAAAGAAAATTATTTGAAAAATTTATATAGATCAAAGTGTTAGAGGAATGTATAAGTATATAAAGTTTTTTTCGCGGCTATGAATTTAAGTCGTTATTTTCTATTTGATCGCAATACCGTGTAATGGATGCGTAAACATTACCTTGAAACTAAAATACCACTTCTTAATGAGAATTTATTTGAAAACACGATGTTGGGAGTTTAGGACGACAAATCGGGAAGCAGAGAAAAGCGCGAAATCTCGGCTGAGGATCAAGAAGGTGACGACGCCGATGCTGACGGTGATAGCAAGGCAGATGATGGTGATGAAGGAAGTGAGAACGAGGTTGATCAAGATCAGGTGGAGACGGTCGAGATAACCAGCGTGGAGTCGGACGACGACGGATCTGTTCAGGTTGTCGAAAGTGACGCTGAGGAGGCTGCCGATTCTAAAGAAGATGATAAAACGACAGGTGCATATGCGATGAGCAAGGAAAATGAGTTAGAAGATGTTAACTGGCTAAATGTATTTTCAGAAGCTGATGATGGAGATGCTTCCCAAGAACAAGAAGGTGAAGAGCAAACGGAGGGCGATAGTGACGACGGCGACTCTGGAGAAGCCAAAGCCGATGACGAAGGTGTTGCCGAGGAAGTAGAAGGATCCGACGAGCAGAAAGAGGAAGAGGACGTAGCTTCTGCCCAGGATGACAACGACACTAACGAGATCGACGATAAGGATGACGATTCCACGGACAACGTTGAGTCCGACGAGCAGAAGACGGAGGAGGGTGATGATAAGAGCGGGGAGGAGAGCGAGGGTAAGAGTGGCGAGGAAACCGAGGGAAAAAGCGGTGAGGAGGAGGAGGAACAAGGAAAGTCTGCTGAAGAAGAGGGAGAGGCTGCCGCCAGCACTGAAGAAGCCGATGGTGCTGACTCCAAGGAAGATGGTGAGCAGCAGGAAGGATCCGTAGAAGAAGCTAGCGATGACCAGAAGGAAGACAGCAAAGAAGATGAAACTGTTGAGGACGGCAAGAGTGAGGAATCAAAGCAGGAAGAGGGTGAAGATGATGATGACAAGAAATCTGTTGAGGAGGAAGAGATCGTAGCTGAACAGGATGCTGGCTCAGTCGAGCAAGAAGTCAAGGCTGACGAAGCTAGTGAAGAAACTAAAGAGGGTGAAGACGATGGCAAGAGCGAAGAGGCTGATAAGGAAGAGGGTGGAGTTGAAGAATCGAAGGAAGGCGACGCTGAAAAATCTGGCGAAGGAGGTTAGTCATTTCGTAATAATAATTGTTGATATATCAAACTGACACATTGTTATTATTTAGAAGGGGAAGGTGAAGGAGATAGCGAAGCTGAAGGTGAGGCCGAGGCAGATGGAACCAGTGAAGAAGATGAGGAGAGTGAGGATTCTCGACCAGAGGAGGAAGAACTCATCATGGAGATCGAGATCCCGGAGGTGTTAAGACCACGAGACCATATCAACCAACTGCTGAAGCTGGATGAGGAAAACGAGAACAAAGAACAAGCCGTTGAAAAAGTCGCCGACGTTGTCCTGAGGGATCTGAAAAGATTGTACGATAACGCGATAAAGCCCCTGGAAACTCTGTACAAATATAGAGATCTCAGCAACCGTCACTTTGGAGGTTGGTTATTGTCACTATTATGAAATAAGAAAGTACTAATTGAATCAGAGATTGATATTTGTTCATTTGATTTTCAGATCCAGAAATTTTCTCTAAACCCTTGGTTCTGTTCATGGGACCATGGAGTGGAGGAAAATCATCGATTATTAACTATTTACTGGACATTGAGTACAAACCTACTTCCTTGAGAACAGGTTCGTTTTAACAAAATTTACACCTTGTATTATAATACAGTAATATAATTTGTATCTTTTGTTTAAATATTTGTAGGTGCCGAACCTTCTCCAGCTTATTTCAACATCCTTATGCACGGAGAGGAAGAAGAAGTGATGGACGGCACACAACTTGCCGCTGATTGGACATTCTCAGGACTTCAGAAGTTCGGCCAGGGATTGCTTGACCGCCTGAGGGGTGTTAAGTTGAAAAGCAAATTGCTTGAAAAGGTATGTCATTGAATAGATATGATAAAATATTTTAAGAATATACACTAAACGTTCTGATAATACTTTTAATAGGTAAACATCGTTGAAATCCCCGGAATTTTGGAGATCCGCAAACAAGTACAAAGGTTATTCCCATTCAACGACGCCTGCCAATGGTTCATTGACAGGGCAGACATCATCTTCCTGGTATACGATCCATCAAAACTTGACGTCGGACCAGAGACTGAAGCCATTCTTGACCAACTTAAAGGACGCGAATATCAGGCAAACTTTCGACTTCATTTTAAAACCCTACACCAAAAACGAGAAAGTATCCTGAACTATATCATTATGAATTCTGTTACAGACTAGAATCATTCTCAACAAAGCCGACCAAGTAAAACCGGAAGAGTTGATGAGAGTTCAAGGGGCGCTTATCTGGAACATTTCGCCGCTCATGTCGAGTGCTGAGCCACCGATAATGTACTCGGCATCTCTATGGTCCATACCCTACGAGGCTGGTGCACCCACCAGGCTGCTTTACGCCCAGGAACGCGCCTTCCTTCGTGACCTTCGCTCAGCCGTCGACAAAAGAGTCGAACACAAAATCGCCAGTGCCAGAAGATTCGCTGTGAGTTCACGACGCTTGTGTTATATCGGTTAGAACATTAACAAATGGTACAATGTCAATTTGTAATTCTAGGTACGAGTACGTAACCACGCCAAAATGGTAGACTGCTACCTGACGACCTACTATAACCACAAGAGCTTCTTCGCCAAGAAGAAGGAGACAGCAGACCGTATCATCGAGAGCCCACAAGACTATCACATCTACGAAGGTCTCAGTACCTTGACAAACATCTCGCGTTACGATCTGCCCGACCCGGACGTTTACCGAGACTTCTTCCGACTGAATGCTCTGTACGAATTCCCATTGCTCAGCACGACTTGCACATACTTCCGCGGTTGTCCTATCAACAGGCTCGATGTCGCCATTGCCTACGACCTGCCCGAGCTTGTCGGCAAGTACAAAAAGTCCGTCGAGGCTATTTTGCATCAGGAAGAGATAGCTGCCGCTGCAGATGCGCAACCCGTTGCGACGCCAGCCCCAGCAGCAGCACAACAGCAACAAAAGCCTGCAGCACGAAGTGGAGCATCGAGAATATCTCTGAGTTGAGAGGACACGCGCGGCGAGGAACGATATCCGGATATTTCGGAAGTTTCGTCGGGTTGGAGGCCATGCTTTTGCGAGGGCAGTGGGCTTTTCTGGAAATAATTCGCGGGGTGGCGCTAACAGTATGGGTAAAAATTACGTAATCGGTTTGACATATTTTTTTCTTTTTGTTTTTTTTCGTGAAGTCACTAAAAATATTCACGAAGGTTATTTCTTTCTTCATTTTATTTGATTGAATATTTATCTGATGAGCGGTGTTTTAACGAAATTTTAACAATTTTTTTTCGTAATAAAATACGAATAAAACGTAGCTGGGGCGTTGCCGCGACACTTTTCATAATTGATAGAAATCAGCAGTGGATTATTTTTAGAAAATAATCAACCTTGCGACAAAAATACACCACGAAGACGGAGAAGCTCTGAAATAACGGTATCGCCTCTCGGCTCAGAGACATCCGAAGGACAGTTAAGGAAGATTTACATGCTTCGAAGGTGAACATCGGGGAAAGAATAAGAAACAATTTCAATCGACCCTTTTATAGGTTGTTGATAATAGGTCAAGGGCAAAACACGGCGGTTAGCTGATCTGCCGGATCGAATTAAAGAGAAGAACGACGGGTTCTTCGAACTTGTCGATCAGTGAGAATATTTACAACGTTTACCATTAAAAGCGAAATAAGATTATGAAAGAACATCTAATAATAATAATAATAAACTTAGCATCGTTGAGCAATCGAGAAATGCACATTCTTGAGAATTTGGAAAGTCCGGTTTTTATAGTACCAACGTTATACATTATTTCAAACAATTTTAAAGTTATTATTAGTCTGACGAATTTTTTAGCTGTGTTACAATATGTTATGTATCAAAAAATATCTTCTTTAAGATATATATCAACTTGTTGCCATTTTCGGAAAGAAGAGATAACTGAAATGACTTTCAATGTTGTCGGTTAGCGATACATAATATGTTATAAAATGACAGTATATTTTTTGTAATAGCCTATAACGATTTAAAAGAATAAACACGTTAACAAAAACAGATCTTCCATATATAATATATACATACACACACATATGCGCACGAAAAAAAACATCGAGTTAATAAAAAAACTAATTTTATCCCGCCAATAAAATGCACACACGTGCGGAAGTGATTAACTAATGTTTATTTAGTTTACGTCTTGATGATAATTTTTCCTCAAACTGTGAAAACATGTGAGAACGAGAGAACAAGTGTGAATGAGCGAAGAAAAGGATTGTTTTTTTTTTACTTTTCTTCCACCAAAGGGATTATATCTTAATTTACTAATTGTGTTCATATAACAACGAAAGAAAAACACAAAATCCACAATGTACTTCAACCTGTATAGGCTTCGTCGTCTCTCTTATAAAAAAAAAGTCTTTGTACTTTGTTAATGCTGTACAATCCACAGCTGTCTGCAAATACTGCGCCTCTTCTGTCGATATATTTTTTGGTTTAATTGCGTTACTATAATAATTATTTACTTCGAGTAATAAGGAACAGTGGTGAGTTTTGACTGAAAAATGGTTTGATTTTAACATTGTTCTATTACCTCATGATATAAATACTGAATTTAAAATATGGTTTTTATTTCTATTAAAATAATAAAAATTGCTTATAGTACAACACTAAACAACTGTAATTGCTATATAAAACATACTCAAGAAATGTATTTTTTATAGAAAATAAATACAATCCTTATAGTATTTACTTTCTTTTTTTTAATAAAATGAATAAAGCATTTTTGTCACTGATTCGGCAAAGTTCCTTCTTAAGCGAAGATTGTTAATACCATAACTGTAATAATAATTATTAGAGCAAATAGGTATGAATATTAAAATATTAGCGATTTTAGAGTCAAACATATATTAAAGTTGTTTTTAAACGTTTGCGTTCTGCGAATACTGCCCGTGCGGCAATCCGCATCGTCCCGATCCAATAGCATAAATCGAAAAAATTTATGTCAACACATCGTGACGAAATATAATAGAAAGATAATGTACTATTGTGCTATATGGGTGCACCCAAATACGTATATTTCAGTGTAATTAAGGTTTCTTTTAAATTATAAAATGGTTTTGCGTTTAATAAATTATTTATCACTCTCTTGAGATAATAAATAAAATTTCTTTTAAATGCTTGTACTTATTTACTATTAAGCATTCGTGATTTTTTATACTTATTTAATTCTTTCCTGATTACCGATTATAAATTAATCTTTGATGTTGATTGTGATTCAATATAATTAATCTTTAATTAAAATTATAAATCTTAAATAAAATGCTTTTAAATTTTTTTTTAATATAATACTAAATTATGTTAGGTAGGAAATAATTGAAAATACTTACATTGGGGGTAACTTCTCTCAGCCATTCATCAGCCTGCTCGTCAAAGTCAAACTTGCAAGCTTTTCTAAGATCATTTGCTGCTTCTTCCCATTTACCCAAAAGTTGATTAGCCCTTCCACGGAACTTATGTGCAGCAGCACTGTCTGGATTCAATTCAAGAGCACGATTGCAGTCACGAATACAAGCATTCGGTTTTTTAAGTAACAAATAGACCTGTCCTCGTTTAGCGTACAAAAGAGAGCCCTGTGGGTTAAGAAGTATTGCTTCTGTATACAGTTGGATAGATTTTTCGTAGTCCTTTTCTACGAATGCGGACACTGCTTCAGAACGTTTGTCTTGAGACTGTTCAATCAGTTCTTCTGTGGGCTGCAAGTCATAATCACCCATTGGCTGAGGTGGATCATTATCAGGCTCTGTAACAATTTTATTTATTTATGGAAAGTTAAATAATCAAATTAGTTTTGAAATTTATTAATCAATTTAAAGAGGAATCCACCAAACCTATGACTCCAGTCATGTCCAATTCCAAATCGCTTTCTTCACTTTCTGGCTCTGGTGTTTCAAATTTGGATTCTCTATCAAAAGATTCGCTGGTATCTTCATCATCTTTATCTGATTTTGGAACTTTACCTCCTAATTTTTCAATAAAGTTTTTAAAGAAACTGAGTTCTGGATTATTAATAATTGAAGGCTGCTTATTGCATGCCTCAATAAAAGACCTCAGTTGTACTAAATATTCTGTATTGATTGGCAATGACATTTTTAAATCTGCAATAAAATATAACTTGTTAATACAAACATTAAATGCAGAACAAAACAAAAGCTCTAGAAATATTTTACATTATTAACTCAATATTTTTTAAACATGTGTATTACTAAAGTATGTACCTAAATAATTTTAAACTACCAACAACTATTTGAGGTTAAGAATCAAGATTTAATATGTATTTATAAATCAATACATTCATAAAACAAAAACTAAAGGCATGCGGTTTTACACATCAAGTTGCATAGACAATATTATAAAGGTTAGGATTAATCTAATAAATCCAGAAAATTTTTAATTTATACAAATTTTGTTCGCAAAGCCGATACAACTTATCCATTTGCATATAGTCCATACGCGTTCTCAATACCGCAAAGTACCTTTTCTATCTACATGCAAATCGCCCGGCTTATTTATAAATATTCAACCTACTACGCAATCAGCCGACGCAGAAACTTTTAATGAAACTCTGAAATTCGCCTGTGACGACTCGAACTTCACTTTATGATTACAATCGGCTCAACTATACCAAAATACGCTCGCGATAACGCAGTATTTCACTCTCCTGATCTAAGCCCGCATACAAAACGTTATTATACGTTATACGTTAATTAAATTACATTCATATTGCACTTATATTAGTCAGGGGCTAACAATCAAATCAGAATTATGCGTACTTACATACACACAACTCACCTTTTCGTTATTTAAACTCTGGAAGCACTAGAGCACTTTCTCTTGCGAGAAAGATGAATATGACGGTTTATCTTTACCGGGAAGCCTCTCGCGATTCTTACTTATCTCTCGTGGAGTACCGAACGGAGTAAACAAAGGCTCTCGGTTTTAGTTAGTACACGTACACCAGAGGAGACTCTGGAGTAGATATATATATATATATATATATATACACACACACACACACACACCTATATGCGGGACTTGCACTTGCGTGGTTTCATGAACATATTATACATATATCTATATGTAGGTATAGGATACATATATATGTATGCCGGTGCGCCGACGCCGTTGTGTCGTGCTGGGGTCTTATTCACAAACCAACTCCGGGTGAGAAGTAGTCGAAATTGTGGTTCTGCGCATGCGCGGCTGTGATGTTTTCATGTTGGTTAGTATTTTCCTAGATGAAATGAACCGCGTGAACTGAAGAAGATGAGTTGAGTGAGAACTCCTCCTTTCCTATCGTGCTTTTTTCTCACTTGATTGGGGGGTTGATGAGTTGCAACTTGCAAGAAATGAGTTCTAAATATAATGAGTTTTTTTACAAATATTTTGGAGCGCAATTCAAAATTTAAAATCTATAGTCACCGATTAACTTGTATTTAACTAGTTTAAAAAATTAACATATTTCATATACAAACTGATATTTTTAAGGATTCTTTTTTTATGTAACTAGCTAAAACAATTGAGAAAATTGTAAAAAAATAAAAAAAATACTCAAATATAAATAATATGTAGAAGTAATGTTCATATTAAATAAGGCAAAGAAAAAATAAGTGGTTATTAAAAAACTATTACAATTACTTTTTGTAGGCTTTCAAGATGCCAAGACAATAGTTCTAATCTATACAAAAAAAATATTTTAACAGGGTGTATTGTAACAGACTTATATATAATCTTTATAACTTTATCTTAATGAATTTTGTCTGAGCATTAAATTTAAATGAATAAAGAACAATTATAAAATTTATCAAAATAGGAACTAAATTTATTTTAAATTAAGTCTCTTGTACAGTCATATATGATATGTCTCTTGTACAGTCATGTTTGATGCCCCCACATCGGATGCATTTTTCTTGAGGAGCTTTGCAGTTAACTTTGATATGTCCGAAGCGAAAGCATCTATAGCACTGCCTTATCTGAGGATAGTAAATTTGGACGGGATAAATGACTTTCATTAATTTCGCTTCAGGGGGAAGCGTTTGTTCTTTGACGGTAAATTGAATGGTCTGGGTTGGTTGTATTTCTAAGTTGTCGGTATCTTTATTAAATACTCTCTTGGTAAATCTCCTGATATGGAGAATTTCGAGCGGGCCGATTCGAGAATCGAGCTCTAAATATTCTTTTAACTCGTCATCGGTAATATAGGTAGGTATGCCTTTGATGACACCTTGTCTTGTGCCAAGGTGGTTTGGGATGAACGCACGGAGGTTGTTTTTTTCCCATTTGTTCCAATTTGCAATATTGTTAGCAACATTTCTGTATTTTATAATAATACAGACTTTATTAAAGCTTAGTTGTTTTATTTCTATAAAATTATCTTTTTCGGGAAAATTTGGGATTAGCATCTTAGCGATTTTTAAGGCTTCAATTTTTTGGTTATTATTTGTTATTTTTTGAATGTAAACTTTAAACGGGCTAGGAGTGGTAATATCAAATAAAAGAGGTGGATTAGATTTTGTAGGCTGCGTCTCGTCGGAGTATGTTTTCAACTGGGTCGACTGTTGGGAGTTTAATGTTTTAGATTGTGGTGATCTCTGTTGAGAAACTATTCCATTACTATTTGTTAATGGGTTATGTGTAGTCGGTAATGTAGGTTTGGTGTTTATCAACTGGGACTCGTGCTCGTGGGAGTCGAGCTTTTGGTTGAATTTGGAACGGTTTATGTTTTCGAGTTTGAGATCGAATAAATTTTTATTTATTGGTTTTTTAGGTTGGTGGCTTTCTGGTGAAGATGATGGAGATGTTTGGAATTCTGCTGGTCTTTTTCTATTTTGTTCTTCAACTTCCATGGAGTTTGACTCGTCTGCACCTGACGTGGGCGTCTCCTGGTGGATGATGTTATTAATTTCGGAAGGGTTGGGCTAAAGTTGTTTATTTTCGAGGAATTCTCGGGAAATGGCGGATCATTGATTTTGTTGGTATTGATATTGGTATTGTTTACGTTGTGTCGGGATTTTCGGGGTTATCCTCTCTTTGTTTTTAGTTTTCTTTTTTGTCTCATCACTGAGATCGGGTTCGGAGGAGTTTTTCAAGTATGAAATTCTTTTTGTAATTTGAGATTGAGATCCTGACATGTTTTGGTTGCCTGGTATGGTGATATTTTTGTCATTCTTACCTTTACCTCTTTTGTCTGTGTCAGGGGTCAAGGATGGTGGAGGGATTAGAGAGCGTGAAGGGATTTTACTTTGTAGGCCTTCCGCTTTAAGCTCTGGACCGGTCCTCGTTCGCGGCCAGCCCGCCCGCGCGGGCTTGCCCGTTTACGTTCACGTCTATGTCGTTCGCTAACGGATTTATTGTAGTTTCTATCAGAACCGCGAGGCCCCAATTCAAGAAGCTAATTCTTCGATCTTAATCTCGACTCGATGATAGTTGGTGGGACGGGCCGTTAATGTTTATGAAACAGAAAAGATTCACGAAAGGACAAAAAGCCGTCCGCACTCGGCGGCATCTCTAGCCGAACTCCATACTGCTCCGAAACGACTACCTGCGCGCTCGATAAATCCCGGCCCGGAAGATACAGTCTAACGTTACCTGCTTATTTCTAATATGCATGTAGATGTCGCTAGAAAGTATTTGTGCGTTGTAAGAATCATTCGTAAATAAAAATACGTTATATATATCGCCAGTTTATGTACGAAAAGCGCGCCAATTTTTCGCTCAAAATTACAGTTATGTAGTGCTCATTTTTAAAAAGTTTATTCATAAACTTTAATTACTTATAATAAGTATTATATATAAAAGTTATTTAAAATGAATAAAGAAAAAGTTTATGTAGGAAAGAAAGGTTCCAAAACAAGGTATACAACGCGGCTTCGGAGCAGCGCTTTATCGAGGCAACCATTGAACCGGTTTTTGAAGCCGAAGCAGATTTGGAGGGAGTCAGTACATCTGCCAAAAAACTGAAGCTTTGTGATAGTGATTTTGATGTAAATCATGAGTTCGGTTATAGAATTATTAATTTTTTTGCCGTGTTTTTTCTGTAATATCATAACACGTAAAGTGTAAAACGTGTAATTCCGATATTGCATTTCGTGAATGCAGTAATCGAGGTTTAGGCTTTAAAGTAGTTATTGCTTGCTCAAAATGTCCGAAAATAGTTATTCCAAATTCAAAATTCATTAATAATGCATATGAAATTAATCGCAGAATCGTGCTAGTATTATAAAAAACTTATTGGCTAATTAATAATAATTAAAGATAACTGCAATCATAATTTTTATGGAATTCTGTTTTTTGCTAAGTGGAGGTCACGTAAAAAATATTATATTACTTATGGCTAGAGGGACATAGGATTTTGAGCAGAAATGTGTATCCATACTTTACAACTTGCAATACTAAAATAATATACTATATAAGTACGCCTACTTAATATATAGTAAAACATACACTTAACTCTCCTAAAATGGAATTCATATACATCACAAAAATTGAGGCATGATAGTTAGATCAATTTTTACCCTGCAATCGGATTTGGAAGACCAAAATACATCACAATACAGAGAAATCAGATTTAACAAGTATTATATTAATTACTTTAACTTTTAAGGGATGCAAGATATACAAGTATGACTTATTCACTATAATAATGCATCCTTGAATATCTCACATATCTCAAAAATTTCTCTTATTCCCACGCTAAGTATATGCCGCTTCGAATTTGCCGGTGAACATATTATCACTTCGCCGCACCACAGCGCGTGCGTGCACGATGCAGCGGTGTCGGCGGCTCGAGACTCTCTTTCTCTCCGAGTAGAGCTTGATGGCTCAGCTGCTGCCTCTCTTATATACTTATATACACGACACACAAGGCCTTTTATCAGGCGCTTCGTGGATTGGCGGGGGCGGTCAGGCCGGTTAGAGCTCGGCCTCTGCCGTAGCTCCAATAAGAATGGCCGCCGCGTTGAGAAGGAACAACAACCTCGGGGCTCTGCTGTTGCAGCCGGTCCTGCCCCGAACGCAATTTTCAGCAAGGTAAGCAACCCTATCTTTTAACACTTTATACATTTTTCTATCCTATCACATATCATAATATCATCCCTTTATTCATCCTGATAATATCGGGAGAAATAAAACGACGCTATGCTTGTCATGCACTAATACGCTGGACGCTGCGTCACTCTCTCTCTCTCTCTCCGCGTTATATTGACCAACAAACCCATGTGTGTACACGTGTGCGTGCGTGCGTCGTGTGCATCTGTGTATATATATATGTGCATTTAAATATATGGGTGTGTGTGTGTGTGTTTTTATTTTGCAGTCGATGTCTGGCAAAGTCGTCGGATCGCCAGGATATAAACGAAGGATGGTTCAGCAAGTTACTGGTGAGGAAAATCGAACCGACGAAGGAGTCACACTCGCGGATGCTGTCCGACAAGCAAGTCATATTCGCCCTCCATACCCACAATATCCGCCCTGACTCCTACGACAAGTACTTGAAGAACTAGTAAGTATTCCATTGTCATGCGTATATATATATATACATATATACATATAAGCATGCGTATACGTAATTATATATGGGAGCATGCATAAATGCGAGTTATATTATAACGCACACTTGTTGTTGACCTTTCGCCTCGCGATGTATATCTGTGTGCGTGCTGTGTATAAATATTTCGCGCAAACGGAGCGCCTCGATATTTCTTCTTTTCTCTATCTCATTGCTGACGATGCGTTCTGCGAGTTTGATTAATAGCGCGCGATGCTCCGTTAACTGGATTGTCGGAGCTATAGAGATGTATTTTTAGATTAGTGTCTTCCATATACAGTTTCGTCTTCTGGAGTCTCTTTTTACTGCTCTATACTGTATGCACTGTACTTTGCTTTGCCTTGTCATTAGCCACTTGTTTCATTCAGATGTTTTTTGGTTGAAGCAGAGTGTCTCTGAATGGAAAATTAACCAGCTCATGAAAAATTTGTTAGCTATATTTCTGTGCTGATATTGTTTACATTTTCTTTTATTCATTTACTAATCCTAATGCATTGTGTATTTATTATATTTAAAAATTTTTTAAGCTGCATTCTTCAAATATATTAAGTTCATTAAACTTAAGCTGATTAATATTTTAGTAACCTTGATATTTATTTTTAAATAAAAATTCTTGCAGTGTAATTTAAAAACAAATTTTATGTAAATATTTTTTTAACTCTGGTAATCTTAAAGATATTCTTGTTATTCAAAAATAATTGTTATGCATTAATCTTATCTCTCTCTTATCCCAACTGAAAGTAAACTTGTATCAAAATGTTTCATAATAATCATAGACGTCAAATACTTATGAGATAACAAAGTAAAATGCTTTTGCTTAAAAAATATATAAAACAATTTAATTTATTTTATACTATAAATTAATATTGCATATGTCCTAAAGTTATTTATTGATTTTGCAGTGCTGAGAATGTCAAACTCATTGAATCCAAAAAGTCAGATTTAAATCTAGAACTTGTTGGCTCCTGGACTGTTGAAGTTGGTGATTTAGATCAAGCACTTCATTTATGGCAATATAGTGGGGGATTTCAAAATATAGATAAAGCACAAGCTTTACTTGCCAAAGATGATGTGAGTATATTTCAAACAATAATTAAAGCACAAAATAACAAATTTTTACATGCTTAATTATCATTATTTTTTCTGTTTTTGAAGGATTATCAAAAGCTTCTCAAGGAACGTGGCAATTATTTGAGATCTCGGCATTTACAATATTTGTTAGCATTTAGTTATTGGCCACACATAGTTACCAGAGATGGACCAAATAAGTATGAGATTAGGAGTTATAGTTTAAAACCAGGAACCATGATTGAGTGGGGAAACAATTGGGCAAGAGCTGTAAGCTACAGGCGTAACAATGATGAAGCATTTGCTGGGTTCTTCTCACAAATTGGACGTCTTTACAATGTTCATCACATTTGGTGTAAGTTCAATTATTAATTTAATGAATTCTGATAAATATTGTCTGAAATGAAAAACCAATTTAAAGATTGATGAGCAACAAAATAAACATAAAGAATTCGATTTTATTGATTTCTCAAATTATATCCAGAAGAATTAGAGTAATTCAGAAAAATAAAAATTAACAAATCAAAAGAAAATTATCACGTGCAATTTCGTTCATGAATACATATTTTCCAGGTTATAAGGACTTGCAGTCACGCAAGGAGACTCGCGAGAGTGCTTGGCGATCGCCCGGCTGGGACGAATGCGTTGCCTATACGGTTCCTCTCATTCGCGAGATGCACTGTCGTATCCTTAATCCTACGGAATTTTCGCCAACAAAGTAGAAAAATAATACCGAAGAAAATAAAAAAATTTGCGCAAGAGGAGTGACATCGAATGTTGAGAGAAAGAAAAAGAGAAAAGAAGTATAAGCGCCATCCTTTTGTTTATAAGAAAGACAGTAATGTGTATGTACTCGCATTTGTATATCTGTAAAACGAACGTTAATTAACTAAACCGAAATAATGTACAGAAAAAAGCAGTAACGAAGGTTCGCAGCAGCAGCGTCGAATATATATATATATATATATAACGACGATGTATAAAAAAAATATTAATCAATGGTGATGACGATAATTTCAGTCCTTTGTAGAAAGTCACACATAGCGAGAAGAAGTTTATATAGCTGTGTAGCGGTTACACCGAAGTCATGTTGATGATTAATTAATTTGTTGATTATGATAGCGATGATAATATTCTCGATGGTGTTGATGATTATATTGCGCACGAGTCTCTCGTTCAGAATACGAGAGCTCGTTAATTATGTGCGACGAAAAGTTTTGCGACTCTACATGTTGAATAAAATAAGAGCTGTTAATCCAGACTTGAAAGAAAGAGAATCATTTGTATGCGATTTACGAAAAAACATGTGAAAAAGATGAAAGAAAAAAAAACTAGTGGGTATATATAATACAAAATACAGAAACTTGAGTATTTTTAATATCAATTTTTTTTATTATTATCTAATCGATGTTACGGAGCGGCTCTCCTCTTGTGTTCCTCTTCCACGCTTCTCCCAACTCCTTTCCGACGCTCCGTTGACGGTTCACGAGGTGCACTCTCTCCTTTTATGGTTTCTCTTTTCATTCGCTTTTTTTATTCAAGTTAGAAAATGCACTTTATCATATATATACGCTCTACCTAAAATTATGGGTAAAAATAATTGTCATAATCGTTACACATCGGCTTAAACTGTCGTCCGATCGTTATACATTATTATTATTAATATTATTATTATTATTTTTCTTTGCTACAAAGGTTTTCTCGACAGTAACACACTGCTTAGTTTACACACACGTCACATTGCATTTCTTTTTTGCGTCTTCCACCAAGGAGAAAAAAGTCTGCATTGTCTATGAGTTTATATATGCCTCTCTTATATTTCTTCGGCATAAATTACGATTTGATTGGCACCAAACCGTAACATGCGCACAATCATTGTCAACTAATGCATATCGTGGGGACGTTGACTCTCTCCTATATGTACTTGTTGGCTAGTGAGCGTAGCTCGCACATTGCTCGTACTTGGGCGATTATATATATATACGTGCTTAATTTTATGTTTCTTTTTAGCTATAACAAATGTTTCTGCGTCCTTGATTATTTCCTTCCATATAGTCTGAAAATTGTATTTTCGTGTAGGTATAAAAGGTTTTTGTTGCGGTACGGTTATTTTAGTTTTCGACTCTGCGTGCATCGACTCGGGCGGAATCAAGTATAATGCACTGATGGAGAAGTTTCCGGAGAAAGAATTATACAGCAGCGGTGCTCAACACACAATTTGATTTGAATTTAAGGTATAATATGATTATCGTATATAGAAGCGTTTAAAATAATTATTACTCGATAAATTGAATCAACCAAATTGTTAAATTTCTGATACAGGAAAATCGATATTATCAAAATTTTAGAGCATTTTACTCCGATAAGAATAATCCTCATGATTTTATAAAAACGCCCAATTTAAATCACGCTATATATTTGAAAAATTGGATCCCAAAAGGCACAAAAAAATTCGGTAATTCATAAACAAATGTTACAATATTGTTATATGCTAACTTTCATTGTTTTCGAATCCAATTACTCAATAACTCACAAAATACATCTTAACAATTAATTGGCTTTATGTTTACTTTTCACAGTATATTACTCCGTATAACATTATAGTAATCTGATCGTACGCAATGACACATGGTTACAAAAGACAGATTTATTTATTTATTTTTTTTTCTCTTAGAATTATTATATACTTTATTGACGTCTGCGTATGCGTGGGTTAAAATAATTGAATCATCTCCTACTATATAGAACGTTGAACAAAAAAAAAACCATATTACTTCTCGAGTACACACATATCGTATCGTGCGTTTTTGCGTATACACACTTTTTTTTTCTTCTCCCCGAGATGCGAAAATAAGGCGACAGAAAAAGAGAGGAGAGAACGCACCAGAGATTATACGCTTATATGCGCGCGCGCGCGAACACACAAAAGGGGGAGAGGGGAAAACAGTCACTAGGAGCGAATTCACGGCACTCGGATCATCGAGTTGGAATTTGTAAAACGAAAGATACGGCAGACGGGGAGAGAACAGCTATATAGAGGACAGAAAGAGAGAGAGAGAAAAAATGAACGAGACACACGCGCTTCCCTCTTCATATATATATGCACACTCTCTCGCGTGTAAAAAGGGATCTTGCGCGACGAGCTTATATACGGACAGAATTCCATTTTTTTTTCTTTCGTTCGTTCGTTCGTGTCTTTGGTTGGGTACATATGTAATATTGTTTTAACCGTGATAAAGTCGCTTTAAAAAAAAAATGTACATGTCCCTAATAGGGAATTCATTGCGCTATAGCGCATCAACTAATATATACGAGGAATGTAGTAATTTTAGGTATCGTAAGTGGTTGTGTGTAAAAAAAAAAATGAACGAAACGGATATATACGTGCGTATGTATATATGCAGGTATAATGTGTGTAAGGCCATTTTCTATTTATGGATTGATGCGCCTTAAAAAATCTATACGGAAATGAAAATACGGTTAAAATCGTCAATCATCGCATCGATGGCTTATAAAGTACGAGAGCTTAAATAATAATACGCACTTCTAAAGTGACTTTATCATGTGTTTATTATTTATTTATTTTTTGTTCGTTTACGATAGAAAAGCACGCATATACGTATGATATGCGCGTACGTCGCGTTTATATAGTATATATATTTATATTTATATAGTATATACAGTGTATAAACTAACAAAATGACGCTGAAATAATAATCTTTTTCTTTTTTATCTATTACACATTCAACGCTGCAGTTCCGAGTTCCGGTTTCTCTTGGCTATTGGAACTCATTTTGCGAAACTCTTTACTTATATATTCTCGTATATATGTATATATTACTTGACGATCGCAATAAAATGTGTGTATGCGCAATGCAATGATACACTCAAGCAATTAAGTAATTGTATAAAAGAACCACGCTGACGACAAGTTTAGATACTAAAATTAAAAAATCACGTTGACATTTTTATTATTGGAATATACTTCATTGATATTTAAGGTATAAACTACTCGGCGAAAAATTTCGTTTGTAACAGGAAATATGAAAAATCAGGTAATTTTTTCTTCGAAATTTCGTTATGAATAATAATTAATGATTAAAGATACATTCTAATGTAATATTAAAAAAAAATAAAACTTATCTATAATAATGAAAACTTTTGAAAAAAAAAAAAAAAAAAAAATATTGATAATGATTTCAATCTATGTAAATGAATGAATTATGATATACAAAATATTAGATGTGAAAGAATATGTTGATTTAAGTAATTGTATATAACTTTTATTATCAAATAGTTCTTCATGTTTGCCATTACAATATTCAAGATGAAAAAATTCTCTCCAGGTTTCGAGTTTTCTTCTTTGGTAGAAGAACCTTTTTTACAAATAAGTTCAATAAAAGAATTCTCAGCGTAGTTCTTTAAACCAGCTCCAGTGGTTTTCCACATCGATTCTTTTTCTCAATAAATACTACCGTTTTTTTTTTATTTTTTCATTTAAAAAAAGTGATTGGCTGATTGTGACACTTTCAGGTTGACTTTTTATTTCTCACAAGTTTCGTGTTCTCCCCCGTTCCACACACCGACCCTCTGGAAAAATTTCTTCGTTGTTCCATCGCACAATCAATGACTTTTTTGATTAGGTCCGAGTTTACGTTACTTTAATTCACCGATTCTCGTTTTCCTTGTTTCCGCCTTGCCGCTAATTTATTTTACTCAGTACTTTCATATCCTTATCCATTCCTTTTCTCTTCTATCAATCACTTAGAGACTACGTATATAACTATTCAGCAATGTCAACAAATCACAAATACTATGCTTTTTTCCCTCACTTTTAATTACAATAAATTTTTCCAATGGGTGTTCACTCTCTAACTCATTTTTTCCCCTCTAATGTACACAGCTTACACACAAGTGATGTACAAAAAATTTCCTTCAAATCTAAAATCGTCACTACTGATTGGCACTATATATAGACAACAAAATCGAGAGAGAGAAAACCGTCATTTTTGTCACACCATTACGTGTTCCATACGCCAAAACAGCAAAGTTCAATAGCATCATGAATAATTTTTTTTTTCTTGCACATACATTTACGTTTAACTTTTTTTTTAATACCTTATACAAGCGTATAATATAATATAACTAAATTTCTTATATTTTTGTTGTCCTCGTTATAATTTTGTTAAAAGTACACTAACGACTTACGACTCCCTTCTGACGGGACTAAACAAAATCGAATATACTACTATACTCCCTTGCACAATCTACCACGAGTTTCATTGAATGTCATTCAACTGTTGAATAACGAACGAAATTCACAACACCCTTATGTAAAACTGTCACAATCACCTATCCGACCGCTGCATCGTCTTTTTTTATCATTTATCTTTAGTTAGACACTTTGTAACGTTAAAGTAATAATTATAGAATATTTTTTTATGATAATTATATCTTCGTATAAAAAGTTTCCTCTCTTTCTACGGAGAAAGAGTGAGTGAGATTAAAAAGTCCGTTATTTTTTCTGTTTTGCTTTGTGAATTTTTTTAGAGCATGTTTGCTTTTCATATAGCTTACGTCGGGATGTGTACTGGATTAAAGCGCAAGTTCACGAGTGCCAAGCGAAAGCCTTGTTTTAAACAATCACTGGATCCTAAACCCTTATGTTTATTTTCTTGATGTTGAATCGAAATTCAATTATATATAATTATTAATGTTACTTGATATTGGCTTTTCTCTATTAGTGTATATATTTTTCAATTGATCTAATGCTTTATATGGTAACGTGATTTATATCTGTAATTATATACAATTGAATGTCTTATATAAAACTTCTTATGGATAAGTTTTACGCTTGTCGGCAGTATCCTGTGGTCTGCCAAGGCTAAATTTTTTTTTCGTAAGAAAGGATAGTCGGAAATTGGAAGACCATGAGGGCGTATTAAAAAAGAGACATATTTGCGCATGTCAAAAATTTTCTTAAAAACAGTACTGTGATTTTTCAGACAAAATCTGTTCGTATTTAAAAAAAACGAGACTGTTACTTTTTGTTTATGTGAGCTCATCGTGTAATTCAATTTTTATTGCTGTTATAGAAAAAGAAATTTTCAAATCGTAGTAATTGAGAGACTCAACACACTCCTTCGAAATTTAATTAGTCATTATTATATTCGTCTTTACTTTGAATGTGATGATAATATATCTATATTTATATATGTATATTTATATATGCATACTTTTTAAATTAAAAAGTCGACTTTCTAATTCCGTAAATCGGTTTTTCAATGTATAAGAAAACATAATTTCGCGATACATATTTATGTATCTCGAGAAAAAAAAAATGCAAGACACAATCTAATAGCTAATCGATCAATGGCCAAGGTATTTACAAAGAGATAGACAAGAAACAATGGTGCACGGATTTTCACTTTCGACGAACACATTTTATAAAATCGGACATTTTTCCTATATAAAATTTCGATGTACGGTAGGTTATTTTACTTGCACGATTCAAATTCACAGTGTTTGAATCGAACAAGTGTCAAAATAAAAACATTATTTTTACTGAAGCGATTGTATAAAATTTTCGGATTCCATCGAAGCTTTCTTTAAATACATGTTTTCGAAGTTTCGGAAAGCTAGACTCTCTGGGGCAGACAAAAATTAACAAAGATAAACAAGTCTTTATATGTTGATTATACTTGGGTCAGAGATATCGCTTATCGAAAATTCGAAAAAAATATACAAAAAAGAAAATCTCCACGAGTTCAGAAAGAAAATATCTACACAGACTATTATGAGTATCAAATTTATACAAGACAAGAAACTATACTTATTTAAATAAAATTAAACAGAAAAGAAGAGGATAGAGACAGATAAAAGTTAACTTGGCCGTAAAAACGAATATTCGTGCTCGTTTCATTGGAATAAAAAAAAAAGAGCAATGAAGTATTTAAAGGTGATCGTTACGTTCTGATCCAATACGCATACCCGAATTCGAACAAATCGACACCTGCCTGGCCTGTATTATAAGTTAAACGAGCTCCATATTCGCGGGATTACAGGCGGACATTACATTGTAACACGAATTATTAAGATTAGAGACTATTAGGGGGAAAAGATGTAGAGCTATTACTGTGAGCCAGGCTTAACATTGAACCGCTGAGGCTCTCGTCATCCGGGTAAGACTCTTTCGAAGCTTCGGCAATCGCCAGTGCACTAAAAATAACAAAAAGATATTTTATTAACAAATGGATTATCAAATGATCGAAAACTCATTGAAAAATCAGAAGAATATTCTCACCTAAAACCGATTCTCGCGCTTTCCTCGTCGAACTGTTGCAGTTCTCGTTCCTGCTTCTCATGAAGCAATCGTATCCGCTCCTTGCGCTCGTGCAAGATCTTTTGCGTTTCGTCCTCGAGTTTCTTTTCGAGCAACGCCCGCCTTACGGACACACGATCCTCGAGCTCACGACGCTCGCGGTCCCGCTGGGCCTCCGCTTGCATTTTGTTCTTTGATTGATAAGCCATCAAAATCTCAAGTTCGTGATTTAACCTTTGCTGTAATTCAAATAGAGGAAAGAACGTTAATAAAATAGGATACACCAGTTGAGGATGTCAGAGCAAAAACGAATTAAGTTGCATGTTAATAGGATACAATATAACTCATTATTGCTCTGAACTTTATAATTAGCACTGTGATTCGCGTTATACATACCTTGAGGATCTGGCACTCAATCTCCTGCGATTCATCTAATCGAATGCTCTGCTTCTGCAGCATTTCTGCGATGCTTTGCTCATACTGGTCACCTAGAAGTGCAAGTTTTCGTCTCTGCTCTTCCTTCAACTTTTTAATTACAGCCTTTTGTTCATCCTTCGGCGTAGTCTGCAAGATCTGGGCCTTCAATGCCTTATACTGTCGCGTCTGTATTTTACATGTTTCCCTGAATTGCTTTCTTATTTGCATTTCTTTTTGCTGTAAACACATACACAAATAGTTTAATTATGGAACATTTTAATATCGTACAAATAGCAACAATTTCAAAACTATACAATATCTGCTTTACAAATCATTATAAAGTTATTTCAAACATTATTAATTCAAGACAACAAACAAATCAATTATTTCAATCAAGCGTATGACATTTACCTTCAGACTTTTGGGTTGTTGTTTGAGCTCGAGCGCGTGCTTCTTACGCAGATCACGTTCGGCTCGTTGCATATAATCTCGCTGATTGCTAAGTTCGGTGGAGTGTTGCCGATGAATTTGCTCCTCGCGTAGTGCATGCACCGCTCTTTGCTGTCTGTACTCTAGCTCCTGGGTTTTCTCATGATGGCGCAAAAGCATAGCGTGAGCTTGTTCCAACTGCTGCTGTCTCTTGTTTAGCTCCTTTTTCAAAAGCAAACGAATAACAATGAATAAATAATAAAAAGTTTTAATATTAATTTTATGCAAGAATTTTGTTAACTTACTTCACGCAGAAGCTCTTGCTCCAGTGCATGATAGGCGAGTAACTTTTTTCTACGGAATTTCCGTATTTCAAGATCGAGGTACTCCCGTTGTCCACGTGCGAGACGCTGTTCTTCCTGCGCTTCCATTTGCTTTAAACTATCTTTTTGACTTTGAAGAGTCGCGTCTCGTTGTCGCTTGGGCGTAACCTCATCTTGAGAAAGTTCTTTCTTCCACCTCTCCTTGTATGCCTGCATAAAATAAATTATAGCATTATTTCGAGAAAATAAATGAAAACATTAAAGTATCGAAGTGTAATTTACCTTATATTCCCGCTTCTGCTGAGCTTCAAGGGCTTTACGGTCGGCTTCGTGCCTACTCGTTATTTCTTTGTGAAGCTTCTTCTCCGCGTTTTGATTTTGTTTCAATTTCCGATCGAGTTCCTGGTGATGCCTGGCCTGCAATTTCTCCAATTCTTTGCTGAATTGTTGCATTAGACTCTCATACTCTTTCTCGAGCAGTTGCTTGTGGGAGTCTACTTCCATTTTACATCTTTCTTCTAGTTTCACCTGTTAACAAAACGAACCGATATATTTAAACCTATCTATGGTATTGTAACAACAACACCTCTTTGATATCGTATTATCTTCAACTAACCAGTGCTCCATGATGCTCCCGCCTCATCCTCTTATAGCCGCTCATTTGCTCGTGCATCTCCTCCTGCATGTGCTCCTTCTGCTGTTTCGTCACGATCGACGTCGTCCTAATAGTCGCGAAATTATTCGCACCATGCTCAAGGAGATTAGCCGTGACGCCAGCTGACATCTTGTGGCGGTTCCTCACCGAGCCCGTGTAATCGTTGGCGTCGGCATTAGGCAACGGCAGACTGTTGGTCGAGGAACTCTGCGAGCTCGCCGATACGCCCATCGAGTGAATCGAGTGTTCCGAGGTGATGCTGTTGCTCTTACTACTGTCGCCACCTGTTTGTTCGTCGGGAGTGTCTGCGTATCAAAAAGTAATCGCAAAACCCATCAAGGTTATTTACAAAGGATATTGTTAGGTGCAAGGGGATTCTGTTTTTTACGTGTTCGTGCAAGTGCATCGATAATTAGGGTACACATTAAGTTAAGAAGATTTTCCAATTGGGATTAATAAGACTGTGTTTTCCAGTTAACAGTACAGTTGAAAATATAATTTAAATGATAGAATAATTTATTAGTTTGGGATTAAATTAATTAGTTTAGTTAACAGGTTAATAATAAAAATTATAGAGAACTTTCGTATGAAACAGGTAACTTGATTTAACACTTTATGGTGATTTGAAAATATCCATTATAATAAGAACAGAAATGACATTTACAGTACTTACCATCGGCATCGCCCACTTGACTTTCCGTTTCGCAGGTGTCGATCATCAATATTTTCTTCATTTTACGGTAATTCAAATTATCTAATTCTCGAACCGCTGCCTTCGTTCTTTGTATAAGGTCTATCAAAACTTGAGGCGAACGAGTTCTCGTCACAAATTGATGCTGCAAGGTAAAATTAATATGTAAGCATAACTTTCAAAAATTAATATCATTTAAAGATTATCATCATTGATACGTAAAAAATTATAACTTTTTCTCGAATCCCACATAAATTAAAAAAATTAATGACTCTCTACATTAAATAATTCTATCATCAATAATTAACAGACCTCCTTCATTTCACTCTGATGAGTTAATTTCAATTTTAAATTAGTTTTAAAAAAATCGATAAAGTTCGTACCTAAAAAAGGGTGAATTTTGCTTAACGGGATGCCATAGTCCTACCATTACCGACCAAGCGACTGACACAGTTTTAAGCTTATTAAAAATAAAATATGTATAATCACAAAAAATCAAGAGAACACTTCCCTGCG
>JAYJLV010000001.1:6734314-6799318 GCA_036873485.1 Torymus texanus | reverse complement strand
TCACCCAGTAAAAGTTTGAAGTCGAAATATCAAGTGGTTTTTGCAAAAACTTTGAACAAAACAAAATTCGGTTTCGTCCCCTTAAATTCATTTCATGCATTGTCTTGTATTAAAAATACTAAGTGACGCGATTAGCACGAGAGCGCTCGCTTGTGCGTGCGCGCGATGACGCTATACCGCGATGATATTAATTATGGCAGGCATGTGTGATGATTTGAAATATACTCACCGATAACAATTTCCCGGAAGTTGGCCTTTCGCTAGGACTTTTAGTAAGGCAGACCTCTACGAAGTGACGAAATACGTCCGTCCACTCGGCCGAGTTCAGTGTCGGTCTTTCGTTTTGGGCAATATGATAGAGAGCACTCATTGCGTTCATGTTGAAGTAGGGCGGCTTTCGTTCCGCTGCAAGTTCAACAAAAAATATTAACTAATATTTTTTAAAATGACTATAAATTATTTATTGTTGCAAAATTAATCTCATTGTGTGATAGTGAATAATAATAAGCACAAATAATAGTTTAGTCGAAATTATTTGATAATTAAAACGACAAATGATATTCCAAATATGAAATTGTTTTAATACTGAAATACTTTTTCTGATATAATATTCATTTAATAAACTAAAATCTCAAAACAAATGATTAAATTAAAATAATTCGAATTAAGTCATTTAAAATTTTAGGAAGTGATAAGAAAGAGGATGTTGGAATAGAGATACTTAATATTCTCTTGTAACAAGGGAAATACCGACTTAAAATATCAAATAACTTAGTCATTTTAACAGATTGAATACCTCATAGCCCATATGTGGGCATCACTATAACACTCCCAAGGCCCAGACAAGTCCCAATATTTTTACATTAGCCCTCAACCAGTTAAAACCGTTTTATCCATTTCCTATCATTAACCCACACATACCCAATTCGATACATGTGATGCCGAGCGACCAGACATCAACCTTGCCGTCGTACTGTCCTTCGTCCATGGCGAGTATGACCTCGGGCGCCATCCAATAGGGCGTGCCAACGAAGCTGTTAGCTGGACACTTGACACTTGCCGAACCGAAATCGGCTAGCTTCACCGTGCCGTTCTCTGTTAAGAGGATGTTACCGGCTTTCACGTCCCGATGAATGCGCCCGAGTGAGTGGAGGTAGTGAAGACCGCGTAGTACGCCCTCGCAGATGGCCGATATCTCGTCTTCCTTCAGCGGCCTCTTGTGCACCTCGATGATGTCCGAGGCCGAGCCGAGGCAGTACTCCATAACCAGCTGCAAATTCACAGTGGAAGAGAAAAAGAATAAGAAAGAAAAAATGAGAGAATAATTGTTAGTAGTTGATTTGTCGACAGAGAGCTGTTTATACATATAGACGTAAAATATCAATACTTTTCTGACCCAGCATTAGTATGTTTTCATTCAGATCAATTGGATTAGAGCTTTTGTTTTAAAACATGACTTTTAAAGCACAGCTTTTTGCAGTTAAGAAGAAATGTTTTGTTTTTCCTTTTTTTTTAACTTTTACAAACTAATAAACAACTGTACACCTCTATCTTTATATGAACATGAATTGCTAATAATATCTTTGAAAGTTTTAATAACTGAATGGACTTATTTTTAGCAAGTAATATATTCTCACAGAATTCAATAAGTCAATAATAAGCAAGTAGCAGCAGTAGGAAAAAGTAATCAATAGTCTCTCTTACCCAGGCAGTGTGGTCCCTGAGGTAACATCCCTTATACTCAATGGTATTGGGATGCTTGAGCTGTCTGAGAAAGCGTATCTCCTTGAGTATGTCCTGCCACTTCTCCATTGTCTGCTTGCCCAGATAGGACATCTTCTTGATAGCAACGATCTCCTTGCTGAGCAGACATCTGGCGTAGTAGACAGCTCCGAAGCTGCCATGGCCGATTTCCCTCAGATCTTCGAAGATCTTCTCCGGGTCGTTCTTCTCGAAGAGCTCGGCGATGTCCGGGTCCTTGAGGCTCCCGGGCCTCGGCGCGACAGGCATTATTTGGCTGTCGCGTGCCCGGCCCAGGCCCTTCCTACCCCCGCCCCCACCCTCGTTGTTGCTCGCCTCGAATTCCAGCTTCGAGTCTCGTCGACTACTGTTGTTGGCGCTGGAGGCTTGCTGCCCCTCGACCCAAACCTGCGCCGCCAGCTTACTGTCTTCTGTTGTCAGTCCATCACCCTGCTGCTGCTGCTGGCCGTAGGTCGCTTGGCCTGTGAACGTTCGATCAAAGGTTCATCGCTGTACAGCATACAAACATAATTAAAATTTTTTTAGGTTAATCAATGTTCATTATTTTTTGATAGATTTTTTTCACGATTTTTATATATATATAATGCAAGTTTTGCAATGTTGAGAAAGCACAGATGTAGCGTAGAAGTGAGAAGGCCAAGCTGTACAATAGTATTCGACGAGGATAATGCAATATTGGAATATTGGAGATTGTCGAGACAGAAAGAGAAGTAAAATTAGGAGGAAAAGCAAATACGAAGTTGACAAGATGAAAATAAAACTGAAGGACAAATTAGCATAAAATTGGAGAATTGAATAATGAAACAGAAAGTTGTAGTTATTTCTTGTAGGATTTAAATTTTTTAGTTTCGATGGACATTAGAAAATTCATATTAAATAATCAAACTCATTTATAGAAATATTATTTTTATTTTCTCTATAAAAATATTCTAAATCCAAAAAGTTTTAAATTAATTTTTAATTAAACTATTAAAAAATATTTTAAATAATTGTAAAATCTGATTTTTGTTTTCCTATATAGTAATACACAACTTATATTAAAAAAAAAAAAAAAAAAAAATCAATATATTAAGTATTATAATTTTATATGACCAAACAACACAAATAAGGTCAAAAAGGGAAAGAGATGCAAAGTAGATTCAATTTTAATTACTTGTAATACACACTTGCTGCTCTGATACAAATATTGATTTTTGAGTGTCATTTCCTCTTAAAACCTTTCAAGACAATAGAAAGAATAGCAGTGAGCTTAACAGAAAAAAGTAGCGCATCAATAACTTATTGATTTCATCACAGCATTTTTATCAGAACGTTTGATAAAAACAAATGCCTTCTTATGACAAAGACACAACCATTAATGTAGGTGTATTAATTATAGGAAAAAAAGAAAGAATTAAAGAGAAAGATCATTGAACCCAGCAGAAAGACTGGTAAGGATTACGTATTATATTACACCTCTAAAGATGCAAACTTGATCAAGTTACTGAAAATAAGTAATAGTAGATTATTTGTTATTAATTTGATACAAATAATTGGACAATTTTCTAAGTACTTTTAACTGATAATATTTTTTTATAATAATTAAAAATCTCAGCTGACACTGTATATTTTAATTACTTTATATTTATCATAATGAACATAATGAATTAATTCTAATCCAAATATTATTATAAAAGATTGATTTTATATCACATGCATACAATCTCTGAGAAGCTTAACAATTAAATAATAATTATTGTATAATTAATGTGTCTATTTTTATAATACAAGATTTTTATCAACTTTTAATAAAATCATCAAAATAAAAACAATAAGCAGTTAGAT
Source organism: Torymus texanus (assembly GCA_036873485.1). NCBI lineage: Eukaryota > Metazoa > Arthropoda > Insecta > Hymenoptera > Torymidae > Torymus > Torymus texanus. Next base: position 6,795,733 of record JAYJLV010000001.1, on the reverse strand, counting down.
AACATAAACAACCACATTACCAATTAAGTCAACGACTCAACCTTATAAAACAAATGATCAAATTCAATGTTCAGAGTCAATTACAGACCATAACACCAAGTAACCTAAGACTGCAGGCACAGACCTCAAAGCCTTTCAGCACCTTACTGACAAAAAACAAAGGAAACTCACAAAGCATTTAGAGATCAGTGGCGGTCCAGGCTGAGCTCCATACCAATGCAAATACTCCTGACTGCTATGTGTCCCCTGACTAGGAGACTGTCTGTGGCACTCCTGGATGAACGGCAGTTAACCTGCATCCCCTGGTGAAGTTTTGCCAGCCAGCGTTGATTTCTTTATCTGTCGTTGGTACCATTCACATTAACACACCCACCTTGGAAGACCTGCAACATCAGCAGATCGCAAGATGAGTCCTTTGCACAGTCACATATACACATCCGTACATCCACCCAAATATATACAGTTACTAGCAGTGGTTCAACAATTTAGCAAGTGCAACAGGGAAAATCATTCCCTTGCAGCAGGCAGGCACGCACGCACGCACGCGCACACACTCACACGCTTAGCTTATACACACCCATGAACAAGCAAGCGAGAGCGACAGAGATAGCGATAGAGAGCGATAGGCGAGGGAGTGCGAGACAGAGACGGACAAACGAACGGATGGACGGACGTCGGGCGCAGCTACAGGAGCGAGACGGAGATAGAGACACAGAAGCGAGAAAGAGAAAGGCAAAAGGAGAAATACACACACATACTTATATACTTATATGTGTATATATATATACACACATATAAACACACAGCACGCACCCAAGAGAGAGAGAGAGAAAGAGAGTGCAATAAAGTTTAATAAACGTCGAGAGTATATAAGAGAGCACGCGTGCCCTTCCCTCCCTCCGCGCCTTCCCCGAAAAGGCAGCGCAGCGTACAGCGCGCACATAGACAAAAAGGAAGAAGCTCCCCCCTAGAGGAAGAGGGCCTCGCTCACGCTGAAACACAGTATATACAGCGAAAGCAAGAGAGAGAGAGAGCGCGCGCGTGTATATGTATTTTTCTTTTCCCTCACCTCCAAAATGGCGAGATTAAACTGTGTGCGCGCTCGCACTGTACGCTGCCTGCTACTGCTGCTGCTGCTGCTGCTGCAGAGGAGGCATGCGCGCGCCAGCGGCGAAGTTCACGGCTGCTGATCCTCGCTTCTCTCTATCTCTCTCTCTCTCTCTCGCGCTCCCTTCTACTCACTCACTCTCTCTCTCTCAGTCACTCACTCACTACTTTGTCTATCTATCTCCATCTCTTTTAGGGGCTCTCTCACTCACCCACACACAACCATACAAGTTGTTCTCTATAACTGATGAACAACGTCACGACGATCATCCACTTCTATAAAAACACCTTAGTTCGTTGCTACGATAACGACGACGACGACCGCGGCGTATCCTCGTTTTCGTCGTATAGAATAGGGCTGCACACAGAACTTCAATGTATGCGGGGGGGCACACAACATGAGATAGAAAGAGAGCTTATACACATATATACATATACATACAGATATACACAGACGAAGGGGAAGAGAGGAGGGGAGGTGGGGAGGACAGCTCTGCTGCTGCTGCTGCTGCTGCTGATGCACACTCACTCGCACTCACGATGATCATCGACTGACACTGCTATATGTGTAACAATATGTATGTATATATATATATATATATATATATGTATATATATCCTGTATGTCTGTATGTGTATATATGATGATGATCACTTGGTGTTATCTCCTCACCTCGTAGACGACGACGACGACGACGACGACCAAGACGACGACGCGTTCTCTAATATATGTTCGGCACTTTCTCACACTCTCTCTCTATGTGTAGGACGCGAAGGCTCTAAGTATATAATAATCTCTTATACTCTCTTACAACCGCGCGCGCGTGAGAGAGAGCGAAAAGCCCCCGGAAAGTACACGCCCCGTACGTGTCATGCAGGCAAGGCGCGCGCTCTCTCTCTCTCTCTCTCTCTCTCTTTCTCTCTCTCTGCTGCTCGCCAGCTCGCGGACCGACGAACGAACAACTCGTCGAGAGAGTGAGTGAGTGAGACGACACTCGCGCACGTATATAAACGCACACACAGAGAAACAGAGAGGATGTATATCCTCTAATATACGCGATCGCGCGGGCGCGCGTAAGAGAGAGAAAGAGAGTCACGATATATACGACGTCGACTCTTTCGCTTATATTATACAGGCAGGCGGTCGACGACGACGGGAGCAACGAGCGCGAGCGGACGAACGACGACGACGACGGCGGTAGCGGCAGCGGCAGCGGCGGCGGCGGCTGTCTCTCTGTAATCTGTATATAGGTATATATATGGACGTTTTGTAGGAGGCAGTAGTGGTGCGCAAGCTGGCTGGCGCGGTAATATAGCTGCTATCTCTCTCTCTCTCTCTCTCTCTTGCTCTTGCTCGCGCTTTCGCGAGTATATATGTATACGCGTTAATGTACCTAGTGTATACCGACTCGGGGCGCTGCTGCTGCTGCTGCCTGCTGCTACTGCTATCCTGTCTGTATATATGTATCTCTCTCTGTTTCGTTCCTATTGCTGTGTGAAAGATAGAGAGAGATGGATCGTGAGCGTGGCTCATGCCTAGCTCCGTCCTCGTCGAGGTATACACTGGGTATAATCGTCAGATGGGACTGTCTTTGTCGAAAGGGAAGAAGGTGGTGGTGGTGGTGGTGGCGGAGGAGGAGGAGGAGGAGGAGGGTGGGTGAGAAAAGAGAGAGACGGACGCGAGACGGTTTACGGACGGTTTTACGACGGTTACGTGTCGTGCGCGCCAGTGGGGGAGGCGATGAGAGACTGAGAGAGATGGAAATTCGAGAGGGTACATTTAATTAGGTTTGTTGTTGTTGTGTATATATTAGCCGGCGAGGGTGTAATGTAAACAGATGCGGGAGGGGAGGAGAGACATCTTAGACGAGCTTGCGAGAATCCTTTGAAAAAGCTGCGGGTAAAATGTTAGAGGTAAAAATTTTTTTAGTATATTGGCGGTTTTAAAGGTTTGTATTGAAAGCGCTTTTTATATTTCGAATGTAAATGAATGTTTAGAAACTTTTTAATTTTCAGGGAACGAGGGAATCTGTTTAGAGACTCCGAAATGGCTTATTTTGGAACAAAACTGGCTAAATAGTCTATTTTGCAATACGTAATAAGTGTTTTTTAAATGTTGTTGGTAATCATGGAACAACACTTGGAGTTGTTATATGTAATGTACGAAAAATTCGAAAACAACGAGTGAAATCGTTTCGAGGCAGAGCATTTTCTACTCTTCGAAATTTCGGAGCTTTCACTCTTACGTGATAATTTAAAGTAAAAATTTAATTCGCCACATGGGTGTTCCTGTACAAGTATAATTATATTACGCTTTATGTAAAATACAGTTTATTATACATAAAATATTTCGCTGTAGAAAAGTTTTAAGTATAATTAGTATATATCGATTTAAAGACGCGCTAGTTATAAACTACGCGGAGTACAGTTGCTTGAGAAAAATTATACTCATATACACTATTTGTTACCCATGAGGTCTGAACTAGTTAGTTATTTATTACTAAAACTTTATATTAAAATTTATAATTGTTCACAAACTACCGAGATTATAATATAATTTTCTAATTATATTTCCATTTAAAGACCGAACCTCCTTAACAACCAAAACCACAATTTTCCTCCATATATAAACTTCCAATCCCCCGCCACACCGTAACAATATAGATCGACATTCTCCTCACACAATTTCCATGGTTTTTCCATCAACGGAAACTCTGACCGTCACACACAGAGCATGAGGTTATAGTAGCGCCTGCACCATCATATACACATATACAATTCTCTCTCCCTTCCCCTCTTCGTTTTCTCTCCCATTCCATGCGTCTATATACGATTCCTTCCCTCCTTCCTTCCCTCCCACCCCCCGCAATTTTCCTTCTCTCTCAACACTATAATACTCGCACGCGGAGGAAACTCACTCACGCAGGCGTACACGCACACCCGTATACGCGCCGCGGTTTCTCTCGGTTTCTCCTTGCCCAATTCTCTTCGTATATAACATATACCACCACATGGATTCTCATTAGTCAATTAGTCATCGACGGACGACGGCTCTCTATGTGTACATATATGTGGAGAGGGGGGTGGGGAGAGGCGTATAGCCTTTTTCGTATTATTAAAAGAGCGCTCCCGTTTATGCGCACAGTACAAGGTATGCGTATATATGCGTGACTGTAAGGTGTCTTGTACATGGATACAGCTATAGGTACTTACGGTAAGTATAAGTATCTATATATGTGTGTGAGTAAGTGTATATATATACACGACACGCATTGTTTCTCGCGCAGCGTTCACGCTGAATTTGAAATGAGCGCGTGATCCGCGGTTGGGGGCAAGGGGGAGGTGTATCGGCGTTCGGCGCGATATATAATTGTGTGTGGTGTTGCGATATGAGCAACTTTGTGTGCATGACACTGTGAGACGATTCCATCAGGTCGATATTTCGTCTTTTGGATGTCAATGAATGAGGTTGAAATTTATTGATGGTTGATCGATAGTCACGGGATTGGATCCTTTTTAACATAACTGTTATTGCAGTACTTATGGTTAAATGTATTTTCGTAGTTTGAGAAATTGAAAATGATAAATAAAATTGATATTATTTTGGATAGATGAAAAATCTAGGTATAGATAGTAATCATTTTATAATTGTTGTTACGATAATTAAATCAATAGAATATCGAATAAGTAGTAAGTTATTTAGTTACATAATTTTAACTATACTATAAAGTAAATAATTATACAAGAATAAAAAAAGATTGTATACAAAATAAAAAATCCGTTATCAGATAGAAGTGATTTTTAAAATGATAAATTCGACGTTCAATTAGCTTTTTAAAAAACATTTGTTAAAAATACTGTCAAAATTGTTCAATACATTTTTTTTATTCGTTTTACATTCACAGGAGAAATAGGAGAAAATTTCAATGGCAAATAAAACATAATTCAACTCGAGCGCAAGGAAAACTTACAACTTTAGTAATTAAATTTTTCACAACGTATCGCCTTAGCGTAGAGTAGCTAATTTTACACAGGATTAGAGTCTGCGCTATATATGCGCGGGTATAGCGTGAAAAAAAAATTATCGTAGAAAGTACATAAGTTAATCGCTGCAGATGTGCTCTGATTTTTTTTCATTGTTTATTAGCTACTGTGCTATTTACAACTATGACTTATTATTTAAGGAAGACTCATTAGGAAGTATACATTTTCTACATATAATTAAAACGTATAGCAATCTGCAATTATACTTGAGTTTCGAATAACTTAAAATAAGTACTTTCGTGCGTGTATTATTACAATGTTTAAGAACATAATTGTTATTGCACTCCTTTGCTAATTCTTAATTTTAATTTAAAAGATTTTTTCACGTGATCTTTTTAAAATTTTAAAATCGATACATTAGTAATTTATTAGGTTCCACTTCGTAATCATCTAATTAATAAAACAGCAAGAAGGAATTGATATGTACCGTTATCTTATATAGCAAGACTTAAGCAACACTGGTGTAAAAGCCAGTGTTCCGATGTGCGATGCGAATTCCACGAAATTGATCTTCATTGCTTCATCGTTTGCATTACTTTATAATTGGGTATTAAGTTTTTTTTAAGATTGACATCCCATTATCTGCTTCATTGGTTCTATCTACACTTTATGCACTTCGACAACTACTACTTATAAGCTGAATTCGTTTAAAAACTTCGTTCTAAAGAGTTCTTGACATAAAACAAACAATGCAAAAATAACCGCACATGTAGTCATTACTACTGAATTACCTCTTCGTGGTAGGAAGATATATACGCACAATAATTAAGTCATTGCAAAGTTGCAAGGAACAGAACTGATTGTTTTGCTGCTGTCAGGTACAGGAATGCATATAATAAATACATTCACGTGGATACTTTTGATGTAATCGCTGCGAAGAATGGAGAGAAAGTCAACCTAACAATGTAGGAGAAGATGAGCGCGAAACTGCATGTGAATTTCTGACTTTTCTTTTGTCGGGTTTAAGTGCACTGTACCCAAGTACCATGCGTTTCTACGATGTTTACATGATGAAATTGTAATGAAAAACTATTTTTATATGAATATAATAATTAACTTTTATGTAAATAAAATTTTCAATTATTTAATTGAGCTAAGTACCATACATTTCTATACTGTTTACAAAATGAAATTTTCCAAACGGAAAATCATTTTTTAAATAATTATTAATATTTGTTTATAATATATTCAAATTACAAATGTTTTAGTTGACTTTGGTTGCTATTTTGTGCTTTGCAATTTTTTTATAATTATAAAATTTTTAAGTAGTTTTCCTATGCATTTAAAAAAATTTGTTGAGATTATGCTATTGTAATGAATATCAAAAATATGTACGTGATTCATAAGTGTTTATTATTGTAAATAATATAGCATGTTTTACAAGACTAGCATTTGTGATTTCAATCAATTGCATTATATAAATGTTATAATTTCATTTATGTTTACTACATTTACAGATCATATTATTCTCTTATATTTTAAAATTGATTCAATTTCTAGAAAAAGAATTTTGTAAATTAAAAAGTAACATAAGATAAAACAAACTTTTTTATAAAATTGTATAAACTATTGCATATTCTGTAACATTTAGTAAGCTTTGTATTGTAAATAATAAGTGCAATGCCGATAACAGTAATAAACTCTATAACAAATCCGATTCTATATTACATTTCTTACATTCTTAATCACCTTCTCAAACAGGTACAACTATCACAACACATCTTTTCCTATATATACAAATATATTATTCAAAAATAATATCACTGGTTCCTCTCACATTACACGCCAGCGCGTCAAATGCATTACAATAAAAAATAATTATTGTCTATTGCTTTTTTGTAAAAAATACAATAGATCTTTGGCGAAAGATTGGAATTTTATATTCTCATTAAATCTTTTCAAATGTTTCTAACACCATTTTCGCATGCACCATTTACTTGTTTCCTCCTAAAATACTCATCAAATCTAAGAGCTGCATACCTAGAAACAAATTAATATATATATGTAAATTTTTAATTTATCACATTCAAAAAGTATATTTAAACTTTGAGCTTAAATATTCAAACTAATGAAAATGAATTCACTTAAAAATACTTTGACTGATTTATATAATTTATAGTTATAAATTGAATAGAAGATTTAACTCTTAAAGTTTCTAATTCTAAAACTTGGAATTTAAAAAATCACTTTACAAAAGATTCTTTAATTGTAAAATACTATTTAGTAAGAAGCATTTTTACACATTTTTTATATTTATTATTGTCACATTGGAGAGTATTACTTACTCTAAGAAATCAAAGTCGATCTGTGAATATTGACTTTGAATAAGAGCCCAACAGCCCCAAAAGAAGTGCGTCAAAAGCACAAACTGATTAACTTGTTTGTACAACTCTGTAACATCTTCTTCAGATACATCAGTAGTATTTTTATATGTTTGCAAGTAAATTCTTAACCAAGATTTTTGTAACTCTTCATCAGGATACAAAGAATAATCTGGATCATCTACACCTGTATAATCAAATTGTTATATTTTATTAAGTAAAATAAAAATAAATAATGAAATCAGAATAGTTTTGAATTGATAAGGTTTAAAATTACCAGCAAATTCAGCAAAATGGTTAGCAATATCAAAAGCTTGAGCATTGTATGTTGCATATTCAAAATCAATGAATGTTACTTTGTTTTTCTTTTCATTATATAATATGTTAGTTAATAACAAATCATTATGACAAAATACTACAGGATAATCCAACTCTGATAAATTGTTTTTCATTATTTGATATTCATGTAGTAAAGTGGAATGAGGTTTTATCAATTTTTCAAATCTAAAAACATTATTTGTTGTATATTGCATAAATAAGTTTAATAAATTTTAGAATCAACGTATAAAAAATATTATTTACTTTGCTTGTTTGTCTGGATCATCAAAATATTTTGGCATTAGACGCATAAACTTTTCAGTTTTTTGCCAAATTACAGGTTCACAATCACTTAAACCATTTGATGTGGGCCTTAGTAAATGCATTTTAGCCATACGTTTAGCTACTAATTCATATACTTTTGGTTCTCGAACAGTCTCAACGTTAAGTGTATCTCCTTCAAGAAATTCATACGCCAGTCCATTATTAAAGGTTGCATAAATGGAATGTGTATGTCCTGCTTTGTGCAATATCTGCAGGAAAAAAGATAAATATGAAAAATCTAAATTTTATATATTTTATTTTTTTTAAATAAAGAAAAACATACCCTTATGTTTCTGATTTCCTGTTTTCGATCAATAAGGAGATCTGTTTTGTGCCCATATACTCTAACCAGCACCATATTTTTATAATCATCTTGGCACCATATTCCTACCAATTTGTTAGAGATTCCATTGGTAAAAATCTAAAAAAAAATATTTACATTTTTTATAATTACAAGACAATATATTTATGTAAATCTAAATTATATCTATAGATTAGAATATTTTTATTGGTAATACCTTGAGTGACAGATGGTCACTAGACCATGAAGGCCTTAAAAGTTTTACTATTTCTTTAGCACCATTGATTATATTGTTCTCGCTAATGGTAATATCAAAGTGTGGTTCTACCTCAATTGGCTCCATGTCTTATTGAAAATTTGTTAGTTTTACTGGAACATACAACATGCATTCTGTTGGTAATTAAATTTATTTTTAGAATTCAATGATAAGGAAACTTTTTAATCTATTCCATGCTAAATTTATGTTTTAGAACTAGATATAATTTTCATAATTACATAAATCTTTTAAAAATATGGCTTTATATAGTTTTCTAATGCTTTAAAGTAATAATAAAAAAAAAAAATAATGCATAGTATTTCATGTCTAAAATAATTAAAATGTATTTTGAAAAGAATAATATTAGGAAAGTATATTTATACTAAAAATTTGATTTGTTTACATATCTTTAAAACAATTTAAAAAGTGTCAATATCATAATTAACTTACCCTTTTATTCTATACCTTATTTAAGAAAAGAAAATATCAAGAAAAGATACTTTTTACAATATAAATTTAAAATATAAATTAATTATTGAATATTTATTTCTAATATTTATAAATTTCTAATTTATTTTAATACTATTTTAGTTTTTAATTGAACAAACTGGAAAAATTCAACTCTTGTTTTTGTTTTTCAAAAATGTTAGATAAGGCAAAAAGTAATTATTCTCATTTGAAATCTAAAAATATCTGCAGTATAACCACAGAATATTTTAAATTCTGTCTTACGTAGGTCAATGTAGGAGTCCAACTTCTTACCTTTACCACACGATAGCTGGAGTGATACTGATCAAACGTACTGTTATCTGTTAGGTGTAGAGTGGGAGCTGTCTGATAACATATGACTTGTCTGCACAGACTGACAGCCTTGGTTCCATTATAGGATTTGAGCAAGGTGCCATTCACTTCTCTCCTTTCCTCTCACTCTTCTTGGCGTTGGTAGCTTACATGTGTCCACTACAAGTTTGCCCTGGAGTGGGGCAGATGTATTACCTGTTTTCAAAAGAAGGATGTGACTCTTGTTATTCAATTGCACTTTACAAATAAACTATACCAACAATGTATGTTTGCGCATGCAATGTACACCCACTTCACCGGCAAGACACTTATTGCAGAATTTAATTCAATTTATTTTATAATTGAATAATTCAACTAATCAATATAATTTTAAGAATATATGGTTACTGGAAAAACCAACTTATTTGGAAATATGTTTATATTTTACGTTATTACGTTTATATTAATTTACCTAATGACGAAATTTACACTTTTAAATGAATCACCACGTTAATTACGTATTGGGAAACCCATAAAATTTCCGACAACAACACATAAACACTAATTATTTCAAAAAGCTTACAAAATTATTAAAACCTAGTCTCAACATATTCATTATCCAAATCTATATTTATTGATCGTCTTGTCAAATCAACTTAAAACTACGCGCACAAATCAATAAAAACGCGAGAGCATTTTTACCAATAAAGGCAGAAATTTTCCAACACACAACGCTTGATAGAGCTTATATCAACTTCTACTAAAAAAAAAGAGCTATACCTAACTTAGCGCTCGCGCGCGCATGCATAAGCTAAGACTGACCGCAGCAGCAGCGTTACTCATTCTGACGGCCAAGTCCCCGCGGCATTTTTACGCTTCCATCAAGTATACATTCCGCAGACAGGTATATACTTAAGTACAAGTATATGTACACGTCAACGGCAACAAGTATATGACTACTACACCACTACCATCAGCTTATAAACGTTATATATATAACCTTTTCTCCGTGCGGTAGGTATAATAAAGGTATATATATCCAGCAATCCAGCTGCACGACACACCTCGTGACCGCGATCGATCGGCGCAGCGGGCGTCCGACGCCGCCACGCGCAGGGGTTAACTGCACGCCACATGCGCCTCAGAGAATCTATATATATACACGTACATAGTCGTGGCTATATAATAGTCAGTTAGGCTATAAGATGTTTGTCGTCGTAAAAGTAGGTATATAAGTACTTTAAGTATACGCACCCTTATTCTTGCAGACTAGACATAACCTCAACTTGCCCTCTTCATCATAGTATGCGACCTAGCCTTTTCCTGCCGATTGTTTCTCTTGTTATTATGTTGATATGTCCCGTCGTAGCCGACTATTACTACTGAAAATATGCAAGTGGGTGCATACATATAAAGTTATAAATATATAGATATAATGTGCAACACATTCGAATGCAGGACGCACGTGTACGTGGGATTTTTCCGGCGTATGTATATATGAACGATAAGCGCAGCGTGTTTTCCTGCTGCTTGTTTTTTTTCATATAGCGTTCCGTGTGCAATAAGCTACGTATATACGAACCAACACGCGGCTTATCGCTAAAATATATATTGTCTATATAGTAGTATATCTGTATGTACTTGTGTGTAGAGAGTAGAAAGCAGAGATAATAATGCGCGCATATAGAGTTATTATCGCTGAGAGCTGTGCGCTTGGTGCTTCCTATTCTGGAAAGTTGCCGGACGATGTAGAGAAAGAGAGAGTGGGAGAGTATGACATTTTATGGTCACGGATGCGTGCGATTGATGAGAATTGATGGCCCGGTGATCATCATCGTGTGATATATGTACAACACGAGGGCGATATTTGAATGAAAGGTGTATATATTATGTGCGTGTTTTTATAATGATCAGGTGAATTGAGTGGTCGCATTTTTATTTAAGTAGAGTAAAATATATTATTGTAGGTGTTAATGAAATGAGTGAAAGATAGAGAAGTTTTTTTAACTGTTTTTTTGCCTATTATTTTGGTGAAGAACATGTAATTATGAGATAAATTTTTCTATTTACAAAAAGCGATAAAATGTTGCTTATTGTGTCTATTGCTTTTCAACAGTCAAGGACTGGGTAGCAAAATAAATAATTTACTGCGCTTTTTAACGACTAGCTATATATCTTAACGTATATTACGTTGGCACTTCTCGTTAAATGATTTTTACAAATTAAAGTTGTCATTAATAAATTAAGGATAACAATAGGCATTTTTATTATTTTATTAATTTTTAGAACCCGTTAGTGAATTCATATAATAGGCAAAGCACATAGCAGAGTTATTCGACTGATGGCCATATGAGATTTTAATGTCCGTACGATTTTGTTTTCTACTACTTGCACGTATATTCGGACCTTGCTAAAAATATTTTCATGTTATTACGGATGTAATAGTGCATGCGTATATTTATATAATATATATTTTGATACGCAAAACATTATATAGATTTTATAGCACGTAATAACACATATATATGTAGCATATGTATTTAAGTAGTTCTGTAAATATTAACCTTTTATACCACGCTAATGTTGAGACTATATAGCGCGCTAAAGAACGATAATTATCACCCGCTACGGCAGGCAGCAGGCGTTTTTTAATTCTTGTCTTCCGCCGGTCTATAAACGGTGGCTTTAGACTCGCTTAATAGGTTTATAATTGTAAAAATCATATACTAACACGTGCAACGTAGAATTATTCCTTTTTCTGTATTGTTTTTATCTATTTTTTAATTTATTTATTAATTTAGTTTTTATTTTGGTTCTAAACTAAATAAAATCTATTTAAACTCTTCATTCTTCTTTATCATCAACCCGTATAACTTCAAAAGGTGGTTTTCATCCCTAAAACGACGTATGAACACTTATAAAAAATACATTTTTAATATTTTTCTACGTAGTGTTTGTTACTTGTAAGAAGACAAATAAAACGTGAACAATCGTACATTATTTTTTGGAGTATTTCTTAGAATAATGTAATATTGATTGAATAAAGATTTTGTGATAAATAAAAAATATCTTAATTTAGAAAAATTGGTTGTATTCAAGATATAAATTCACAAATAAAACTGTCTTTTATACAACGCAATATTTAATCAATCATAAAAAGTCATATTTTTAAGATGACAGAAACATCTTAACTGGAAGCGTAAATATAAAATCACGCGATTTTTAAGACGTAAGACGATGAAGCAAGTTATTCATTGCGTCCTTATATTTTCTCTCCAACAGTTCTATTTAAGTTTTAAGCATAGTTTCGTAGAAAAAGAATATTGTTACGTTTATCTGTTCTATTGTTAAAGCATAAAAATAGATACATTGGAGAAAATATTAAAAACTTTGTTCATATTTCGTTGTAACCAAATCATAAATATAATAGCCATATCTATATACGCCCCACATAAATATTCACTCAAATATTTACTCAGGTTTCGATTGCTACGTAAACTAAATTTGCACGCACTATTAAATATTTCAGATAAAAGAAAGATAAAGACATTGTTTTGAAACGTTTAACTTTAATTAAGAGAAATCGCTGCAATAAATTAGTTTACTTAGTATTCTTAGGCTTATTTAAATTTTGTGACATTGACGTTTATCAATCTTACACGGTTTTGTAAAGAGTATATTTCGTAATAAAAGGAAAACATTATCAAATTCCAAAAATGTATTCTATAAAGTTCCTGCCAAAATTCAGGAATCGAAACAAAATTTTAAAATCGACATATTTGTTTTTATAATCGTCAAAATGCACTAATTTAGGCGTAATGAAGATTTTAAAAAGAGATATGCTAATTTATAATTTTAACTCAACTTTTTATTTTTAATGTTTTTAATGTTTCAATTTTATTTATACGCAGAGAAAAAAATCTTTGCAATTAATGAATTATTCTTTTAAATACTATACGCCAATTGTATTTGTAATAAACGCAAATTAAATTATTATTAAGGAATAATTTACAGTATTAAATTTTCCTGTTATTAATAGAAATAATCCGTTTTTATGGTCGAATTCATATATGTCCTAATAATTAAGGAATATGTCTCAATAGTTAAGGAATATGATTTTGTCCTTCCATTTCACAGACCAAAGAATGTGACTTGATTAATAGTTAAGGAAACATGCATTTAATATAAGAAAACATTTCAAACGGATGGTTTTTAATAATGATCTATTAATGAATTTCATTAACTATTAAGAAATATTCGTTTGTCTATATCTAAATGTCGAATCGTTAATAGTTAATGACATTTCTTTAATGTTTTACTCTGTGTATATCACAGCTCACAAGAACTAAAAATTGATCCATTATTTTACGTAATTATTTATCGCAGTTTTAATTACAAAAAACTAACTTTTGGCAGGTTTTTCACTGGTAATACAACCATAACTATTTATCTCAAATATTTTCAAAATGAATTATAAATCTTTTGTAATTCAAAGCCTTGAATACCATTTAATCTTATATTTATAAACAGGATTTTCCTTGAATAAAAATCTGGGCTAAAAAAAGGTGTTAAGTTTTAAAGGTTAATGATCGAAATAAAAGATAAGTTGATTATTACTATCGTTATTGTTTCCTTATAAAAACGTATGTTTTAATAATATATGTTTTCAGAAATGTAAATTAAATAAGAAACGATGTAAATTAAATAAAAATACTCACCTTAAAAACATTATGAAAAATTCTACAGGAAATCCATATATACTTATTACAGAGTTCAAAAAACTAAAAAAACATTTTGAGACATACCTTTGTAATAAATACCTTTGTCATAAATGTTTTTGACTGATGCTTTATCTACGTCAGAATATAATCCAGTAATTCAGAGTATAGGTTCCAAAAGATCTCGGTGTAATGTTTGTTTTGTTTATATAAAGCTGTCGAACCAATAACAAATGTTAATGTTCTTTCATTTTATAGATCATAAAATTAATTAGAAAAATTTACAACCAACGGAAATGGCCTTATGATAACGTTTTAATTGCACAACCACTTTTTTAATGAAAATTGAACATAGGAAAAACTGGCAATAAATAATCACTGATATAATACAGACACACAACAAATAAAAAATAGTCTGATCCAGAAGATCGATAATCATATCCTTATGAATTTAAATGCGCTAATCTCAAATATGACCTTAATTTTGGTCTACCATCTCAGGATTTTGAGATACCTATAACTCTTAAAATTTCGGGGTGTCTCAATTTCAAGGTCAAATACATTATTTTTTATTAATTTATCAATGTTACTGTGTAGTTCTAATCATTTCCTACACGATACATTTTAAATTATCTGAATATAAATTTTCTTCTTGAAGATATATTAAATCAAAATATTCAGTTAATGTATCTCAGAGAAGAAATAATTATCTCGAGATGATTAGAAATTTTAATTTAATATAGCTTCAAGAAGAAAAGTTATATTCAGATAATTTAAAATGAATTATGTAGGGCATAACTAGTACTACACAGTAACACTGATAAATTAATAAAAAATAATATATTTGACCTTGAAATCGAGACACCCCGAAATTTTAAGAGTTATAGGTATCTCAAAATCCTGAGGTGATAGACCAAAATCGAGGTCATATTTGAGATCAGCGCATCTAAATTCATAAGGATTATGTGTCTTATGGATCAGACCACTTTTTATTTTTTGTGTGCCTGTGTAATTAATCAATATTATGCTTTTGAAAGGTACCAACAAATTTCCCACAATAAAATAATTAAAGCGTAGAAAAGAGCCAAAAATGATAAAAATCTTAAAAATTATGATAGAGTTTCATACTCATAGCCAGTGTCTAAAATCGACCACCATGTAATAACTTGTTTGCTTAGTTTTGACACATCGATTTGCGGTGAGTATTAAAGTACGCGCATAAGTCAAGCGTTAATACCAAAATAAATAAATCGTATTTTTTTTTCAAATTATGTTAAAGACAATTCATTTTTTTATTTGAATTACTATATGTATTGTAACGGGGTGAAAAGTCTGATACTCCCTATATAATAGATTCTCAGCTGTGCGGCACGATTTGGTTCGCGTCTATATATACTCGTACAACTTTTTATCCGTCGACTCGTTCTCGTTACCAGCGGTCAGCACAAAGTCGGAGAAGGGGAAGTTTGACAAGAGAAATCAGGCGAATTTAAAATAATCAAATTTATGTAACAAAACAAGTAAACATTTATTGCATTGAAAGTAATTACAAGGTCGCATTAGTCGAGATTTTTCGAAGGACAAATGTAGTCTGCTGATGCAGCACGTGCACATTTGTGAATATAAATATGCGCAACTTATACTCACACATCACGCATGCTATTCTTTATTTCTCTCGTTCTTCCACTCTTTCTTGAGCAATAGAGTAAAGAATGCAAAACGGCGCATACAGTGGGTTAGAAGCCTATAAAAAGTACGTTGAATTTCTGATAGCTCGAATTTTGCATGAAAAATTGTACAAAAAAATGGTATTTACTTCGTTTTACTATAACCGTGCCCGATAGATATAAAAGAATGCTTATCATTATGCAATAGTAGTATTTTCAGCGTAAAATCGCGAATGTGATTATACTCAATTTAGGCGCCACGTGATCTATATGTATGTTCGAGACTTTATTTCGTATACTACAGAAACAAATGTTGCTTTAAAAGAAATATTTTTTTCCATTGCAAAAGTATCATGAATACTTGAATAACGAAAAAAAATGCTTAAAACCAAATTGTTCATAATAAATTCGTGTTTTTTATAAGATAAAATTGATGTTTTTTTTTTTGGGTTTTCATAATTTTGTCATACAAATATTTTTTTATATAACTGAAATTATTGTCATCTGTATGATTTACTATTATTTTACCATATTTAATGAGACAGTTAACTTCTCGAACATACAGTAGGTTACGTGATGGATGTTGAATGGATAAAAATCAAGCCAAGATGGAAATACTTCATGTCCACGCTTATTTACAAGATCCTTCATACTAATACCTAGCAGAGTAACTCAATCTTCGGTAAAACACGACAACAAGAACCCTCAGAATGAATCCCTTAATCATCAATGTACCTTTCTGTAAATTGAATTTCAGGAAAAATACCTTTGCAGTAGAAGACCCCAGAATTTGGAATGAACTTCCTCTTGCAATTAGAACAACACCCAATCTTTGGTCATTTAAGAAAATGGTTTACCAGCGTTTCTACTCTCTGAAGGCTATAGCTGACAAGACATTGGAATTCTGATGAGCATTAAATCTTGTCTAAGGTTTTCCCATGGTTTTCCTTAGACCGCGATAGAGTGAATGCCGAGATTTTTGTAGACAAGCTGCCATGGTCGTACAAAGCTGTCTTGACGACCCCAAGAACTTTCTTATCATCAACTACTTATCACAGTTTCAAATCAGTGTTCATCTCTTCTTTTTTTTATTACTTCTTCTTTTTTTTTCTTTTTGACTTTTTGTTATTTTTAGTTTAATGTTAATTAATTTAAAAATTTTTGTAATTTGCACATACAATGATACAACTATACTACCTAATTGTAACATATTATGTATTTCTTGTGAAGTCCGCGCTTAAGGGATATTTTCTCAGAGCGTTAATAAATGATACTACGAACAAGCAAACGTGTCGCCTACATTATGTAAAATCAAATGCGGAATTGTGTGCTGAAAAATGATACTATTGCATAAGCATTCGTATATCGAGGGTAACGGGTGGCCGAGAAAGTCAACGCCTTCACCAAAGCTTTTGCTAGCTCTTATCAAAGCTTTATTGATACTGTTAAACAAACTTCGTCATAAAATGTTCAAAAATATGTTCTAAGACAGTCTACATGTTGAAATGAATTAATGTCGAGAAATTGTTTCCACGCGCGTGCGTGTGTGAATATGTTATAATAGTATATTATAGAAAAAAAAGTAATGGTATAATATGTACAGAAGTTTCGTATATATACTATTTTTCTTAGTGCACAAATTTCTTTTGGTACACTCGTTCAGATGCGCAAAATCGGATTCGCATTTGTTCCTTACTTTTCGCACTGTACTATTAAAGTACAATTATTGTACACAATTATAGGCAAATAATGTTTTATTTTAAAAAAAAATTAAAGTAAAAGATCAGTGTTCTTTATAGTTTAATAAACTTTCGTGTAATGTATGAGCCTACAGCTCGTTATAAAAAATGTGAATCTGAAAAATATCAAGATTTTAAGAAAAAATTATATTTTGTGTATTTTTGTTTTTCTATAATTATTGTACATGAGTATAGATTGATAATATTTTTCTTTTTAAAAAAGTGCAATTAACAAAACATAAATTTAAAAATAATAAGACTTTACTCGCAACACAAAAATTTCAAGTGCCTTAACGCTTTTTCGAGTTTTATCATATATTATACCTCTTACAAAATCTCAAGAATAAATGTGAATCCATTCTTAAAAACTTACGATTTGAACAAAATACATATAAAAAATTAATGAATGTTTCTGAAATTAATGAACTCATCTGTCAAATTAATGACATCGTTGATTTACGTATAACATCTCTATCTTTTTAAAAAATTTGAAGGCCAAGAATTAAACTCACAAGGAATATATCAGATCCGGATCACGGATTTTCCTTAAACTTTGAGATATATTTTTAGATGCTAAAATATGGAGAAAACCGTAATATTATCTAACACTTTAATTAACTGAAGTTATCGGGCCCGAACCAACTATTTCATGTA
Organism: Torymus texanus; assembly: GCA_036873485.1. Lineage (NCBI taxonomy): Eukaryota > Metazoa > Arthropoda > Insecta > Hymenoptera > Torymidae > Torymus > Torymus texanus. Next base: position 6,777,504 of record JAYJLV010000001.1, on the reverse strand, counting down.
ATTTTTTCAACTTAGACGTGTAATTAGAATGTTTAAATCTTCGAATGTAAGAAAGTATAAATGGAATACAATCGAACTAGTTACATTTGAAACGTGATTGTTTGAACTATAAAAGAGTTTTTTGATTACAAAGTAGAAGACGTTTATTTCTCATGACGACGTTCAAATAATCGAAAGTATGAACTATTCATTCAAAAGATGTAGAATGTTCTAAACTTTAAAAATGAAAAATCTGTACTTTTTAACATAATTGAAATAATAGTCAGCTAGTAATATCGGTAAATTCATTATTAATAAAGAGTATCACATAGTATCAATCATCAACAATGATAGAAAACATTTTTCAACTTATTCTATATGCGTCTTTTGAATTGATAGTTTGCATTTTCGATTATTTACACGTCGTCATAAGAGACATTTATTTTTTTTACTATTAAAATTATAATTCATCTACATTTTAATCATACTAATAACTGTTTTTTGCAACCTGTTGGAAATCGTCTGTTTTTCCCTTCATTTGTGAAACGATTTTTGGAGCAGTGCACGTGTGAATGTGCTACGTGGTAGTCAAATAATTTTTTCAGGTTTTAAGCAATGAAGATTCGGGTGTAACTATTTTAATCGTATTCCACTTATGGAAATAGCAGAGTTTGGGACTCGTAAACTAGATATTTGCTGCAAATTCGAAGTGAATTTTCGTTTTTTTATACTCACCCAATGTTTCTATGAAAAATAGTATATTCTTTTCTGCATTATAAAATGCATGTGAATGAAACTTTATTTTAAAAGCATATAACTTATATTTTTTTTCTTGTACAAAATATGGAAAAAATTAAACTTTTTACAATAACTTCGAAATTTCAATAAAATAGCAGGTATAATGAATTTTAATACATGATTTATCTTATGTCAAGTATAGTCAATGACGAACGTCAATAAATTCATAATTTAGATGACAATAGTGACCAATGGTGATGAAAAAAAACATAAATTATCTGAATTTTCGCATGGTTGTTAAAGAACCAAAATATCAAACTTTTGGAATCATGTAACCATTTAGATTTCGGTATCGAACCTCCTTAATATCGACTGATCATGACTTTTTTTATTAGATAACTGTTTTAATCCTAGAATAACATTAATTTATTTTTTAGACTGTTAATTTGTATTTTGATGTACGCTCACATTTTAGGTTTCACAAGTTTTTTTAAGATTAGCACACTCTTTGTAAGTATTTTTTTGAAAGAGTATGATAATACGAAGACTCTATTAAATTTTCAAAGTGATGGGACTATATAAAGTTATTTTTTTTTTATAGCGATACTCAAATAAATTTTTTGACATGTACGCTCTAAAATTTGGCAAAAATCGTACTTTGAGCTCGTTTTTCTTCTTTACAATACTCATTCGACGTAAATACATAGAAGACCCTATTTTCTTATATATATTATACAAGAAGCTTGATTTTTGAGGTCAATATTCATTTATATTCACGATACATCATAACAGACTGTAAAAATTAAAGGTTCTGTAGAATTACTCATATGAAGCTAACATAACACTTTTGATTTTATTCCGAAGTAAAAACTCGAAAAAAAGTTTGATTTTGAATGGTATGAATCTCGTGGATTAATTTCCTATAGTATTTTCTGAGCCATTAAACCTTTTTAGTTTACTAAATTTGTGTACTAATTAGAAAACGTTTATCATTTACACTATTATATTCAAGTTTATTATAAAAAGTATAGGAAAAATTTTTCAAACTACTCGACCCACCCGTACTGTATACAAATAACAAAATGTTCACTTTTACATTACAAAGTTTCGCTATACATTGAACCCCATCAATCGTTTCTTCAGAACACTATTCTGACCCAAATATCATACTATTACCTGCCCGTCTCAATCTCTCTTCCTGTCATATCCTTCCCTTATCCACACTCGCACACCCATCACACATACACACACACACACACACACACACACTCAACCTCTACCGACCATTGAACTTCCGGCGTTAGTTCTCGCCTTATGATGCGAGCTTTCAATTACAACGATCGTCTTATACAGCCGCAGCATCACTTATAAATCATCAACTCGCGTAGCTCTCGCAGCTCTTTTCCTTCGTGCCGCTGCTGCGTGGCGAACGCGCGTGCGACGCGCGGCAAAATGAGCACGCACGGTTCATTCAGCCGGCGCGGCAAGATAAGCGCACATCAGTGCAAGACGCGCGCGCGCGCAGCATCTTTGTCTTAACCGCGATTGCCCTCTTGCCCTGTACTAACCGCGCGAGACGTGCGGCATCCGCGCGTGCCCGACGTTGTAGTGGGGGATGAGCTCAGACATCGTGGCGCGTGGCTGATCCGGTTATTAATTGTGATATAAAATTATTATATATATATATATATGTGTGTGTGTGTGTATATATATATATAAATTGGACGTTGATGATGAGATTTTTTGAGAAACTGCGTGATCTTATTTATTTTATATTGGAGTTTTAGAGTTTTGGTGGGAATTTTATATAAAGGGAAGATTTTTACGATATTGGTCAGGAAAGAATTAAATTATCGCATGGCATAGTTAATATTAATAGATTTTCCGTAGAATTGTTATTCTAGTTGTTATGTGTCCAATTGTGTAAGATTTGAAATTAATATACAGTTTCTATGAATGTTTATCTGAAACTAATTAATTAAAAAAGGTAAATCGCTAAAGAGATTTATGCAACAATGACGTGTGATATGTAAATATTTTAAGAACACAAAAAAGGATTCCTGCGAGTATGAAACATAATTTTAAATTTTACAGATTTATTTATAATGTTATTTTTAAAACTGAATAAATTATTTGAAACCTGAATTACGCAGGATTGGTTCTAAAAACATTAGAGAAAAATGACGATAATATATATTGCTTGTATATTTAAGTATTATTATACTTGTATTTTCAGATTAAAATTTCAGCAAAATAAGTAGAAAATTTTCAGATAACAAATTGTTCCCGATTAGATATACGACTTCCTGATAGCACTGAAAAAACGTTATAAACGTTTCTAAAACGTCAATAATATCTGCCTTTTAAAGCACGTGCAAATTTTTAAAACGTTTTAAGAACGTTTAAATTTTTTTTTTTTTAATATCTTTAAACGTTTACTTGATATATTTCAATCTGATTCCCGGTTTTAAGAAACGAGTGATAAATGTTTTGATAAAGTAGGAAGATCTTGCAAAACTAATGCTGGGCCTTTTCAGTTACGTATAACAAATATTTTGAAACCGTTATTCAACTATTACAGATACAGTAGCCTGAACGTTTTTAAAACATTTATTATTTTTTTAGACTATTGTACTGTAAAATTTTGAATAAAAAAAAAAGACCTTGAAAATATGATCAAACTCTAATCCTCTCCTTCCCCACCCATGCATTCATTTTTATTTTCTTATTTTGACTCGTAACCTGAACATTTTATTATCATGTTAGTATTGTCGTGCGCCACTTATCGATCATAGTTGTATTGCGAAATATGTGTTTATACCACTCTAACCACAAAATCACAACTTTGGTATGATTTTTCGGCGCTCGTGGTATAAAATGCATTTCAAAACTGGTGCGTAAGTGGATTATTTAGCTCGTGTGACTTTTTCACCCGTATCGAAAAGTACTATTTCAATAATCGTTTTTTATTATACGTTTTTACATATTATTTATATATATATGGCCAGTTCTCTGTCATGTCGCAGATGAAAAATTTTTTTTTTTCGCTCAAAATTTTTTTATACTTTCTACTACATATTTTGAACTACTATGAATTATTTCAGATTCTTTAAAGGCTTTGTATCGGAGTTACGGAGCGTCGAAGTTGATAATTTTAGCGTTTTTGGAATTTTTTGCTAATTTTCATTAATTTATAACTCCTCCGGGAAGCATTTTTCGCAATAATCATAAGAATACTTTTTTCTATAAAATTTTCTCAGTTTTTCAATAAAAATATTTTCAAAGCTGTATGTGTACACTGTCACTTACATACCTCCAAATGCAACGTTAAAATTCAGAAAGAAAAAAACCGGTCCGAGGTATCTCTACCGAAAAATTCATGGAGATACCTTTTTATTGTACAAAGTATCTGTATAAATCCCAGAATGGTGCGCGTTCATTTTTTAAACGATTTTAAAACGTTTCAAACGTATTTATTCTCCAAATGTTTGTAAAAAGTCGCTATTGCTTTAAAAACCGCACATAAATTAAATAAACGTTTTAAGCTGTTTTTAGGACGATTTTTTGAAGAAACTTAAAACGTTTTGTAAACGTGCTAATTTTCATAAAAATGAACATTGTCCACGTCTTAAAAACGTTTTAGAACGTTTTGATGAAAAACGTTACAAAATGTTTGAAACATTTCCACTTTAATTTACTCGTACTAAAAAGAGAATCTAGAAATTTCTTATATACTGCGAAAAAAAATTGTTTGCTAGCTTCTTGAGGAGCAACGTACTCGCTTCGCTTGAGATCCTGCATACTAGAATCGTATCTCGATATACGATGGAATAATTTTGGCTCTACAACGTATGACGCAAATTTTGTAGTGCTTTATCGCAACTCCGCAATACTTCAAAAACACTGCGTGATGATTGGCCCTCGTTAAGATGGGCGCCAGTCAAGCGAAGGCGCAGGATATTTTTTTTCTTCCTGTCGCGCATAGCTCGCTCGTTTTTTTTTACTTGTCGAAACAGATAACGTTGGAGCGCTATTATCATCGTCGCGGTCGTCGTCGCCGTCGATAGGCGATTTTTTTCTCTCATCCCCCGAAGATCCGGGTAAAAAATTATTAGTTCATCGTTATCGTGGGCATTGAAAAAATTTATTTTTTCTGTTCTGCATGAGCGGCGTATGTATCAGTGGAGTAAACACACTTTTTTCGGTGGAAAAAAAATCGTATAGTCGTATCTAGGTACTTATATAATAGTACGAGCGTTATCTTATATTTTATTATTTTATGAAAAATATAATTTAATAAGAATGATAGAGGAACGTGATTTAGTAATTTTCATACAGTTTTTCATAAAGGTGCATGTGGATAGCGACTTTTTGTAATGCACTCATTGTCACAAAACAGTTGATAAGTATAATGGTTTATAATCGCCGATTAATTATACTTTTATACTAATTTTTCTTTAATTTTACAGTCCACATCTATTGCAATGTATTTGAATTAAGTGTCATAAATGTCTTTCTTGAAACTAACAGTGATATTTAATCGTATAAATAAAATAATTAATTTTCTCCTGAATAAATGAGATTTAAAAACAAGTGTCAACTAATGAAGATAATTTTACTAATGCAAAATTTAATAAAGTATAACTTACAACCCATTAAGATTAAATAAGTAGAAAATTAATCGCTAATTTGTATTTTAAGTATATCTATTAATGAACAAGTCATCAATTAATCCAGTAGTTAAACATTTTGGATCAATAAAAATGTACACATAAAGTTACATCGTTTATAAGGAAAACAATTTATCAAACAAACATAAAAGTTTGTATAATATTAGAGATGCATTAGTTAAAAATGCTAATCATAAATTTAACGATAAAGTGTATTATAAGTGATCATTTTTCGAATCAAGTAGGTCGACGATAATACACTATCCACTTGCAACTGAGTAGGGGTGATTGTTATAACAGGATTGTTTCTAGATATATACGTTATAAATGGTATACTATACTTCCTCATTAATTGAGATTGTCAATCTTATATGTTAGACTGGCAAAAGTGATACACGTTCCAACAATGACTTCAGGCTTATATATTTAGCAGTAGACAAAAGAATCAATTGTTTCTTAAACCGATTCATAATCTTCTTCTAATTTTTTCATGATAAAACTAGACACGCATCACACATATAACTATAGTACATTATTCACGCAACATTTATAGTTATCCAATAAAAATTTAAACTACGCATTCGACGAATCTTTTCAAATTTTTATAATCTTTCCTCAAACTGCACTTATTCGATGTTCCACCAAACTGACATTCGAATTAATCAGCTGAGATGAGCGCTGCATCACTTAACTCGAGACGAAGCAATGTCGTCTGCTGCGTGTTATTTTTTGCGACAATGAAAAAAAAAAAATACCGATAAATTAACAAGACAAATGTTCTGATTTTTCCGTAGCGAATATAAATTATGCCAAAGTACGACGTTTTATGAACGAATGTATTTTTAGCTAGTTAGCGATTTTATACTCTTATTTATAGACTTTAATCGTCGTTTATACCTATTTTTAAGCTCGTACTTATGCAAGATTATATTATACATTGTACTTAAGATCAAGCTACTTTTTCTTTATTTTTTTACAACGTTTTTACCGCTGCGCTTCCCTAAACTTTGACAACAGTGCATCATACCACTGTCATGAGTGAACGTCATACTTGGAAAACTACTATTACTGACGTATACACATCGATCTTCCGATCTCATTTTTACAATAATCCATAAAAATGAACAGTTCAACTATATAAGCCGCCATGGAAAAAATCAACATCCCACCGTTGTGATTCGTCTGGGAAACAAGATATTTCTTCCTTCGTGAACCTGATAACGATATACATCCAACAACTTGTATCACACATATACGTATACACATATATACATTGTCATCGATGCATCCATCGCGTCTAAGCTGGCTCGGCTCTTTCTTTCTCTCTCTCTCTCTCTCTCTCTCTCTCTCTCTCTCTCTGTCTCTTTCATTCTTATCTCGACAACCCTCGCATTGACCTGCGCCGCCCCGATAATAACAATATCCTCTCTCTTTCTCACTCACTCTCTCTTGTCGCACGTGACAAGAGAGCGAGAGAGAGAATGAGTGTGAGCATCGCATAATACTTCTTGTCTCTAGCCAATCCCTAGCCAGGATCTGCAGCGGCTGCCGCGTATATAAATTGCTCTGGCCGGTGTACGATGCAGCATCAGTCCGCGATTTTTCGGGCACACTATAACGTGTTTTAGCACAGCAAGAGTAAGCCGTGCTCTTTTAGAAGCCCTTCGTTAGGCTCGCAGAGTATTATTATAGCTTACGGGGTACGAGTATAGAGATATAATGGAGATTTTTGGAGAAACGAAGACTACTGGACTCGAACACCTGACGCTCGAACAGATGCTCGATGATAATCTTCCAGAGCCAATTTTGAAGGAGGTGAAGAGGATCATCTATGGTCGCGAAGTTGAGTAAGGGCTCATGTTTATTATTATATTTTTTTATCGTTCGGTCATCGCGGTTGTGAAGTTTGTTTGAAATTCGATGGATTACTTCATTGTTGGTTTATCTGTTGCATGAGGGAATTTTGGTTTTTTAATAAGAAAGTTTTGTTTTAATAGCTTCGTGCAATAGTTGGTTTCGAGCTTCGTGGATAAATACTTTACTCAATTTTGAAATTTTGATAATCATTTTTTTTTGTATGTACTGACAAAAGATAATATAGGTTCAATGAATAAAAAAAGGTAGTTTGTGCAACGTACTTGGCGATATGATACTCCCATGTATTTTTGCCCATTGTACATCAGGATTTGAAAATATTGTTTATTCTAAAAATTTTGAGATATCTTCATAGCAAGGTCCAAAAAAATTTATTATTCGATCAGTGGTATATTACACACAGAACCCATTTGAATTTAGATGAATACAATTTTTCTTCTTTAAGAAACATTCAATTAAAAATTTTAATTATATTAGCTACCCCCAAAATTATGTCCTTCTTACGTCTTGAAAAGAATAAATTTTGGGAACAGCTCTTATAAAAATGTTTTTTATTATATTTAAAGTGGATTTGGAATCAGATACCTAGTACTTTATAATACCGCAAACCAAATTTCAAAAAAGAAATTTGTGATTTTGCCATTAAGTTATTTCGAAATTATTAGAGTAATCAATATTTTAAATTCCTGATGTAAAGTTCCAGAACTGAGGTCATATTCGGGTTCAATGGGTCAAACTATATAATGGGAATATCATTGCCTAGCCAATCGCACACATACCTTTTTTTTATTGTGAGGCCTACGTGATAATTGAAGCTATTTATCAAAATTTTCTTCTCAAAATTCTCATACCACCATGATTATTTTATTTTTCCTCTTATACATTTTATTCATCGTACTTTCAATCGTTTTAATTGTATTTTTCTACACTTTTTGCTTTCTATATTTCATCTTCCACTACTTCATCTTCTACTTATTTTACTTTTTACTGCATTTATTCTCTCTGCTCTACCTGAACCTACGCATTATAGAGTTTCTAATCCTACAACTTTACCGATTTATCATCTCCGTTTACATTTCCCCTACAACCACTGACAATAATTAAAATAACACATGTCACATCATCTTTCTTTCTCACGATCGTACAGAAAAATATTCAATTTCCAAATTAATCGCGCAAGTTCAAGGCACTGTGTCATCACTTGCATGGATAGCGCCGCGGTTATCGTGCCGCTTCCAAATTATAATACCGTTATACTTTCAAACAAAACAATCAAACTTTCGCTTCCACATCAACGACGTATATCTATATAGGTACATACATGATAAATCGTCAAAATATCCCTCATACACCATCAATGTTGACATTAACGAACCTTTCATTTCTATTTAGTCCCTTAAACCTGCCAAAACTCGACAAGAGCGTGAACTGCGAGCTGAAGGGTTTCAAAATGGGTGGCGCAATCGAGGAGCAGCTCCGTCCACCACGCATCGTTCGCGTGGCTATCATACAAAACTCCATTGTCCTACCAACGACGGATCCAATTCGTGAACAGCGCGACGCTATCTTCAAGAAGATCACCAAGTACATTGAACACGCTGCAAGCTGTGGCGCCAACATTATTTGTCTTCAAGAGGGTTGGCGTGAGTACAGTAGCACTTAAATATTATGGAATTTCATTGCATTGAGATGATATTATAAGGTTGTAGTAAAGTAGAATCTATTTGAGTGATTGCGGAATGATCGAGAGATTGACTGTAAGAAAAGAGATTTTCAAGTGTTTCGGGTTAGGTCTTAGAGTGTAAGATAGCGATAAGTGTATATCTTTGGCAGAGGTGATTAATAACATTATCTTAGTAGAATGCTTAATCAGTATTGCATTTTTAACTGTTGTTTGACATAAATGTGAATCGCAAAAATGAATAAATAAATGTCCTTGTTTACTAAAGCCTATTGTAGTCATAAATCAGAGGGAAACTTTATGGTTTCGATTTAGTAGATTTATAAAATAGATTTAATGTATTACTGAAAGCTAAATTTCATTGAGGTACAGTAAAATTAAATTAAATCTTTATCAAATTTAAGTTAAATACATCAAAATTAATGCAAATTCTTACCGCACATTTATTGGAGAAAATTACCACATAATAGAAAGAACCTTACAATAAAATATAGGAATTTTCTATAATATTTTTCTATCAGTTTACAATATCAACAATTGTTTATCCCACACATTAATGTTAAAGCCACAAATATTTCATCTCTCTCCAAAACAGCTATGCCATTCGCCTTCTGCACTCGTGAAAAGTACCCCTGGTGCGAATTCGCCGAGGACCCTTTAACCGGTCCCTCGACAGAACTTCTCTCCTCCTTGGCTCGCAAATACAGTCTGGTTATCATCTCGCCAATCCTCGAACGTGACAGTAACGGTGGTGACGTACTCTGGAACTCATCGGTGGTAATCAACACTGATGGCCGTGTAATCGGCAAAAACCGTAAGAACCACATTCCTCGTAAGAACGACTTCAACGAGTCGACATACTACATGGAAGGAAACCTGGGACACCCGGTATTCGACACACCCTACGGCAGAATTGCTATCAACACGTGCTATGGCCGCCATCATCCGTTGAACTGGATGATGTATGGTGTCAACGGTGCTGAGGTGAGATTCTGTGAATTTGTCTGTTGAAGGTATAATATATTAAATCAGAAAATGCCAGAGAAAAATAAATGAAAAATGCAGAACTTGTTTGTTTTGCTGAAAGAGTATTGTTGCAATATTGTTAAAGTCAATATTTTTTATTAAAATACTTCAAAAAGGTTTGAAAATCCCTTTACACTCTCTAAAGTTTAAATACTTAGTGGAAATTGCTTCACCCAAGAAATTAGTGGAAAAACTATCATTGAAATAGGGAATATACACTAATAAATTAGTAGTTTTTTCCATTCATTTTTTTGGGTGGAGCAATTTCAACTAGTAATTAGTAGTTCTTCACTAATTTATGTTTAGAGAGCAATTTTACAACGATACCTAAACAACACCATACTAAATTAATGCGGTTCTCAACGACAAAAACGATGTTATATTCCAGATCGTCTTCAACCCCTCAGCAACGACGAAATCCCTATCAGAACCAATGTGGCCGATCGAAGCTCGTTGCGCCGCGATCGCCAACAGTTATTACACATGTGCGATTAACCGCGTAGGTACGGAAATATTCCCAAACCAGTTCACTTCAGGTGACGGTCGTCCACCACACAATGACTTTGGTCACTTTTACGGATCGAGTTACATTGCTGCACCCGACGGCACGCGTACACCAGGACTGAACCGCATTGCTGATGGTATCCTCATCGCTGAGATCGATCTCAACCTCTGCAGACAAATCAAAGATTTCTGGGGATTCAGGGTGAGTTTTTGTATTTGTGTATGTGTGTGTATAATAAATATACTTTCTAGAGATGAATTAATGAAAAATCCATTAAAGGTTAGTTAAAATTACTCCAGCGAAATATTAGTGAATATTTATTAATCAAATAGTAAATATTCACTAAATCGTAGTGAAAATATATGGAAATATTCATTAATGATAATAGAAAAGTTTCACTATTTTGATTAGTGGATATTCAATAATACTTCGGTGGAGAAATTTTAACTAATTTTTAGTGGTTTTTCCACTGATTCAATTTTAGAGAGTATAATAAATATATATATAGAAGATCGGTATGACGGTGATAGTTTATACATCCGTGTATGAGAAGCCAAGCGGTTGCGGATGTTAAGGGGCGGATAGTGTTAGAGTTTGAACACAGTACGCGATGGGATAACGTTGGTAGTGTTAAAAGTCGTTTTAATAAAGTTTTTAGGGTTGTGATAATATTTGGCTAGATTATTTCAAGTTTCTTTCTTTTTTTAAATGGACGATTATATGTTACGTCGGGATTACCTAAGAAGAACGTTGCGCAATTTCCTTATTAACTTATCATTAACTGTGACAATGTGCAATTATCAGTAGTAATACTTAAAAGTCAATAATACAGATACTATAAACGTACTGAATTATACTCGACATATATTGATATGAATTCACATTGAACGGGTAACACGAGTCGGATGAAATAAGAACTCATCTTTGCTGTTTTTCCATCGTTTAATCTATAAATAAATATAAATGCAACATGTAATATTTTTTTTTATTAATTATTGTTTTTCAAATTTTCTAAAATATTATTTTTTTCGAGGACACATAAAAAATTCATATTAACGAACACGTGTCATATTCTTGTTACGCAATATCCTCAATTCGAAAGACAAACACCATCAACTCCGCGCGCACGCATACAGACCATAAAAAAGTGATAAACCTATAGTCGAGTGTATTATGCAGGAATTCTAGCTAATGCGCATGTAAAATGTATATATGTGATCGGAGGTAGAAAATTCAAATGCGTATGTAAAATGTATGTGATTCGAGCATAGTCAGGTATTCTAATGCGCATGGTAAATGTATGTGATGTGTATATTCGCAGATGACAGCGAGACTGGACATGTACGCCAAGGAGTTAACTGAGGCAGTAAAGCCTGAGTTCAAACCGCAAGTCATTAAGCAATAATAATATCCAGGACCCGGACGACGACGAAGATGTGGTTTTTTGAATCTCATTATTTCTTTTTCTTGTGCGATTCTAGAGAAAGTTGATTTCTTTTTATTACGATTTGTTTTTTTACACGGTTTGTTAATGTTAAACTGTATAAAATGACGTATATCGTGCCAATGACTGTTCAAATGTATCCATGTATTGTATACTCTGTTACGATTTTACAATGATTTTTCTGTACCTGTTTTTACAAATAAAGAAAATATATTAAAATCCAAAAAATCATTGTTAATATGATTTTACTAATTCTAATGTTCATCAATATTGTGATTAATTACACGTAATCTAAGTAAATTTTAAGAAATTTAAAAAAAAAATGTTCTGAACGTTCTTTGATTTTTTTTTCATTTTCTGCAATTTTATTCTATTACTACTTTAATAAAAAAGCATAAATATATATTTAAAAATACATATGGTTATTTTTTCATTATAAGTGTACATATAACAAATTGAACGAATAATGTTTTATATAGAAATCCATAATCAGCGTTTTGAATTTTAATCCGATATCCATTACAACTTTTTTTGATTGAATTTCATCAGCGTTTTATGGTATGATAAGATTACAATTCTCTTATTATTCTTTCTCTTCTTATTCTCTTTCCTTCGGTCATAATTCACCAATATCTGATTATATTATAATTAATTATCTTTAAAACACGTATACTGTAAGGCATACCCTGTAATAAATAAACAACTAGCTTCCATCCTGTAACAAACAACTACCTTTTAAATTTTCATGAAGTAAGAAAAATTTGTAAATAAATAGAAGAAAAATATACGTTTTCTCATTTAAGAACAAACATCTCAAAAAAAAATATATTTCATTTAATTTTTTCTCCTAATCCGTTTTACAAGTAAAAATTATGCATTACGCCTACATTAAAGAATATTGACAAAAACAAATGGACCACTTTCAATTCTCTCCTCTGATAAATACAATAATCACCGACATAAAAATAAATCGCGGAAGTCGATCAAAACGAATCGTCCCGCCCTTATCTTCACCGACGACTTTTTGCCATCGCTAATCGTACAATTGTCTCGCGATCGAGTCAGATATATTTAATTTTTAGTTTATTTTTACTTTCCAGATTAATACAACTACGAAGTAACATTGCAAAATATTTAAGCAAATAAAAAATGTATAGTCACGATCAGTATTTTGAAGAGCCGCCTTATAATTTCTATATTTGCTATACTGTGTTTTATCAGGTTTTTGGATGCATGATTTATACATACATTTCTAAAAGTCAATCTTATATATTCATTAAACATCCGCTTTCATATTGATGTATTTGAAAAATGTTACATTTGCATTGTCTTGTTGTCATACCTGTAATTACATATATTATTATGGTACAAAGGGGGTAACTTTTACTTACCGGCCATCGAAGAAATAAGAAATAATATAAAAATTTCTTACTCATCATAAAATATTCTTGTTCTTTAATTTCTTTTTCAATTTTGTACTTTGTCAGAATAGCTAAAAATGACAAAAAAATTTAGAACCAAAAAATTAATTTGAAAAACAGCCGAAAATGTATGAGACTTTCATTTATAGCGTAACATGTATATACAAACTATTCCAAAGGGATTATTAAAAATTATGTTTTCCAACTTTAACCATAGAGTTTTAGGGCTTCAGTGTTTCGGCATACTTAACAACTTCAGCATAATTATAAAACCATCATCATGAAAGCCTTACCACCTTATTTAAAAAAAAAATTCAAGTTATTCCTTGCCTTAGTACCTAATTTAAAAAAAAATCCAAATAATTCGCAACTATAAGCTTAAAAGAATTATTGTTTACGTTGGAATACATTTCAAGTAAGAAACCGAAAGGCTATTGACAAACATCGTGTCTATATAAACACAAACGAACGGCAAAACCTTAACGCAGAAAGACAACTGCCCGCACGCATTTATCTCCACTTTTTTTTTTGCTACTTCTCGCATCATTCAACTCTCTCGCGATCGCTTGCTTGCACCGCATATATAAGTAACTCTCGAACGTTCTTATTCACGCACCAACCATATATAATGCATCGCGAAGCAGAGCTTATCCCACGAAGCTTGCGATAAACTCTCTCTCTCTTTTCCTCTCTCTTTTCCAGATATAACAGTTTACACAAAGGAAAGAAATCCGCGCTTTTATCGCGCATCCTCCCGCTATGTTTGCACCGCGCGAACTCTCTGTATCGTTTTATCACCCAGCAGTGATAAATAATATTATAATAACTATATTGTGAACATTTTCGCAACTTCCTGCGGCTGTTATATATATATATATATATATATATATATATATATACATATACTTTATTATACATATATAGTTGCTGCAGAATCACGTATACGCGCGCGCGGGGGGTATATAATGTGTTTACGCGTTGCAGCGCTGTTGCCGTGCGATGATGGGGCGTGAGACTCGTAGCGTATATATAACCAGCCGGCGAATGCGACCGGTACGCAATAACGTGCGCGCAACCGATCACTTCGCACGGATTTTTCTTATAGTCTGCGTGTTTGTAGATACGTACAGGGTTGTGTAGATTTTTTATTTGTTTGGAATTTTACGTAGAGGAAAGTAAAAGAAAAACAATGGATTCGACAACGGTTGAGCAGATTTTGGAAGACAACATTCCAGAGCCACAGCTGAAGATTGCCAAACGCGTGCTGTATGGTCGAGATCTTGAGTGAGTTTTCGTAGGGTTGGATATTATGGTATTCGGACTTGTTTTGGGCTATTGGTTTGTTTTGGGTTTGATTTTGAACGGTATATTTGAAAGGAGGATGATTATGGTGGAGAAACGTTATACAAAATTATATTATATTTTAGGCATTGAAAAAAACATGAATTAAAAAAAGACTTTAAAAATAAAGCTGAGATATTTCATTTCAAAGTTATTAATTTAACATGAATTGTATACTTATATATTCTAAATTTTTAAATTCACGGTTTTACAATTTACTAACTAGAAGAATTTGATATAGATTTGGAACAGGTGTGTGTCACCGTCGAGACAATGTGAACCTATAACTGTTAAAATTCTTTTTTTCTATAAGAAAGGAAAGGTTACAAGGGGATGCGTTTAAAAAATGTGAGAAAATTATTTTTTTTATTTAATAAATAACGATACAAGTCGATTATAATTGTAAATTAGTAGATATTTATTATTTGAACAAAGCTTTTATTTTCATCAATTTTAATTATTAATTTTAGAGAATAGAAATAATTTTCGAGTAATTAAGGTTTTATTATTAAATTACGGTTTAATACTTACGCAGATTCCTAAAATACTTCTTTTTTTTATAATAATGTACCTAACGGTAATATCTTCCTATAGGTTATGCATTTAAGTTCATGATTAATAAAAAGACTAGAATTCAATTTGTGAAAAAGTTAGACTATATATATATCATACACTTTTATGAAATACTGTTAAATTAATTATTGGCCAATATCATCCGTTATCTACTCCAATTTATAATAATTTCTTTTAACTTCATTTGATGTATTTTCTCAGATCAACAAGAATAAAATAATGAGCATTGTTTTCATTAACGCTATCTACTGTAGTCAAAACTAATATTTCATGTACGTCTTTTATATTTGCTTGCGTTTCAAATGATATAAGTAAATTAAAATTAAGAAAACAAAAACAATAAAAACTCTTGTCTTTTTTTGGAATTTCATTTAATGTTTATTTTATGGATGTTTATGTAAATGCAGTGATCTACTTACTCTTATATGGATCTTTAGATTTATTTTTAGCTAAGGTTTTTATTTGCATCGATTTAAATTTTGCTAGAGAAGTCTATTTTTGGAGTGTTTATTCAGTAACTACTATTTAAAATAATTTGTTACAACCCTGAATACTGCATGGGATAATTTGTCCTATAAACCCAAATTTATAATTTAATTTTTCCTTGTAATTCTGTTTATCCTTGAACAGAAGATAGTTAATCATTTCTTCAATTTTTCACGCTCACGATCGAAAATTTGATCAGATAACAATAAAAGTCTATATTACACAAAAAAAATTGTTATATTTTTGTAACTCTAGAAAAGTCTGCATTTCTCGATCTAAAAAATGATAAATAAAAAAGAACTATTAAAAAAAAGTTGGAGAACAAATTTTCATCAAAGATTGGATTTTTTATAAAAATTTCCGGTTTTTATTTGCATTGTTCAACATTAAATTTTTATAACTTTTCTCTAGTATATAATTCGCTACACGGAGATAAATTGTTGAGGAAAAATTACTATATTCTATAGTAACCCTGGAACAGATCAATTTTCTCATAAATGTTACTACAACATATATTTAAAATTGTTATTTATATAGTAGAAATTACAAAATTATTGCAAGTTTTACTATAAATTATAATAATTTTTATGGAAATTTGAGTGTGTCCCACGGTTACTATAAAATATAGTTATTATTAAAATAATTATAATAAATTTTTCTGTCATTTTTCTCAGTATAGGTATATAAGAAAGGCGAAAAAATCGTCGCGCATAACGCGGATATTTGAAAACATTTTTGAGACCGCCAGTGTAGTTATTTTTTGGTGGACTTCCTCATATAACGCAAGCATAGGCTTTACTACTAAACTGATTCCAAACGTTTTATCATCATTTTTCATGCACCTATATAAAAATCTCTAAAACTTCCTTAAATTCTCCCCTTCAAAAAAATAATTTCACAATCACTTGCCACTTTTCCGACTAACTCTTTTCCTTGAAAACAGGGAACTCAACCTTCCATCCATTGACAAGAGTTTGCAATGCGAGCTGAAGGGCTACAAAATGGGTGGCGCCCGAACGGAAGAGTTGCGCGTCCCGCGTATAGTTCGTGTGGCTATCATGCAACACGGCCTCGCTGTACCAACCACTGAACCCATTCGTACGCAGCGCGACGAGATTCACAAGAAGGTCGTCAAGTATATCGAGCATGCCGCTAGCTGTGGGGCTAACATTGTCTGCATGCAGGAACTGTGGAGTGAGTTTTGCACATTATATGTATAATTTGGTGGAGGTATAATAATGGAGGAGTTTAGGGAACGTTATTTTAAGTTATTTTATAAAATATTGAAATGCTGAGCAAGAACCGTGCTAAGAATAAAGAGAGATATATATGATAAAACCTGTGGTAATTGAAATACAGAGTCACTTTATAACTATAGGAACTGGCTATTTTTTTCAGTTCTTGCAAGGATTGCATAAAATTTTCATAAAATATTTCTTTTAATATCAAAACATAAGATTTTAAAGGAATAATTATTTATTTTTACTATTAATTAATTTTGGTGTAGAGACTTAAAATTGTTAGCAAAAGACAGAAGCTACACTAATTTAAAAGCAGAAAGAAAAACTAATTTAAAAAGATTCATGGTCCATTGCAATAAATTATTTGAAAATGTATATTTATTGAAACTTTAAGGAAAGAACTTGAAATTAAAGTAGTTATATCCTCCCAAAATACAGACCTTGTAAAAAAATAATTTTTATTTTACTTATATAACATATGGCAATGTAAAGCGTTATAGATGTTAATGAAATAGATTTAATAAACTGGGAAAAATTTTTAAATTCGAAATTATATAATTGCAAACACTGAAATTGTTCATTTAAGAAAATTGTTTCTTCAATAATTAACAAGATATTCACCATTGATGTATTCCGAAATAATCAATTAACAATGAGTAAGATTTAATTATTTATAAGCTCCATAAAATTTTTGGAAATAACAATGAGCTTGTTTTCCTTACAATTAATTATTTCAAAATTTGTTAATGGTGAATCTTTAGATATAATTATTCAAGAAACAAAATAAGCGTTTGCACATTAAAATTAAATTAAAATTTAAAAAATTCGAAACATTGTATGACTATTTCTTTTACAAATAATATCTGCTTATTTAATTTTAAGTTCATGAAGTAAAATAAAAATTATCTTCTACAAGGTCTGTATCTTAAAATTTGTTTATGGTACCACAAAATATTTCTAATTCTTCACAATCCATTTATACTTATATCACTTCGATAAGATACAATCATTACACACAAGATTAGAGTCGATTAAATAATAATAAAAAAAAAAACATCTTGTACCTATATCAAAATATTACATTTATCGTCAACGAAATAAATATATACCAAGCACTTCCCGTAAACTCCTGAATCACGTTTGTTTTGCCCAATTTCCAATCTTTTTTTTCAAACCAATCATCACCTATTGGAAAGATACCATTCATATACACATTTTCTTCTCGATAAGCGCCGGTTTAATATCCACGACTTGTCGATCCTAAACGATTAGAAACAGACTATTGGATAACTCTCAGCTTGATTAACGAGATGAACCTGTATACCGTCGTTGCGCAATGTTGAATAATACATGAGGCAATGGAATACCGGTTGATTATACATGTGTCCATAAGGCGTGTCGATTTTTAAAATACCACGAATGCCGGATTTTTCCCCGTTTATTAATCGTTCGCGCGTGCGAATTGTTTACAAGCTATTATAGAAATTAATTCATTAGACCGTCAATGATGATGATGATGATGATGATAGATATAGTAGCGTGAATGTAAGTTATTATCATTTTAATGCTCTGAAATAATTGATATATAGGATTTGAAATCTTTGAGTGAATCATAATGTATTCAGTAAAGCAGAAAAAGTGTATAGCGTGCAAGAATATTGAACTTTATTATTCTGAAACACAGCTTGCATCTATATAATTTATATGAAATAATAAGAGATATTTTATAAAATTATAAAATTAATAAAAACCGCTACTAACTAAATTACTAAGAGTACTTTCTTGAATAAAAGGGGATTACAAGTTTTACCAATTTTTATTATTATTTTCATTATATATTAGTGTAAACGTAAATTTTTCTCTATTCTTTTACAAAGACAAACAAATGAGTTTTTTTTTCAATTTTTTGAAACTTTTTTTTTATATTCTTTTTACTTATATACACGTTTCGTTAAAAAAATTTACTCGATTCGTTCCTATCTCGAACTCACTTATCATTTTTTAGAAAAATAAAAAAAAATGACATCTTTTAAAAATTCCACAATCAACCCCACATTTTTCCGTTTGCAGCAATGCCGATGGCCTTCTGCACTCGCGAAAAGTACCCATGGAACGAATTCGCTGAGGACGCATTGACCGGGCCTACAACAACCTTGATGATCAAAATCGCTCAGAAACATAACATCGTGATCGTTTCGGCAATCCTGGAACGTGACTCTGACAATAGTGACATTATCTGGAACACAACAGTAGTCATTAACTCGGATGGTCGGATTCTTGGTAAACAACGGAAGAATCATATTCCACGTAACGGCGATTTCAATGAGTCGACGTATTATATGGAGGGTAACCTGGGACATCCAGTGTTTAACACGACCTTTGGTAGGATCGGTGTGGTCACGTGTTATGGAAGGCATCATCCTCTCAACTGGTTGATGTATGGGCTGAACGGTGCTGAGGTATTGTGTAGTTTTATTTTATGATGGGTTTGTTGTATACTTGCGGAGTGGGTATAGTTGATGGATTTGAAGGATAATAAGGATACTGTTGGAGTGACAAAGGTAGAAATTATATGTTGAACTCGATAAATAGCTTGAAAATTTGTATATATACAATAGGGTGTAGTTAATTGCTTGATCTGTTTTACAAGACAAATATTTTTAATTCATTGATATATGTATCATTAGAAGTAAAGAAACCGGTGTAACATTTATAGTAAATAATATATACAAAACATGATTTCATTATACTCTGATAAAAATTCGTCTATCGTGAAATTGACACTTGCACGCACGATGCACAGAAATTTTTTTCAAAATCGAATTGATTGGTGAATGATTACAAAACAGAAGCAATGTTCGTTGTTAACGAACCATTAAGTTAACTGAAAAATAGAGGAGATTCATGAGTTACATGAAAACAATGATAATTGTGTAGTAAAATTAAGAAATATCATTTGTTTAGAGTAGCAAAATGATCCTTCAATTTTTTATTAATTATTACCAAGCAGAATTACAAAATATCAAATACTGGGTTTTACGATATTGGTTAAAAATATAGCAAATTGTATGAAAAAATAATGAAAGAAAAATGAAAAACTACGTAACCCATTCTTCAAACACTTATAAACTTGTATAAATACAAATAATGTCACGTATACTATTGTCACTTCAACCAACCAAGCACTCAACGAAAACACCCAACTAACCCATCTTCATCTCACAATTACCGTAATATTTACCTCCTTTAGATCGTCTTCAACCCCTCAGCGATCATAGCTGAAACATTCGAAACCCTATGGGGTGTCGAAGCTCGTTGCGCTGCAATCTCCAACAGCTACTACACCTGCGCTATCAACCGTGTAGGCACTGAGGTCTATCCTAACCAGTTTACTTCAGCTGATGGCCGTCCACCCCATAAGGAACTCGGTGAATTTTTCGGCTCAAGTTACATCACCGCGCCTGATGGTACACGTACACCTGGACTGAATAGAACTGGTGATGGAGTGCTTATTGCTGAGATCGATCTTAATCTTTGCAGACAGATGAGAGACCTGTGGAATTTCCCGGTGAGTGTTATGGTCATTGGTGGATTTTGGTTTGATGTCCTCGTGTATTTACTTTTTTGATTAAACGGGTGGCATGTTTATTGGAAATGTAAGATGGAAAAAATTGTTGGTTATCTGATGATAGCTATACAATACTAATTTATATTACTACCCCTTTTCGTTTTAATATGATTATTACATGTATAGAAACTTTTTCATTGCTTTCATTTTCAATATTTGAGAATTCAGATATTTTATTTCTTTTTTAATATTTTAAGGGTTATACTTGAGAATACAGTAATTTTATTAATGAACAAATTCAAACTTATAATTTCTTCAAATTTTACCAAAAAAGAATTCTTCTTTTCTTAAATTGAATTTAAGAGTTGAAGAGTCTGTCGAAATATTGAATCATATCAAGCGTATTTAACCATATCGTATAGAATCATTAATCAGACTTAACTTGTATAGTGAAATTACATTCGACAAGCCTATATATATATATATATATATATACGTACTAAATCTTAATTCTCATTACAGATGACACGCAGGCTGGATCTGTACTCACGGGAGCTCACCAAGGCAGCCGATCCCGAATTCAAGCCTCACATCGTTAACAAATAAGCTGTTATATTACATTCATCTCAACGAGAATCTCGTTCAGCGGAACTACCATCGTTATATTCTTACCACATTGCATTTTATTTCTGCTACATACACTTATTCTTTTATACCTACTAAATAATTTACGTAAACGTATATTTTTTCTATCTATAATCATCGTTAACGAAGATTTTAAGCTTATATTTAGTGTGCGATCTACATTAGGCGAAATCGGATCGCTGCGTATATAATCCGTAGCTGATTACGTAACTTAATTACCAGTGAGCCACTTTGTAAGCGATAAGAGTCGCTGCAGTCTAACGATGATTTTTTCTTCATTCCTTTTTTAAACTTTTTTTTATCTTGTATCACGATGAGCGATAACTTTGGTAAAAATCGAAGTGATAATGTATATATGTGCTTCGACTTCAGAATTTTTTTCTCTCGCTGTGTAACATGCTCTTGTATATATTGTATATACGTCAGCGTGGCAAGATCTGTGTTTGTATATCATTCTCTGTTTTTAATGCAATTAAAATATATTGTTAGATATACGTATACTTGTGTGTGTTTTTTTGTTAATGTGTTTGTTTTGACCTCTCACTTAATGCTTATTTTTTTTACATCGGTTATACGAAGTATCTGATAATATTAATATATCAGTGCGGTGTGTAAAAGAGATATGAAAAGTTAAAAAAAAAAGTTTAATTTTGTGCAATCATTGCAATATAAAGGGAAAACTTTATATTATGTTATCGAATAATTATAAGCTTTTATATTAATCTTACGTTAATTTGATAATAGCCATAATTATAGATTTCACTGATAAAAGTGATAAAGTATAAATACGATCTACTTAGATAATGATGAGACATAAATTTCTCTCGTAAATTATAAGATTTTGACATTGTGCAGTAGATAAGCGCGTGAAATTTCCAAAAGGTATCGGAAGATTTTTACATTGTCTAGATAACTTCAAACTTTCAGAGACAAATTAACACCGTCGCTGTTATATAAGTCGCATATAACTATTTTCGGAATGTTTGTTTTAGTTTTTATGACTTTAATAGATGAAATGATCACGAATTTTTCATGGCTTATTCCATAACAGATAATAAATCATTTTTCCGTTTAACGATCTCTCATTAATTTACCAACAAAACTTGTATTCAATAATATCAAATTCACATTAACATCAAAATCCATCTATTTTCGATTCCAAAATTTTCTCAACCTCCTTATTTACTAAAAAAAACTTAACATATTTAAACCTACACCTATAAAATCCTCTCTCCAATTTTCCTCTCAAAAACCTTCACTTTTTTAACGCCGCAAAAGCGAAAGTAAACCTCAACCTCGAGCATTCCACTGTACTCCAACAACGACGCACACATATCATCACATCACACACATGCGTTCGTGCGTCGTCGTCGTTGTCAGAATTTTAACGTAAATTTGTACGCTATTGGTCGTCTGGTGTCTCCCCCTTCTTTACCCGGAGCTTAACATCACATCGGCCACTGTGCAAGCAGCTGATGTGAGCGTGCGCGCAGCGTCATCGATGTTTCTTATATATATTGCGCAGCGACGTCGAACGTCGACGGAGTCTATATCCGTTTGACGCTTTCGCTGGATAAGTGTTTTTGTTTTGTTGTTGGTGTTGACTGGTGGTTATACAGTGGATTATATTGAAATTAGTTCCGGGCAGTTTAGTAATTTCCACGCTGGTTTTGATCGACTCATATATCAGAAGGTTTTCAAATTGTTCAAAATTAAAAAATAAATTTTGTTAACTATTAACGAGTTATCGTTGATTATATTATTATCACTGGTTTCTCGAATGCATTTTTTCAAGTGATAAAAAAAGTGCCACATCCTTCCTCCCACAAAAAATCAAAACAACGGACACAAACTACTTACTACTGTTCACCTCAACTCATACACAGGCATCAGAGGCGACATCCTATATATAACAGCTGAGCTTGGGACTGCGTATGCGTTTTAATAACTGCGCGTGTATAGAGTGACAGTACTGAGAGAGACAGAGCAAGAGCGCAATTGGCGCCAGTCCAAGACGTATAAGAGTATATGACTATTAGAAAATTTTCCACTTCTCGTTTACGCGTATACGAGGCGGCGGAGGTTTGTTACCGGTGCAACAGAGGACGAGGATGAGTTTTGACCTGGAGAAATTAAGCCTCGAGGAGGTGCTAGACAAGGAAGTCAGCGAGGATAGCGGAAAATTTGTTAATCGGTTGCTATATGGACGTGAATTGGAGTGAGTTTTATTTTGGGAGGAGAAGGGGTTTGTGCGCATGTGGGTGAAAGGTGTATGGCAGTTGCGGTGGTCGGATTTGATGATGAATGGTTATTTATGTTGGTTCTGTGTGGTAAGGGGTTCGAATTAGAATCAAGTTTAAGTAATATAATGTATTGATAAAAGGAAATACAAGTAAAGATGTAAAGGGTACTGAAGGTTGTAAAAAATAGTTTTTTTACGTTAGTAAGTGACATATTATTCAAGTAAGAGAAATTCAATAGATAAAATAAGTTTTATTTGAATTTTATTTCGGAGGCTCCGAATTCCGTTTATTGTTCGAATAAATATTACAGAAGACAACGAAATTAAAGTACCAATAAACAATAACATGTAAAATTTAGTTCACATTTTAAAAATACTTTCATATTCTCAAAAAAAGCTCCAATTATTCGCTTTACATTTCATCAACTTGCATTCGAAAAAATACTCATCAAAATCCGCCACACTCGCTGCTGTTATGTAAAAAAAAAGAAAATTAAAAAAGTATGTATAACATTTGAAACTTTCAACTGTAGAGCGCTCGACATTCCAAAGCTCGACGACGGAAAATGTGAAGTTGCCGGCTGGCGTCTGGGAGGCGCACGGTCGGAGCAACTACGACCGCCACGTCTTGTCCGGGTAGGTCTTATCCAGAACTCTATTGTTCTGCCTACGGATGCACCCGTTGCAGAACAGCGAGCAGCGATACTCGACAAGGTTACCGGATACATTGAGCACGCGGCCAAATGCGGCGTCAATGTCGTATGCATGCAGGAGGCTTGGAGTAAGTTTTTAAACATGTTTCTTTTTGTAAAATATTTTTTTCGTTTTTTATAACATATAAATGTTGTATAAAATTTGGAAGTAATTTATGAAAAGTGTTTCTATATTTGAAAATTGAATTTCTTTTTTTTTTGCGATAGTTTTGATATCAGTTTATGATGATTTATACGAACGAAGTAATTTTATAAGAATTCTTTATTTATAAATTCAGCAAAATTTATACAAGTGTGCTTAAATTCTACAGAGTTACAAAAAGTTACCTATACGCAGGTACTATTTATGACTAAATAATAGAGAGTTAATTATATATATATATTAAAAAACTTATCACTAACTCCAAAGTTTAAAATCTAACGCCATAATCTGAAAATTTATTTACACGCAAATTAACTCGAAAACTTATGCATGTTAACTTATAGATGCAAAAATTTTTCTTAAGGCACATCTTCGAGCCTGATTTGATAAAAATTATGTTGAATTAAAAGTCTAATTGGCACCGTTTTTCAAAAATTAAAAACTTTTTTAAAAATTTAAAAAAAAAAGTCTTTTTAACATTCAGCTATTTATCACAGTGAAGTCCCATATGAGAAACAATAAACTAAAACTAATGAAAATCAACATTTATGTCCTTTTCTAGAAAATTAAAAAATCTTGATCTCTTCTAAACTTTTGCCCTTTTAAATTTGAACATTAAAACGGTATACAATATTATATATAACAATAAAACTATAACATCCACTCACAGCTCACACTCTCTATATATTCTTACTTTTCCAGCAATGCCATTCGCTTTCTGCACTCGCGAAAAGTACCCCTGGTGTGAATTCGCTGAAGAAGCCGATACAGGTCCCAGTACTGAGCTCCTCTCTTCGTTAGCACGCAAGCATAGTATGGTGATCGTATCACCAATTTTGGAACGCGATGCTGTTAATGGTGATACTATATGGAACACAGCAGTGGTGATCGGCACCGATGGTAAAGTGATTGGCAAACACCGTAAGAATCATATTCCAAGGGTTGGTGATTTTAACGAGTCGACGTATTACATGGAGGGTAATACAGGTCATCCTGTGTTCGACACGCCTTACGGGAGGATCGCTATTAATATATGTTATGGGAGGCATCATCCTTTGAATTGGCTGATGTTTGGGATCAATGGTGCCGAGGTGAGACGATTTTTTTTATGTTGGAAAACTTGAATGAGTTGTTACTTTTCTATAGGAACTGTAGGTGTTGTCATGTGATTATATCTTTTTTCGAAATTTTGGAAAACGTATAAAATTGAAGTAGTGGGAAATAGATTTATAATTGATAACAGTGACGAATATTAAATTTAACGTTTTTTTTTGTAATCTATATAAAGTTTAGTATTTTAATTGTATTGATAAAAAGAACAACACCATTTCTAAAAAAAGATAAAGTACTTATTAGTATTACTATAAAATTTTATTTTACTCCCAAAATGAACCAAAATCAAACGGATATGCGTATTTCGTTTTTTTTTTCTATTTCTCTATAACCAAACACTGGCAGCAATAAGTATACATTACTACCAACTCACTCCTTTATTTTCGTTACAGATCGTGTTTAACCCGTCGGCAACTGTAGGCAACCTTTCGGAGCCTCTGTGGCCGATCGAAGCTCGCAACGCAGCGATCGCCAACAGTTATTACACCTGCGCGATTAATCGTGTCGGTACGGAAAAGTTCCCGAACGAATTTACCTCTGGTGATGATAAACCAGCGCATCGCGAGTTCGGACAGTTTTACGGTTCAAGCTACGTAGCCGCGCCTGATGGTGCTAGGACGCGTGGTTTAAATAGATACAAGGATGGATTACTGGTCGCAGAACTTGATCTGAATCTATGCAGACAGACTAAGGATACTTGGGGGTTCAGAGTGAGTATTGTTAAGTTTTGAATGTATTCGACGACTGGGGTGAATAGTATAGAAGTATCCGATGGAAAATGGAGAGTTTGTTTAATTATAAATGCTTCGAAAAATATTTATAACTCTTTCAGTCAGTTGTTTTATAATTTCTTGTATATTCTTTACAAAGTCCCTTGATTTTTTTACATTTTCGGGTGGTTTATGGCTTTGTTTTTAAAGTATTCTGGATGTTTTGTTGATTCACAATTGTTGATAATTATTATATCGGGGAAATGGCGCGATTTCGTCAATTTAATGCGTGAATGAATGAGTTGAAATTTTAAAATCCTTATACGAATAGCTCGCTATTAAGTTTAACCTTAAATATCTTGTACTTTAACTAATTGAATTTCACGCGTATTTTTTAACTAAGTAAAAAGAAAATTTGGTTATATATCGGAGTAAATTTGTTTCCCAACTAATTAATGTAATTATTACAGATGACTCAGAGACTGGATATGTATGCCAAGAAGCTCACTGAAGCCTCTCAGCTGGACTTTCAACCGCAGATCGTGAAGAAGTGAATAAAAGAAGGAAGGCACGAGATTTCACATTGTAAAAAGATTCATTTTATATTTATAAAACGAGTGGAACATTCTTTTTATCGCAAAAACACTTTCGGAGAGACACTAATATATATATATTTTTGTACCAAAAACAGTTATAATAATAATAATTAATCAATTAAATTAATAATAATAATTTTAAAAAGTGATAAAATCAACTTTATACAATAGTCAGCTACTTTTTTTTCATTTACCTAATTAAACATTATCTACGCAATTAGTCATCAATCACTCGAGGGCGCGTTAGCCGCCGAGTTGCGCGTTTGTTTTTGGTAGTGTAATGCATCCTGATAAGCCTTCTTCACAGCTTTCCGGTCGGTCGGCTTGCGCGACTCGATCAGCTTGCCGTTGTCCAGCTCCTGCGACATGCCGAGTGCCTCTAGTTTTTCACCAGGTAACCATTGCCTACCGAAATGTAAACAAGATTTTCCATATTAAAAAAAAAACGGTTAGCTATATAATTGTAAAGAAAAAAAATGAAAAGGGATAAAAGAATTTTTACCATGTTCTCTTCGTGTCGAAGAACAGCACCAGGTACACCTTATCTTTGTAGTTGCTCGCTAGAGCCAGCACGTCCTCAGGCGGCGAGGGTATCGGCACGCCTTTGTGGATTGTGCCCTTTGGTGTGTTCGGATCAATTATCAAAGCTGGATACCACGGGTAGCCTCTACACTTGGCCCAGACGAGTTGTAAGGCAGCTAGCTCCCCGTTACTGTCCGTCTCCATTGTATTATTAGATTCCACAATATTAGGTGCCTCCTCATGGGTGAGTTTTGAGATTTTTGGTTTCGGTGAGGGGACATCCTGCGGGGTTTCTTCTGTATCTTCATCACGCTCAGGGCTAGTCGACCTACTGGTGGAGCAACTGCTACAGCTTGATGATTGACTTTCTCGTTCGCCTATGTCACTGTCTGTCGCTCCACTTCTGCGAAAATAAATTTTTACATTTACATATTTTCTTTTACTATTTATTACTTCGAGAACTAAGTGTATACATGGCGTGCGTACCTGTAAACCCTGAAGCTATCACTCTGTTTCTTCTGCTCGTGTTCAGGAGTGGTACGGTTCACCTGTCCTCGACTTGCGCGAGCTTTAGCTTTCCTCGTAAATAACACAGCTGTTCGCCGATTCACGCCACCTCCGCTGACTAAAGCTGTGTTGGGACTCGACGCACTTTGATTACCAGGACTCGAGCTGAGCACGCTTGTTGAAGATGTGTCCTTTTCTCCACTGCAGTTGACAAAAAAATGCAATTATTACGTGTATCAATTTATATATAGATTCCTATTTTTCAAAGTTAATTAAATTATCCATTACCTCGGCTGCACCTCCGAGTCGTTTCGAACTCTCGCGTTTCGTTCACGTTTCTTCCCTTTTCCTCCGCCGGTACTTGGCTGCTGTTGCTGTTGCTGCTGATTCGTGTCCATTTGTTCGGGTTCTGGAAGATGCTCCAACTGATCCAGCGTGGTCGCGATACTCAGCTCCGGGTAATCTTTACGAGCCTGATCTATAACGATACCGCCCTGCTCGCGCATCTTCACCCCGGCTCTGTAAAACATCGTGTCTTTACGATTGTACGCTAGACAGTTGTTCACCATGAGAGTGAAGTCCGCCTCGAATTCGGATATCGAATCGTATTCTTGGCGATCTATTTTAGCCTATAAAAAGTAACGTTTTTGTTAGAAAAATTTTCGGCCGAGATTGTGAATTATCAAGATTTATTCGTGATATGATATTTACCTCCATTGTAGATAAATCCATAGGATGTGTAACGATGTCTAAGTAATCTGGTACTTCCTCGATATTCACGGGTTGTCCAAAAACATCGTTTGGATCACGCATTTTTAATGCTTCTACTAGTATGCGTAATATACTTTCAAGTGGCCTTAGTTCATACCATAAACATTTCTCTTTTCTAAAAAAAAAATTATTATTTTCTTACGTTTTATAATTATATATATATATATATATATATATATAGATTGGTAGTGTCGAATATTACGATAACATAATGAAAATGTAATCTCACCATGCCAGTACTAATTCTCTTAATATACCCAGTTTTTAAAAAACATTTACTTAATTAATGTAAGTAAATGCATTTTAGCAGGGATTAAAATTATCATATTAAACTTACACTTTGAACAACTCCTTCTTAAGTTTCTCTCGCTTTCTGACCAGTTCGCACAATAATCTAGCCCTCTCGAGATCCTGTCTCAAGCATTGCCAGTACTTCAGCTGTTTATACATCTCATTTCGGATCTCGGCATCTGGCGTCGGCGATGACGAATCTCCGAGAGATGGTGGCGCCCGCGGATGGGGATGCGAGCTCTGTAACCGCCTCAGTAGGGGTACACCATTACGATACTGACGTTTTAAGGTCCAGTAAGCTATCAGTCGTTGAATCAGTTGATTTTTCTTTGGCAGACCATCTGCAAGACTACAAAAAATCAAAAAATTAGTCACAGAATATAAATCAGTTTGATTGAAATGTACGTTGAAACGAAAAGAAAGTAAAATAAATGATCATACAATTTTACCACAAGAAAATTCGACGTAAGGAAAACTCAAAGAAAACTTACTACCTAGCAATCTCACGGATGCGTTCAGGTGGTATGGTGGGTATCGAGATCACGGGTGCGGATGAGCTCTTTTTGTTGGCAATAGCCCGACGCCGCGCATCCGCAGGGTTTGTGCTTGGTTGATAATCCTGTGGTGTGTGCGTTTCACAGTAAGCAGTTTTTTGAACAAGCATGGGCTCGCCGTTTGCTGGCTGTACAGTTCGCATGCGCATGCAAAGTCCAGCCTGCTGGGCGCAGGTGACATGAAAAGCCGCATAACAGTTGCTCTTATGACACTGAATGCATGCGCCTACGCCGCGACGTTTGCATACGCAGCAGGTGAGTCGCCAGCGAGCCGCTGGTATGCTTTCGATGCTGTCAATCGGCTCGAGGAATACTGTGTTGGCGAAACGCACCTCAGGAATCCACAAGGCGCAAACAACGTGGGCCCATGTTGCCGGTCGATCGGTCTGTTTGAATGCACCACCTGTTACATGATTAAAAATAGAATAAATCTATGTGATATTTTTTAAGCATAGAGAGAATTCGAGTGTGCATGGATGGTTACCTCGATTGGGGCAGAGAGCACAATCTACAGCCCTGGATGGGCTCTGTAGACATCTTCTGCACAGCCACTGGCCCTCCGGAATGTAAGGAACTCCATAGCAGTCTTGATGCACAGCCAAATTACACATGTCGCAGAACAGGATAGCATTACTGTTCTGACACTCACCGTCCATGCATATGCAACAAACGGCATCTTCATCAGCAGCTGTAACAATACCTGCTCCGCTTCCACCATTGACTTGCTGCTGGAAGTATGATTCTTTCTCAAGACGGTCCATAAGTAGTTCGAATGTATCTGGTTCTAGGTTGGGAGTCAGACCTGAGGCTGCTCGCCGTTCGTTGACTATTGATAACCATGCTGAATCTTCTTCGTCTAAGTCATATTCAACTTCACCTACAATATTATAGCAATAATTTAAATATAAAATAAATATGACCTGAATAAAATATCAAAATGAATATTCATGTTTAAAATTACCATCTAGTTCTTCGCCACTTCTTTCCATAAACCTAACATACGAATTTGGAAGAGATTCAGCTTCACCAATTTGACTTTCATAACCATCTATTTCTTTGGCCACTGCTACTGGTAAAGAACTTAATATAGCTTTATCTTCTTTTTCTCTATCAGTAGCGGATGTGCTATTTTTATGAGAGGTACTTTTTTCAGTTGAATCATACTCTTCTTGTGATACTATGGGAATACTGTCAGTGAAGTTTATTTTTACTGGCTTGTTACATCCATCTAAATTTACCTGAAAAATAATAAATAATATTTTCATTTTTCATAGACTAACATATTTTATAATAGTCTAATGTATTATAATAATTTTTAAATTTATAAATCCTTCAACTAAAAAACTTAACAATACTTGATTAGACATTCACTACATTGCATCAAATATTTCATTAATTTATTCAAGAAATAATACAATATAAGTGTGATAACGAACTGGAGCAACATCCTAAGATATTCTTGTTTTATAAAAAATGTGACCACCACCGAATAATTCAATTAATTCCTAGTTTAGCGAATCAAACAAAACAGCTATTCAATGCATATAAAATTCTATTGCAACTGTTCCAACCGTCTCAAAACAAAAAAGTGAGGTTAGGTTCCCCGTATCAACCGCGCGTCTCCGTTTACTCTTATCACCCAAATAACCTTTTAAAAGTTTCCACCTTCACCTTCAACTCACCAGGGCATATTTGTTGGACTCCTGGACAGGCATATTAGCTTCTGCATTAGCCGGCGTGCCGCCACCACCACCGGCGCCCGGGCTCGCATCAGTCGCAAGTTTCTGAAGTTTGTGACTACGACTACGGCCGCCTTTCTTCCGACTCCACGAGGGTGTACCACCAGGATTCCTCATCCTCACTTTCACTTTCACCTTCGTCGTCGAGCCGGCGCGTCTGCGGACCTGCGCTGCCACTGCTGCGCCAGGCTTCCTCTTCGTCGTCGGCGGCAGCGGCCTGGCCGCACCGCCAGGCGGCCGCCGACGGCGACGACGCCGCGACGCGTCCCCGACGCTGCTGCTGCACTTCTGCAGCGCGTCCTCGCCGCCCCGGCGCGTCGTCGCGTGGGACAAGGGTATACACTTGGCGTAACGACCACAAACACTCTCTCACTTCCACTCCCTCACCCGCTCACTGAGATAAGGTTAACCTAAAGGTTATGATGTGATAATTACTGGGGATAATGGTTTGGTGTATGATGTGTGGCTTCGAGCCGTGAAAGAAGTTATCAGATATATAGGTACGTGTGTTTTTGCACACTCGCGCGTGTTAAGTCCGTTGCCGTGCGTGATAAGTATATATTCACGCGCGCTCATGCGCTCGTCACGGTTGAGTTAATGCTACTGAGTTTGCTTGCCTGCAGCGGCAACCACTGTGCCGATTGCCGACTGTGCTATATAAAATATACTGCACTGTAGTAAAGTGCAGTATATAATGGTTTTACCTATAGCTTTGTGAATCTACTGCGCATGCGCTTCCGTAACGGCGGGCTTTTCAAGTACTTTTATTTTTTTTTTTTTTTTTGTTAGCAGTATGTGTGCAATGAGTATTTATGTTTCTGTCAAGATAACCACCGCTAATATAATAGGTATTTTCCCTATCTTCTATTCAATTTTAAGATAAATACTATTGTGGCTTAGAATAAAAAGGGGATTATTTTATTGAAATGTTTTCTAAAACGAGTTGGCGAAGTTGTAAACAGTCAAACATAAAGAATAAACTAATTTAAAGATAGAAAGCAACAAAGTTGTGTAAAGTACTAGCAAAAAATATCGTATTGTCTGAAGATCCTGTGATTTTGGATCTGAGAAGGTATACGAAATTCTGGAGATTAAGTTCATGATCCATGCGTTGCGAAAAATTCATTTATTATTATTTTATACTTACAATTAATATCATTTGTATTAATAACAAAATAAGGTGTTCTTACACTTTGTAATATTAATTTTTACAGTTTATGAGTTATTATTTATTTATACTTTTGCATCCTATAAAGCCAAGATCACGCGTTAAAAATTAATACGTTCCCAATTTTTTTTTTTCTTGGTAGTATATATTTAATATACTTCGAATTTCCTTTCTTATAATTTTTTTCAACGCATTTACAAAAGGAAATAGAAAATATTTCGCATAAGACATCCCAATTACCTCGAGTTACCTTAGATAAAAGATTATGTTAAAATAAAATACTGGCCAATACTGCAAACTCCTAGTAATATTAAATATATTTCAAAAAATATTTTATTATAAAACAGTCTTCACAATTAAATTCATAGTGTAAAAGTCGTGTAAATAACTTATCAAACATACTCCACGTATATAATCTTATAATAATTAAGTAGAGAACTATTGTACCTATAAGTTAACTTAAATAAATTAGAGTATAAGTACAGCGCGTGTGTCGTATAATATATATCATTCGGACGGTTACTCCAATTTTAGTCTTGAGATTGTCAGCCACACGCCATTTTCACTAGCGGTGACCAAACTTCGTCTGCTAAACTTTATCGGGATGTCCGTTTTCTCGCACACATCGACTTGGTACTTCCTCAGAAAGGTGATGACACCGACCTTGGTTTGTAAAAGTGCAAATCTCATACCTGAAAATTTTTTTTTCATTTTTTAGAGTTATTATGTTTTAAAATTAAATTAATATCTTTCTTTTTCTAAATTAAACAAAAATTTATTTGAATCTAAGTTAAATCAAATGATTTATTTAGCAGATGATTGAACTCTCCAACATTTGAGCTTGATCGATCATTTAATTTTTCATGAATAATTAATAAAATAAACGGTGTTTAGGCAAATTTTCATTGAAATTATTTAAAAGTTTCCATAACATCAAAAATGTTTTCTTTTTTCTTAAATATTATAATTATAATGTTGTGATAATATTATAATAATGTTTTAATAATATTATAACAACGTTTTAATACTATTATAACAATTTTTTTAATAATATTACAATATTAATTCACCATAATACATTGTAAATTATATCTTTGATCATATGAATTACCTGAATAACAATTAATCTGTCACTATATACGTGAGACATTAAATAGTCGGTGTGTGTGTGTGTGTGTGTGTGTTTATATATATATATTCGCTTATTATCTCACCTATGCAATTGCGCGGACCCTCGCCGAACGACAGAAACGTGTAGGGATGTCTTGTACGCCTCGTCTCCTCGTCAAAACGCTCAGGGCGGAAAATCTCAGGCTCTGGATAGTGTTCGGGATCATGATGGATCGCATAGATCGGGATCACGACTCTCATGCCCTTCGGTAGTTCCAAATCGCTGCCTGGCACTTTGTATGGTTGCTCGCATCGACGTGAAAGTAGTGGCGCAGGTGGATACTTGCGAAGGGTTTCTGGTAAATAAATGGTTTGGGTTAGATAATTTTTCAAGGAACATGGTTTTTGTGTAGAATAATTTTGGGATGTAAGAGGGTGTATCTGATTGTTAAGGAAATTGCATTATGTTGTATTTTATTAATAATATTTATGTGAATTATATTTTAAATGGACTAGAAATTTATAATAAAGATGCTATCTTGGTAACATGTCAAATTAATATAGAGTTCAAATAAATTTAAAGAATTTGAGAAATTTAAAATTCATTTAGAAATGATTTTTTTCTACGTGAGATTTCATCCAAAGCCAATATAGAAAGATCTGTATATGCTCGGAATTATAAAAAATCAGACCTCAACATTTTCAGGTGAATGCCCATTTAATTTTTCACATGAATTTCGTAAAATCCATATGAGCAATAATATAAACTTCATTTTTTTAAATCCCATGAGTTTCCGTAAAGAAATTTATGTACATGATAAAAGATTAAGGAAAATTACAAGGGAAACTGTGCAATCTTCTATATGAATTTTTTTCATATATAAAAAACACAGGAAAAATCATAATAAAAACATTCATTTGAAAATTAGTAAAATTCAACAGATGCCAGGTGTAATCTATATGTATTCTTATGTAAAATGACTCGGCCAAAATTTTCAAACACATTCGAGAACATTCAGAAGTAATTTTCTTCTTATCATTATATACACATTAAAATTGTCAAAATTGTCAAAATTGCAGTAGCGTCATATAACCATTGTTCCTAAAACACTCATAGAATGAAAAAAAAAATACACAAATTACCCATGATAACCATATCAAGGTACTTCATATCCTGGACCGCATCATATGTAAGTTTGCCATCACGCTTTTCGAGCGCTTCCTCGATATCACGCCTCGTCCTCTCCTGAATCTCCGGATTAACCGCGAGCTCGTGAAGGCAGAATGCTATTGTGTTAGATGACGTTTCATAGCCCGCGACGAAAAAGACGAAAGCCTGCGCTGCTATCGTGTTCTCGTCCAGAACTGCAAAAGGTTACGTAATTTATTGTTAACTTGGTATTGGATTCCACGAGTTGTATGGCGATAGCAATCAAACGTGTGGGGTCAATAATAATTATCGCACATGATTATCGTTGGGTTTTTTTTTAGTAATGCGTATTACGCACTTTCTTCGATGCGTCGCAATTTTATGAACGTAGTATATAATGCCTTTGTGAGTCGAATGCTTAGGAATGCAGGAAAATCGGATCTTTGATATGGAATTTTTCATCGGAATAGGGTGACGAGTGAAGTAGATGTAAATTAGGATATCGGAGCAAATTATTGATTCCTATAGATTATATTATAATATAATTCTGCAAATTTCTGATTCCTACATTCCTACATTCTGATTTCAAAAATTCCATATCAAGAATCCGATTTTCTTGCATTCCTAGGCATTCGATACACAAAGGCAAAAAAAAGACATACATAAAACATAAAAAAAAAACATAAAATCGCGGCGCATCGAAGAAAGTGCGTAATACGCATAAGTTATATAAGATAATTTTTATTTTTTATATAGTTCGATGGCAAAACGCTATTTTTTCTAAAATATCTTATTTTTCTCAAAACAAATAAGTATAATTGTTTTAGTCGATAAATCAAATCTTTTTGAGAAATAAATCCAAGAACTATGAGTACATTTTTCTTAATAACAAATGACAGACAAACGATAATTTAATAATCAAAAAAGAAAAATGTATATGTAAATCAAAGCTCTTTATTTTAAAAAAGTTTATAACATACAAAGTAATAGTGCCTGTAATAAATAAAAAATAGTTTTTTTATTATAAAACAAAAGAAAATCTGTACAGATTTTTTTCTTTTAGACGAAGTGTATTATAGCTTTATTTGACGAAAATAGATGGAATATGGTTCCCGAGATATTGAGAGTTTATACACCCATATATATACATACCTCTACACATGCATACTTGCCTACATGCATACAAACACATATACCAACGAAAAAACATCTCCTCACATACTATAGACAAATTTCAAAGTATTTCGCTTTAAAACATTTTTTTGAATATTTTATGTTACAAATATCTTTTTTTATTGTTACAAATATTTTTTTACTGTTTAGAAATTTCCTCTATTAGGAAGAAAAACTGTATATAATATATTTGAAATAATTATAAGATAAGAATAAAAGTAGTAACGTTTTCTACATAACTTTTGACCTCATTTTTATTTTCCAAAGCTTCATATTTAAACTCGTTCAATTTTGCAATTCACACATTATACTATTATTTAAATCCACAATTCACCGACCACATAAGAAGAATTATTTAATTTTTTTTCAGAATATAGAATTTACCTATTTCTTCGGCGATGGTAGGAGTAACATCGTCGTTGTGCGTCGGCAATCCGTTGCCATTATCGAGCTCAAGCGTTCCCTTGTTTTTCAATTCAATTAGCAGATCCATAAAGTCATGCCGTTTCATAGCCTTGTTCTCTCTCTCCTTCACCATTTGTGAGACGACGTTCATGAAGAAACTGGTGACTGATGGATCTATCACCTGTTCGATACCTGAATTTCAGTAAGTTTCGGATTGATGACGTACGTTAGAGGAAAAGAAGAGTAAAGTATAGACATAGTTCGAGCAGTAACAGAAAATCAGTTAAAACTGATAAATTCAATAATAAAAGTATTCGTTGTAAATATTGAGTCGGTCGAGATTGTCTTATCAAAGATGATTTTTTTTTCCTTATTTTCGGATTCTGTTTAAGCTTTACAATTTTATCTTGCGAATTCTAAAAATATAACTGCCTAGAATAAATTTTTTTAATCTCTTAAGCCTTTTGTGCGATCCTCTAGAAACATATACACTTTGCGTTATCGGTGACTATAAACGATAGATTTACGACGTTGACATTATTTATTCTTCAATGTTATGATAACTGAAGGAAATATAATGATTCATGAATTGAAAAATCTAATGTTTAAAGTTGTATTATTGACCCTCGAAGTTTTATAAAAAATTTTAAATAATTATGAATAGCCAGCGTGAAAAATCGCTGTTTACGAAGTATGTTTCTGACAGGTTTAATAAACATAATACAGTTTATGTTCTGTTATATATGGAAGACTATGCCACTTGTTTAATCAATATCGCGAAATTGATTTTCCATTTTATTTCTTTAATATATTTATATTTTAGCTTATACAGGGTGTGTCAAAAGTCCTGGGACGACACGATTACTCGGCGGGAATGCATTTTCGGAAAAAATGTTTCAGGCAAAAATTGTTTTTTTTTTTTTTTTTTTTCAAGCATGGTCAAGGTCAAATTTAAGGTCACCGTCAGGAAAAATCCTAAAACTTTTACCTGTAACATTTTTTCCCAAAATGCATTCCCACCGAGTTATCGTGCCGTCCCGGGACTTTTGATACACCCTATATATATTGCAACAATGAACTATTCCCCAATTTATTTCACAAAATACTGTAAACATATAGAAATTAAATTTTTTACCTTTTCCCACTATTTTTCGTAAATTTTAAGCTCAACTTCAAACTCACGTAACTTTTAAAGGAACCAACATTTTTCAATTTTGAAAAAAGATCTAAAAAGCTCTCGCTCTCTTATTTCATTTTCGTTGTTTTTTGTGTACTGATTTAGAATCAAACTAGAACTATTTTTAATCATTTTTTTTTAAATCGAATGATTGTCAGAAAAAAACAAAACCATGAATTCGAGCTTGTACCTATTTTATACATTCAAAAGACCCTAAAAAATAAGAAAAACTTTGCCCAATACCCAACCCTTCACTTCAAAAAAATCATTTTATTGTTTTCGACACGTATAAGATAAATATAATTTTGAGAATAGCACATACACACAATAGAATAAATAAACAAACCGAAAAATAATATATACCTGAACCCCAAGTATCCTGTACAACTTGGGCATCGCCGTTCTCAGCATACGCCATAGCGTCGCAGTGTAACTCGGCCGTGACAATCTCCTCGCTGCTTTACGGAACGCGGAATCTTCATCACTAAGCGCGTTTATCTGTATTCCAAAGGCACAACTACCGATCACGTCGATCGTGAAATTCGCAGCCAACTCACGCGCTTCCACCATCGTCACGTGCGTTATTGAGCTTTCCCTTGATGTGCTTGCGTCATTGTTCGACGATTGTTGTAAGCGACGTTCAATCAGATGGTTCAGGTCATCTGAACACTCGGTGAGAAGGTAAAACATGTTTTTCAACTTGCCTGATGAAAAGGCTGGGGTGAGTTTGGCACGAAGACTTTTCCAGTGTTTTCCTGTAGGGTAAATGATTTATATATCAGTGTAGCGGTTTAAATTTTCTGTCAAGTTTCGATATTGGAAGTACAAATGAGTATCGTAATACGACATAAAAGAGTATAAAGTTGTAAGTTAATTTGTACTTATAATGTCTAAAAATATATTTTAGGGATGTTCGATGAGAATAAATAACGGAATACGTGACTTTAAAACAAAACTTGACAAAAGCACGAGGAAATATTTTTAACTACATGAAGCATGAATTCTTGTTTTATCTCAGATTTTCATTTCCGCTATAGCTATATTTCCGCTATTTTCTTTTCTGCAACCGTATGTAAATCAAAATAAAATGTTTTAGTTGAAAAAAGTTTATTACGTATTAAAATTCATAAACCATGAGTTGTTCCCATTACATTTCATACAGTAATTTTATAAACAAACGTTTGAAACCACTATCATTAAATAATCTGTCACAAATCAATTACTTGAATTTCATATTCTCGTACTAGATAAACGTTATACTTCCAAAATAAATAAAGAACAAAGTATTACAGCAGCTTATATCGTTAAAAAGTAGAATACATAAATATAGAGTAACGACGTAGGAAAGGTACAGTTTTAGTCTATATTTTGACTTTCTAAACGGCTAACGGTGCAGACCCTCAGTTAGAATTCTTGGAATATAATTACGGGCGAAGTTGATATTTTATGAAAGCTGCGGTCGATCGTAAACCATAATTGCGCCGAAGCTGAAGGTATATATAGCGAGATTGTATTAAAAAATAAACTAAAAGCGCGAAAAGTAATAATTGCACAGTGTTTCCTCGATGCAATTGATACGTAATCGTTATTCATTAAAATGAGAAATCCCAATGACTAATTATAAAAGTAAATGAAATATCGTGTTGGTATATGATACTATCACAGTTGTAGAAAAAATTTATCTCGCGAATATTTTTAAACTAATTCAAAGTATATCATTTTTATTTATTGTAGCATTTAAGTCTTATATAAAAGATGTATAACTAAAAGCATAATTTCAATCATAAAAAGTAAATAAATTACCATTATAAAGCTTCAGCAATCGATTTATATTATGATAGGAATGTGGTATTAAATGTGACTTACTTATCTTTTTTTGTTTTAATTTCAATTGAGCAAAAAAAATTTTAACAAACTAATAAAAAAAACATTATCTCAATCGAAAACACCTACCTTCAAGATTAAATAGATGCC
Organism: Torymus texanus; assembly: GCA_036873485.1. Classification (NCBI taxonomy): domain Eukaryota; kingdom Metazoa; phylum Arthropoda; class Insecta; order Hymenoptera; family Torymidae; genus Torymus; species Torymus texanus. The sequence goes on along the minus strand of JAYJLV010000001.1, from coordinate 6,738,254 downwards.
CGGACAACGGATCCTTACTACTATTCACGGGTATACCCCTGTTACAGAACGTCTGAAAATCCTTGACACAGACGCACTTGATCAGCTCAGGATCTCGAATAATTAAAATAGGTGATCTCACACGAAACACCCCAAAAAATCTTTCATTGCCAAACCAATTGTACATCTCACTAACACCTTCAGGCTGCGACTTCTTGAACAATAGCAACTCTCCAAAGTTACCCAGCAAAGGCGTAGGTTTACGATATGGTACACCTCGGACGAGCCAGTAATCAAAGGTCGAGGTAAAGTACGCGTAGAGGGCGTACGAGAGACCAAGAAGAATGAGCAGCGGTAGCATCAGTAACGGATTGCAGCATAGGCTACTCTCACTGATTAACGATGGCATGATCGTCATGGTGCGCGGTGATGTATGTCTGGAAAAAAAATTTTCTTTTCTTTTTTCGTTTGGATGCGTGGGTTTTGAGACGTGGCAGGTGTGTAAGAAGAATATTTTTAATTCGAATCGTAAAATAGTAAAATTAGAAGTATCGTGGGAACATTCGTTTTTAATTTTATGTATAGGTAGATGATATAATTATCGATTACGGTTTTGTTCGTCAATTATTGGTATAATTCCTTTTGTGTATTATATGCATTATTGACAGAATGAAAAAATTACTTGGCCATGGTAATAAATATCATTGTTTTTCCGCGTTGTGCGTAAAATATTTGAAATTTTAATACCACAATTTTCTGTTGAAATGCAAGATTATACTACAGATTTAATTGTAAAATTTTGGATATTATTTATAACGTTTACACAATGTAGCGAGTGAATTTTTAAAAAGAAAACGTCACAATCGATGATGATTCAGTTTTTGACATTCGCACAATTTGCATTGGTTTACAAAACTGACTCACTTTCTCGGGAAAGCAAATATTTATGTCAGGTATGATTTTTCATGCGCATTTCTTTTAAATATAGCACAAAATCTACATTAATACTTTTTATTTTCCGCACAATGGTTTTATATAACTATAAATGTATAAAAATTCATGAATTGGCACTTTAAAATATTATATTCATTTACAAATTCAGTTTCACCGTTAACATTTTTATCAATGATTTTTTAATTGTCGTCGAGTATTGTTGAAAACCCTCTATATATATATATATATATATATATACACACACGAATATATCTAACGGGATATAATTTCTTTACTCAGATACAAAACAAAACAAACATCGCAGCGAGGTATTTTATTGAAACTTATTAAACTCTAAATTAATGTATATTTCTGTCGTACAAATATCATCAGTCTTATCGTTTAGCATATATAATCAAAAGATTTATGCTACTTAGAGCAACGAAACAATTTAAAATGGATAAAATAAAGATAACAATTGCAGTTATTTATTTATTTGTTTGTTTGTTAACCAAGCACATTAAACACATCTTATATATCAGTAACCTCGAAACTAAACCAATAAATTTTTCACAATCAACTTACCTCAACAACCACAAAAATGACAACAACAACGACGATAACAACACACTTCGGATGTTCCTCCACGCGCACCTTCCACACAGACACTTCGTCACCGTCTGCAGTGTAATACCTGATGCCGGCGCGTTTACTACCGCGCGCGCTCACTCACACACACACACTTGCCTCCCCTCCTTCTTCTTTATTTCGTCGTTGACCGGCAGCGCGTTTCCGGAGTCTAACACAGCTAGCGCGTATCTTATACACGTGATGTGTCTACATAATCGAAGATATTGATAGGATGCACATATATACACGCGTAGTTGATTGTTTATGTATTACATCCGCGCAGGATGGAGGTTCTGTAAATGAATGCGGCAGTCGTGAGAATTCGCGTGTGTTGTATGTATAGTTAACAAACTCCCAACCAGATTTACTTTAAATTAATTATTTTTAAAAAAATAAGTCAATAAACTCCTAACCAAATATACTTTAGATTTAAGTTTAATTTTTAAGTATGCCGGACCAGCGAATAGGAATTATTTTCTCTGATGGATTACATATGTAATTATAATTGTAAATTGTATAATTTTATACTGTACTCTGGTGAATAAATAAATAAATAGGGTAAGGATTAAGGATGAGTGTGTGCGGAATTCGCGGTATGGAGAGTTGGTGTCGAGAAACGAGCGCTTAGAGGTGTTGGCTCGTATATATAGTTATAAAGCGAATTGTAAAGATCTAAAAATTTGTTATAATACATTTAGCGATTATCTTGTATATATATCGAGCGAAATTTCTTGTATAAATAAGTTAATGACGCAATTTAATGAAACTCCACGTGATAATTTTTGTAATTTTTATTAAACGATTTCCTCAACAAGGCAACTGTGGTAAAATATTTGTAATATATAATGTAGAAAAATTGTTATACCATGAAACATGTCTTTGACTAAAACGCATAAATCGTAGTTTAATTGAAAAAATAATGAATGAATATAAATTAACTTTGAAAAATCGGTAAATGTGAAACGGAATGAGTATAGCATTTTTTATCTCGTCTGAAGGTTAACAGTAAGTTGTGATATTAATTGCATAGTATCTGGAATCTAATGGGCTCGGCCGCTTATTGACTCTCTTTTTACCCTAATTAGAAAACCTGTAAAGCGGGACATAGGTAATTATAAAGTGCATTTAAAATGATACGTGTATGTACATTAGAGAACAACGGTGAATAATTCTCAATGAATTCATTTTTTAAGAAACATTTTCCTATGATTTGTTTATATGAAAAATGATAAGCAATACAATAAACTATTATGACCTGGAAATATTTATAAGCAAGGAAGACATTGAGGAAAACGTGATAAAAACATGAAAGCGTTCCCTGTTAAAAAAATCTAAGTGGATTTCCGTACTAAAATCAGAAAGGAAATCGGTGCGGAAATCTAGTTAATTAACTAATAAACGTAATATTACGTATATATTCCAGTTATTCGAGTAGAAACCTCTAAATGCAATATGTTGCATCAATTAGACATTTATTTTTTTGGTTATTTACAATTCAAATCGATAAAAATATACCTAAATTACGTTATTGAATGAAAAGGCATTACCATAAAATGTAAAGTATATGCTGTGAAAAATTTAGACTTCTTCATGATAATTGCCTAATTCAGCATCCGTGCAGAAACAAAAAAAAATCACTGAAGAAAATGTCTGCTTGTCGCGCGAAAAAGACAAAAGAGGATAGAAAGCAAATATTGTAACCATTACATAATTTCGCACGGTGACAAGTCATACACATAAGGTTGCCCCGGTATCACCTTTTTTTCTCGACACGGCGCGCATCTTCTGATTTTGCAATAATTGTTTACTCCAGCCCCGCCTATACACTTCGATAAACGCGTGCCTGATTATATAATTAAAAAATATTTAAAAATCCATTAATATTAAAAAACTTGGGACAAATTTCATTTTTAAATTCAGGATTTTTATTAATTTTTAGCTCAAAACGATGCAGAATTTACCTGTATAAAACGTTTTTTAAAAAATCACGAACTGTATAAATTTTTTTTAGATCCAATAACGATCGATAATCATTTCAGGACTCATACTTTTTTTGATAAAGGAAGTTCTGATCAAACTTTTAATTTTCTAAATTTATATGTTTCATTTGCATATATTTAAGTGAAAGCATATACGTACACGACTTTAAAGAAAAATTTTTATTAAAAAGCTGAGAAAATTCTACAAAAAAAAACTATTCTTATATCTATCGCGAAAAATGCTTGCCTGAGGAGTTATAAATTAATGAAAATCGGCAAAAAATGTAAAAAATCAGTTTGACCTTTGATATATCGAAAAGTATGGGTCAAAAAAATCGGAAATAATTCAGGGGTATCCGGAATAAGTAGCAGAACATTTTTTGAGTTTCAAGAAAATCTATTTTTTGACCTCTCAATTT